>JAVJGG010000062.1:6757433-6767980 GCA_035590195.1 Aviceda cuculoides
AGCAGCCAGGGATGAGGTTAGGAAAGCTAAAGCCCTGATGGAATGAAATCTGGCCAGGGACGTCAAGGGCGACAAGAGAAGCTTCTATAGGTACGTTGATGATAAAAGGGAGACTAGGGAAAATGTAGGCCCTCTCCGGAAGGAAACTGGAGACCTCGTTACCCAGGACATGGAGAAGGCTGAGGTACTCCATGGCTTGCTTTGCCTCAGTCTTCACTGTCAAGTGCTCCAGCCACACCACCCAAGTTGCAGAAGGCAAAGGCAGGGACAGGGAGAATGAAGAACTTCCCACTGTAGAAGAAGATGATGCAATCTGATGAGATGCATCTGCAGGTCCTGAGGGAACTGACAGTTGAAGTGGCTAAGGCACTATCCATTGTATTTGAGAAGTTGTGGCAGTCAGGGGAAGTTCCCACTGACTGGAAAAGGGGAAACATAACCCCCATTTTTAAAAAGGGAAAAAGGAAGACCTGGGGAACTACAGGCTGGTCAGTCTCACCTCTGTGCCCAGCAAGATCGTGGAGCAGATCCTCCTGGAAACTATGCTAGGGCACATGGAAAATAGAGAGGTGATTGGTGATAGCCAACATGGTTTCACTAGGGCAAATCATGCCTGACAAATTTGGTGTGTTTCTACAATGGGGTTACTGTGTTGGTGGATAAGGGAAGAGCAACAGACATCACCTACCTGCGCTTGTGGAAAGCACTTGACACTCTCCTACACGACATCCTTGTCTCTAAATCGGGGAGACATGGATTTGTCAGATGAACCACTCAGTGGATAAGGAATTGGCTGGATGGTTGCACTCAAAGAGCTGCAGTCAACAGCTCAAAGTCCAAGTGGAGACCAGTGATGAGTGGTATTCCTCAGGGGTCGGTATTGGGACCGGCACTGTTTAACATCTTTGTCAGTGCCATGGCCAGTGGGATTGAGTGCACCCTCAGCAAGTTTGCCGACGACATTCAAGCTGTGTGGTGCACTCGACATGCTGGAGGGAAGGGATGACATCCAGAGGGACCCTGACAGGCTTGAGAGTGGGCCCGTGTGAACATCGTGAAGTTCAACAAGGCCAAGTACAAGGTTCTGCACAGGGGTCAGGGTGATCCCAAGCACAAACACAGGCTGGGCAGCGAGTGGATTGAGAGCAGCCCTGAGGAGAAGGACTTGGGGGTACTAGTGGATGAAAAACTAAATGAGCCAGCAACGGGCGCTCGCAGCCAGAAAGCCAATTACATTCTGGGCTGCATCAAAAGAAGGGTGACCACCAGGTCGAGGGAGGTGATTCTGCCTCTCTACTCCACTCTCATGAGACCCCACTTGCAGTTCTGCGTCCAGATTTGAGGCCCCAACATAAGGAGGACATGGACCTGTTGGAGCAAGTCCAGAGGAGGGCCACAAACATGGTCAGAGGACTGGAGCACCTCTCCTGTGAGGACAGGCTGAGAGAGTTGAGGTTGTTCAGCCTGGGGGAGAGAAGGCTCCGGGGAGACCTTACAGCAGCTGCCAATACCTAAAGGGGGGTTACAGGAAAGATGGGGAGGGACTTTTTACAAGGGCATGTACTGACAGGACAAGGGGTAATGGCTTTAAACTGGAAGAGGGCAGATTTACATTAGCTGTAAGGAAGAAGTTCCTCCCTGTGAGGGCGGTGAGGCACGGGAACAGGTTGCCCAGAGAGGTTGTGGCTGCCCCATCCCTGGAAGTGCTCAAGGCCAGGTTGGATGGGGCTTGGAGCAACCTGGTCTACTGGAAGGTGCCCCGACCATGGCAGGGGGTTGGAACTAGATCTTTAAGGTCCCTTCCAACCCAAACCATTCTATGATTCATTCTACAAAATGGGCACAGGTTTTGTAAGGAAAGCGGATGAGACTGAAAGAGATCTTCTGGGCTACAGTCCAGGAGAAGAGAGTTGAATGCTTACTAGTACTTAAACTATATTTTTTTTCTCCATTTAAAAAAAACTCTGTTGCTTATTAAATATTTGAAAATCAGTTTAGTTGCCTCATTTCCTGAATCCCATTTGTGCAAGGCATCTATGATTCTATGAATTACTAGTTTTAAGTGAAGGATAACTACAAATAGAGGTTAGCACTAGGATAATCTAACTCAACAACTCTCTAGAGGAAATTAGGAAAAACATAAAATCCCACACACACACACTTCATCCTACTTTCAGAGAAGCAAGTAATACCTCTTTTAAACGAGAATTCCTATATACAAGCAGCCAGAGGTTGCCTGCATTTCCATTCTTCATATCAGTATCCACAGCAGCATCCAGCACTGGTATATTTTGCCAAAGCATAAGTTTCTCAAGACAGCCTCTTCCTGGATCCCAACTGCAGCTCCTCTATCTCCTTTAGGTCTTCCTTTTCCCAAGCTATTATGAACTATAAATTAATTTAAATGCCCCCCCCCCTCCAGTCTTACATTCATGATATTTATACCTGGAGCTATTTGTGTACCAAAATGAAAAGCAGCAAGCAGCAAGTGCAACATTTCTAGTAGTATTTATTTGCAGCAGTCAAATCTCTTAACAAACAGTAGAGACAGTATTCTAAAAATCCAAACACCACTTCAGCTGGCAAACGCAGGGCTATAATTACAATCCAGACTTTTTTACTATATTATGGAGTACAGCATCCTCTTCAATTGCTGAGAAAACAATTGGAAAAGAGCTCCCCCACTCCCAGGTCTTCTTACACAGGTCAGTAACTGATAAAACACTTTACAAAATATGCAATGTATCTTCTGGCATTCACACTAAGTTGTTCTGTATTTTCCTTTGAAATGGTAGTTTTTAAATCACCACTGCTATATTTACCTACAGCTATAGGTAAAACTTGTTCATACAATAACTTCATGAGCTTTCTTTGAAGTCACATTTGACAGACCAGGCCAAAGCCAAGTAGACTGTTGATAAGGTATGACATTGCAAATTGCAGGTAAAAATATGAAGAAATTATTTCACATAAAACCAAGTTTGAGGGCAGCTCAACTAAAACACAGGGCAATCATATACTTGTCAGTGGCCTTCTTCAGTATTTTACAAGTATAGTACAAGCATTAAGCACAAGAGCTTCTAGATCTGTTAAGTTACCCCTTTATGGAGATGGGGGAAAGTTGTTTCTCTTCCTAAGCATCAAATACCCAATAAGCACTGTGACATACAAGTATGAGCATTCGATATTACACACATACAAGTGTAGCTATACAGACACAAATGCCAAGCATTTGGCTAGGTTGTCTGCAAGTAGAAAATGAAGGACCAGAAAGCCATGTCCAGAAAAATTCACAAACAAAAACCCAACGACAGCCAATGTTAGCACAACCCACCCTCTCCACTCTGCTATACTCAGAAGCCAAGAAACTGACATTACACAAAAATTCTTCTTTCAGAGATAGTGTTAAACTTTTATCTTCCACTGAGTAGGAAACAACATGCAGATGCCTTGTGAAAAAAATCTTTATCATTAGGACCTAAATAATTCAAGTTGCAGTAGTTGAACAAAGTAAAAGTGGTAGCAAATTGTGAAATTTGGCAAGCTTTCTAAAAACTTTGTTTTATATGGTTTGATAGAAGTAAGATTATTACTTAACAACAGGAGTCCCCATTTGGCCCAGAGACACAATGCTGTCACCCCGATCTTCATTTTTCACTTTGATTAAAACCTAAGGCAATTCATTTTTGCCCAAGTTCACAGCAAGTTCAGCATGTAAAGCACCAGGCTGGATTGATTTGAAAACATTTCCAAAGAACAGGTTAGTAAAACAAGTCTGAGTTGTTGACTTTTTGTAACTAGATAAAAAAAAATAAATTAATTAATGCTGCAACAACCCTGCAATAAGCAGGGTTACTTTTCATTTTGACTGCCTTCTGTGTATTCTATAGAAATATGACTGATCTAGGAGAGAATATCAACAACTTTGGATTGTTTCATCTCTGGGATGGGGGGCACACTTTTGATTTCTTTAAGGTTACTTAATTAAGCCTACTCATTCAAGTATAATCGCATACAGTCATGAGCATACGGCAAGAACCAACACTTTCGTTAAAACTTGGAATAACATGCTTTGCAGCTTTAAAATAACAAATTTTCCACTTCAGTAACAGAAGCATAGGTTTTCAATCAAGAATGCTAAAGCAAATTTCAGGACATTAGTAAGCCAAAAGTGTCAAAGCCAGAAGTCAGAGATGGTATTTTAGTTTCAAAAGGGGCCCACAAGGATCCTGGATTTGACAGAGGAATGCAGCTTCTCAGTCAAAGCTTCATCCAAGCTGAGTGTTTCAGAAGGTAGCACTGACCACACACATACACCAAGGTACACACTTGACAGCTGTGCTCACCTTTGTTACCCGATGAAGACAGTGTTATTTTGCCTTAAACAAATAATTCACATGTGAAATTTTAAGAGAAATACTGTTAGGTAAGCTCATTCTGTAAGTTTGAAGCAGAACTATTAACAAACAAGTTTCATGTTGCTAACATGCGTCTTAGTCATTCTGTGAAAGAACCAAAAAATTAACAGGAAAATGAAATTCACATGAGAAATGGCATATATGCATTTCAGATCCGCAACACAAGGCCAAGACTTGCACATAAATCCCCTGATGCACAAGAAACCTCTAATACTTAATATGTATATAGAAGACACTTTTGGTTACTCTTCTAGCTTCACTATCAGGGAGTAAAACAGCAACACCAAAACCAAATAAATAATCACCCCAGAACAAAAAACTTTCATAGTAATCACTACTGGCTGGCTAACTGATCACATCAAAGCAAGCTGTCATAATGTGAACTCAAGACCCTGAATTACAATCATAACATTGGAAGATAAATCAAAGGATATTTCAGACTGATTTTAAAAAAAAATAATAAAAAATAAACCAGTGAGACTTGGCCCCTGACAATGTTTTAGAGCTGGAACCATTTCTAAAAAGCACAGCTTACAGATATTTTAGTATCAAAATAGATGGTTATGTGCTAGTTATAGACCAAATGTAAAACTGAAGTATTCAGAAGTTACAGTAGTATAGAACTACTTAATTGCAGCCTTGAAGACAAACCTACATCTGTGTGTAGGCCCAAAATAAGTCTGCATTTGCTGGTCAAGTTTTTTTCAGGGGTTTCACCCTCTTCTTAAAGCCAACTCCACTCTTGACTCTGTTTAACAGCCCTTTAGAAGCCATTAGTCTAAGAAATATATTGTTAATGGGGTAAGTGCTAGCACCACTCAGGCATAAATGGGAAACAGTCTTCTTCAAAGACTTCATCATATTGCTCTAATTTTGGTTTTGTGAATGAGTTGTCAAAGATTCAGTGTTTCCACGATAAGCACAGTGGCTGATTCAGTGTTCTCAAAAAACAACAGAAAAGCTGGGTACCAGGTGTTGTCAAAACAAAGCATCTAAAAAAAAAAAAAAAAAAACCAAAAAAACCCCCCACTGAACCAAATCCAGAAATGCTTCCTCCCTATCCCCAAATACCCTGATCATCTTTTGCCTTCTTGTTCTATCCTTACAGTCTTGAAATTACTAGAAAGGAAACAGCTGAGGAATGCTGCCACTCTTATGCCATGCTTTCCATTGACTGTCATTTCAGGAATGCATATAGGAAAGTAAAGCAGATTGGAATGTCTCCACCCATCCAGCAGCATCAGAAGCTGCCCAGCTTACTGACAGCTCCACTGCTTTGCAGCTGCATTCCAGTTTGCATTTTTAGGGTTGCCCAGATCAGTGAAGAAAGACACATTGTTAAGCACTGCTGTAACATTTGTTAGGTAAATGTCCTCATAGGTTGCACGTCCTATATGCATACACTTTATATTGATACTACAGTATGGCAGTAACAAGGCATAATTTACAATTTCTTGGTTGCAAGAGTCCCAGAAGGGTGTACTCATGCTATAGTTGTCCAAAACTACCACCACATTGCTTTCAGAGCATTTGTGCTATTAGTTTGTCCAAGCCTAACCTGTCTGAATATATTATTGGATAAAAAAATTAAGGATTTGCTAGAACACATGCACATTCCTCGATTCCACATCCTATCAGCCCAGACTCAAGAGCCACAATTACACAGAGAGGCAAGCAATATGCTGGGCTCTCAATTTTTCAGAGGATTGCAATAAGTGTCTCACTAGCCCAAGCAACAACTTTGAGAAAGAGAGCAAGTGAGAGTACGAGCAAAGAGATAAACAAGTAAAGAACTGGCTAAGAGCCTGTCAAACCATCTGTTCCAACTAAAATTTAGCATATACCATTAAGCCTGGAATACAGATCCTCAGTCAGAAGACGCAAGTTATATCTTTACCAATGATTTATACTGACTGCTTCTGTCTCTTAGCCTCATATTTAGCTAACAAATTGAGATTTAGTAATTTCATAAGAAATAATACACTTGCTACTACAATGCCAAGATCAAAAAGGCCTCAAATCAAGCATATTCACATCAGTTTTACTCATACATACAAGAACACATCTCATCTACTCTTACAAGGTGATTTTGATGATTTATCATGGAAAAAGTGTTCTAACAATAACAAGAATATGCCAGAATACATAAAAAAACCATAGATAAAGCTTTACGGTAAAAGCAGCATTAATGCTACAGTGAAATTCATGGCTATAGACTAGCAGAAATCATCTCCGAACATCAGCTTCAGTAAATACTAAAGCCCTACCAGCTGAATTCATCCTTACATTGAAAGTAGAACTCATCCTCCATGACTACATAAGTTTAAGAAATCTGTCAGTTACATTAACATGGAAACTTGCTTTAAATACTTAAAATAATTACTATACACTAGGATTCACTTGGGTTGTTCTATTTGTACATTAGAAATATCCATAGCAATGAAAAATCCTATGTAACCACACATAGAAATCCCAGGTTCCAGCTTGACAGACCATGAGGAGGCCAAGACATACTTGGAGATAATAAACCTAAAAAGGTGGAAAGATTGTTACTTTTTTCTTTTATAAAACACAAAGCAGAACAATTCTTTTGAACACAGCATTTAAATTTCTACTATTATACTTAAAGTACATTATGAAGAATCACGTCTTTTCTTCCTCTTCTTGCCTCTATTTCAAAGGGTAAAGAAAAAAAATCTTAGATGACGAGATCAGTAGGAAGTTAACAAGTACTTACTGTAGAATCTGAACCTAGCTACTGTAACTATGGAGAGAAAGATCCATGGCCCACACAAGAACCAACTCCTATTACAAAGGGGATTTTAAACAAATATGCCTCTGTAGTCTAATCACTGAGTGAAGTCAACATTACACTTATTTCAGGAATCATTTTCTCTGTGCTTTGTTGAACAGACAGAGAATTAAAAAAATAAATAAATAAATCAGGATAACATAATACAAACTGCACAAATTACTCCAAAATTCTCAGTTGTGTATGATCTACAATGAAAGCATAAGGGGGTTCGGTGGGTAGGAGGTTGTTTCCCCTCCAAACAGTGAGATTTAGGTATCAGGTTCCTAAGAGAGTATGAACTTCCTGTACAAAAGTAAGTTCTCTTACTTGGTAGTCTTGAAATATTAACAAGTTTGCCATACGCACCAGTATTTTCACTCTCCAAAAGAGGCAGTGCAGAAGTCATAGCTAGGAGGTTACTAAGATGGCTTTGAGCTATTTCTATACCTTCCTTACCCTTGGTTGTTGGGTGCTGCTGCTATGATGCAAACACCCTAGAGATTTAAGACTGTAGCAACCTGTTCTTTGCTCTTATGACTTGACATGCTCTGCATGCTGTGGCCCCAGCTCAAATACATGACCTCTGTTATCATTTGTCAAAAAGGATCCCAACAGTGCAGCCTTAATGCCCTCTATCAAGTTCTAAGGCAAAGGGACCCAGTGCTGGTAGATTTTACGTCCCTTTTTCATCACTCTTTGCTGTTTGAAAGGATGTCATAACAAGGACGATAGTTGATGCCAACTGTAACAACACCCTTCACCGTACCAGGTCCTACAAGCATGTCACCAGGAGTCCTGATAAAATTTTTCACATAAACTACTGCAGAAACTCCTGCAAAGGAAGGTACTTCTTACCCAAGAAAGAAATCCCATAGAACCCACAGGAAATATTAAGACAGGAGTAACAGTCCTTAATCAGTTAGAAAGAATAAGTGTTCAGTGAAACACACTTGTGAAGAGTTTCTCAGCATCTTAAATACTACTGAGGGATCGATGTAGCAGAGTCCTACAGCAGTGGCATCAAATCAAAATTTCTATTTATCACTGCATACTGCTGTGCCTGCAAACTAATACATAACTATAATGTCAGTAAAACAGTCTCACCTTCACATTCAATTTAGTACTTGAAGAGTTGCAGAAAAACACGGATATTTGCAACAGAGACATAGCCTTTGGGGAACTTTGCTTAATTAAACTGTAGTTGTCCTGGACAAAAAAAAAAAAAAGAGCATACGAATCCTTCATTAAGGATTAGGAGCCTCTCTTGCTGTTCAGCCTTCACCAATGACAACACCTACAGTACTGAATGAAGCCCATGCACAAACAGCCAGGGCAATTTCGCTTACCTTATTACCTCCGAAGCTGTACCCTCCCCGGGAATAAACAAGATCAAGACAGCAGGACATGCTCCTTTCACGCTATGTGGTGGAACTAGGCTGTAGCACCCACCTTCCTCACTCAGAGAGAATGAGGCCAAAAACCAGGTTACCACCTCCTAAATCTGAGCAGCCTCAAAGAAAAAGGGCACCCAAAAAGCAGGCTGCATAAATTGTCCTACCTAACCGCAGCCTAATCTCAGCCTCCTCCTTTATCAGGAGCCTGCAGGTACTCCACAGTGCACACCCAGGGGAGCAGCGCGCGCAGGAAATCCAGAATCCAGCCTTCCAGGAAACCGGTCACATCACGGTCCCTCCCCACCACATGCAGCCTTCCCATGGCACTGCCCAGAAAGGCTGGGCTCCTCTTTCCCATACAAAGCTCTATGTAACTTTTAGACAAACTACTTTCAGTCACTTAGCAATAAATTCCAATCAGAGCTAGTGAACGAAGTCCTCTTTCATGGAAGAGAAGGAAGGAGAAGAGAGAGTCCTAACTCTGAGGAAGGACAGGCGCTAAGCTTTCAGGGTAATAGAACCGAATCCCACTCTGAAGAAATATGTCTGCCCTAGAAGGGACCAGGTTTTACTGAGAACAGTATACAATCTCTTGTTAACATTATTTCAGAATATGCCACTTTCCCCCCGCCTCTGCAGAAACTATTAATCTACAAGGTGACAGCTCACCTTTAGGCTTTTGTTCTCTCAAGTTCTCCTTACAGTTGTTAAGGCAGATTAGAAAAGCTGCCCTATCTCTAAGTTAGATCTCGTCCTGTGTGACAACTGTCTGGGAATGCAATGTTTAAAAACAATCAACTTCAGTCTCCACTAAATTAACAGAACAGACATCTGATTGTAAATTTAAGGTCCAATTCAAAAGTAAGTTTTCTCATCTTAGCCATATATGCACACTATATATCTGTAATGCAGTACACTGCAGCAGAATACATACTACCCTGCTGCAATATCCTACATTGCATATATCTCCCATAGATAGAAAAATGGTATACCCGGTTTTGTCCTTTGTGCTGAAGGCCTAACCTGAACTTACGCCAAAACAAGTCCTTGAAGAGAAAGACATTTGAACCCAACATTACATACATGAATAATATTCATCATCCAATGACAAATTTCTCCCCTTCTGCAAGATCTTTAACTCCAAGAAATTTAACTGACCTGCCTTCAGATATGATGCACTCAAGTCCACTCATTTATGCGCAAGCAAATATAAACCAAAATCACTCGGTGCCAAGAGATGAAGAAAGTACGTGCACATATACTCTCCCCCTTCTTCCTCTGAGCTGCCAAGCTGATTGTCATTTTTCCTTTCCCATATGCATTAAGAGAAACGATTCTACACAAAGCTTTCTGATGGTGATGGCATTCTACCCCACTGATGTAGGAAAAGTTTAGCTAATGGCTTTAGTAATAAAGCTTGATGCTCCATTAAAGACCAGACCTGAATTTCACCAGAATTTCAGGATTAATGGTACTTTCCCCTCAGCACTTTCAACCACCTGGGCTGTGGAAAAGAAAACACAGCTTAAGTCTCTTCCGGTAACTGCCGCATCTAGCAGGAAAAACAAAGGCTGAATAGTATACTAAATATTTAATTCTATGGCTATTTCAGACACATGCATTTGTCCTCAATAACTGCAAAAATAGTTAGATGCAAGACAAAAAGGACACAACCCAAAAAAGGTAAGAGTCACTTTATCTTTGCTGATTCTATTATTTGTTCCTGTGAAGCAGTAAAGTCTACATGGGATCTGACAGACAACACACAAAAAAAAAAAAAAAAAAACAACAAACAACAAAACCCCAACTACACAACAAATCAAACAAACAAAAAAACCACAAAGCAACAGCAAACCATGGCAGTCTTAAACACAACAATGTGGACTTTGACACAATTGACATCAGTCAGTCAAAACTCTGTCAAGAAGAATGACAAGTTTT
>JAVJGG010000062.1:6770997-6832088 GCA_035590195.1 Aviceda cuculoides
GGGGTCACCGGCTTCCCCTTGCCCCGCTCGGCGCGGAGATCCCCGCCACCGCAGGGGAAGAGGTGGGCCGAGAGGCCTCCGGCGGCGGCGGACCTCGCTGCCCGCCACCGGGGCCTCGCCTCAGGGGCGGCCGGGGCACCGGCCTTGGCCCGCTGCGGCCTGGTCCGCCGTCAGGGCCGAAGAAAGATGCTCGAAAAGCCACGAGGGCCTCGCCAGGGAAAAGGGCCCTGACCGGGGACGGACTTCTCCGGGACGAAGTGTGTGTGGAGAGGGAGCGGTGTGGTTTACTGGGGCGCCCGGGGTAGGCCTGGGGCCCGAAAACCAAAGGCAGGTGCTGAGGCCGTGCTCCCCCACCTCAGGCGGGCAGCTGAGGTCCAGGTGCTGCCCGTCCCTGCCGGCCTCCGCCGTGTCACACCAGCGACGTCTGCACTTCTGCCTGCGTTGGCCAACAGGGCAAATGCAGCCGCTGGGGGGAAAGAAGGGAAGAAACGGGGCGACTCGCTGAGGATCCTTCCTTTTGGGGGGGTTAGGCGTGATGGCGTTCGCGCAGCTTGCCGTGCAAGAGCACGGTTGTCTGCCATTTGCCCTGACGCTTCCGCGTGATGGTGGGCAAATCCCGGTGCTTGTTGTCCGTTTTACTTGGAGTTCACTTCCATTATCAGAAAACCTGGGGTAGCCCATCCATCTTTTCTGTTGGGAGAAAACAAGCAGTTAAAAAGCATACAGCATTTGAAGATACAAAGACAGAAATGTATTTGTTCAGAGCTGCGACTTCTAGGAACCGAGTTTATTACATGTAGTAAATTTTCTTCCATGCATACCATGTTTTCTTTAGCTTGAAGTAATATGTATTTCGTTTTAAATTGAATCATCTTGGGGGGGAGGGGGGAAATGTGGTTTTAAACTTCCTGGAAAGAAAGTTTTATTTTCAACTAATTATAGGAAACAAAGTATAGTTTAAGAGGGTCACCAAACCTCATACACTTTGAATTTTGCATGGTTTGTTCTTCTCTAATTATAATGTCTCCTTACGGTGGGCAGTCTCACAGCCTACTCAGGCTTCGTATTTCCATTTTTATTGATAAAAATGTCAGTGGCATTTCGCAAGAAGTAGTAGTTGTAAGGTACCTGCAGCAATGTGTTGGTCTAAATGTCTTTCAGAACGAATTTTCATCTGGAGATACTTGCATAGTATCCATCAGATTTACTCATATAGCAATGCATGAGATAAAATGCAGTGACAATTTGCAGGCGCAATGCGATTGTGAACAAAAGGCGACATCTCGTAGTCAAGATGGAGGATTTGCCAGAGGAAGGTTTGCAGTCTGAGTAGGTGGATGAACAATTACCTGGCACCTGATTTATACCTTCCCATTGACAGCCTGTGTGACTATCCAGAGGTACAGTTTAGGCTCCTGGGTTTGAAAGTGTGGCTGACTCTGCATAATGCACTTCAGAAGCAGTATTTGCAGTGTTTATTACTCACACGGGTGACTGAGTTGTGCTTTGGCATACCGCTGGTACCATCGGCCCGGTATGGACAGTCACCAGCCGGGAGCTTCGTTGCATGGACAGACTCGCGTCTAAGGAGGGATTTGTGCAGGCTCCAGCCGCCCGCTGTGGTCCTGTCCTCGTGGGCAAACTTCCCTGGGGAGAGGCTCTCAATCCAGTGCCATTTCCTAAGGAGCTGAAAACTATAACCCAGAAAAAGCTAAAACAAGATAAAAGCTGAGTCCTCCTTCCCCAGATGTCTCTGATATTTTACATGTACCCTCCCCAACATGCTCTTTCTCTCTCTCAGTTGGCTGTCTGAAAATTTGACTCTTCAAAGAAATCGCATAGCCAAAGAATGTAATACACTGATTTCAGCAAGCAGTATTTAAATCAAGTGCTTTACTAGCAGCAAAGTAATTCTAGGCAAATTGATAGGCACTTATTCAAAATGCACACTCTTAGGAATTTCATTGTCACGGAGCATGTTTTTAGGTTTCCATCAGAGCTCCAGTCCCCTCTCCTTGACTTCATTCTTCCAGCTAAGCTTTTTCTTTCTGGTCATGGATCCTCCTTCAACACCTTCAGCTCACTCTCTTTGGCTCATTAGTGAAATGCAGAGGTTCTAGAGCTCAGAAAGCACGGCCTTTTCTGTTCTTAAGTATCATACAGTCTGGTTTCAAAGACCAAATCTAGTACTTTCCTTTTGTTCCTTTCTCCAGGGCATTTTTCACTGATTCAGCTCCAGCTTTTCAGAGAACTTCAGCAAATACCTTTCCTTACACTGCAGCAATTTGTATGTTCTACATTCTTGACTTTATTTTTCCTTGACTTTTTCATTTTTTTGGGTTGCACCTCATTTGGGAGTTATGTTATGTTTGAGGCTTTCTACAGACTCCACAGGCAACATATAATTCATTTGTGCAGCCAGCTGAAATTCAGATATTCCATATATATGGAGTATATATGCCCTTCCCAGATAGCTGTTTGCTCTGCAGTAAATTATATGTGGTCCTTGAATGTGATCTGGCAAAGCATATGGTCTTCCTTAAGCAAAAAGTAGAGCTGTCATTCATGTAAACTGGTTAATCTCTGCAATTGTTCACATTTTCTGTATTCAACAAAATTCAGAACGAGAAGGGAATAATGATAAAAGTAATAAAAATTATTTTTAAAAAAACCCCTTGTTTTTAATTTCTGTATTTTTCCTATCTCATATCTCACACAAAAGTTTATAACTTCAACAGCAAAGGCATGCTGGGCCATATTCTTTACCCCATCCTACCAGTTTGATGTCATTCAGTTGCATTGCAAAATCAGTGTAGCTGAGAGGAGATGAGACCATCTACAGCTTCTAATTCAGTACTAATTGAGATAAGCATATACAATTACCAATAATATTTGCTGCTGAAATCTGATACTCTTTTCCAATTATCTACCTAAGCATGGAGGGTGAAATTCATCTGTGCAGAGGGTTAGACCAAACCCTATATATTAAGGCTCTCTTTGAAGACCGCATTGAAGGTGAGTATAAAATTTGTCCTAAACCAGCCATTGCTGCAAGACAGCATCACAGGATTGAATTTGGTAACTGCATAAGTGTGCATGTGTGTTTACAATAATAGTAGTATGCTAACAAGAGAGACTTACCATTTTAGGTACCTGATGTGTGCAACTTAAGGACACGCTGAGCAGACCTATTTCTATCAGGCTATTTTGATGTATCTCTGCCAGACTACCCAACACAGTAGATGTGCTGGGAAATCCTTTGTTTGCGTGTATATACGTAGCACTGAAGGCGATTGAATGTGTAATTTTCCACATGCAAATACTAGCACTGATTTCAGTAGGGCTACTTTTCTCTAGAAGTAACCATGTAAACATTTGCAGAGATAGTATCTATGCGTGTATGTATTTTCAGTTAATTTAATGGCAGGGTTCAAGTGATCAGTAAAATGAGTTAGCAATGAGATTGTTATCGGTGTGCTTTCTGGTTTTCCTTTTTTTCTTAAAAGCATTACAACCATCATTCAAAGCTATTTCACACAGGCTTCTGGACCACAGAAGTACGCAGATGAAGCTTTTGCACTACCCAAAATAGTTAGCTTCGGGGATGTAGAATTTTTTTTCTGACCTCCTAAGGATAATTGTTGTCTTGTTCTTCATCTTGAACAACAACAGACATGGTGTGGCTTCCAAAAATTTTGTCCTAACATTTTTCTCTCCCCAGTGAAGAAAACTAATATATCAAAGTTAATTTTATCAACTCCAGCTCTGGGAAAGATGGATAATTTGAAGAGATAGTGACAAAAACTGTATATATCGACAAAAAACTTTGTACTAGATCTTGCAGATTTTTATAAAGAATCACAGAATGTAAAAGGAGAGGTGGGATAAAAAAATATAAAAGCCTTTTTCAACATGAAAAGGCCATGACAGAGATACTTATCATAAGAATAAGGCATTTCTTTCATTTTTTTATTTGATAGTCATAGTCCTTCCTATTTTTAAATCTGGTGTATTCTGATTATGTGACAAACCCATACAAGTGACAGCGAAAACTCTGGTACATTACTTATCCAGAAAAAAAGAGATAAGAAGACTCTGCACAAAGTGCTATCAAAATTTTAAAGTAAATTATGTAAGAAGCAGACTTCTCAAAACCCCACATATCAAGGTGGGTTACTTTTCGATGCTGCATAATCCTGAGTCACCAAAACTAAAACTACCATAGCAACCAGGGCACATATTTATAAACTATGCGGTTCTGAATCAGATTTGCAATGGTGCATTCTCCCAGCATCTTTCATGAGCTTTACACAGATTGCTGTCTCCCTATTCTTGGATGGCAATGCAAGCTAACATTTAAACTTGATTCACACAGAGATGCTCTCACATACTTCTGCGTGTACCCATCTGTTAAAACAGCATTCGGTCTACTGACAATTTCAACAGTGCATGGGTTAAGCTAAAAATAGTTGTCTTGGCTAGTAAAAAGTAACACCGTGTCCTTTAGAAATAGGGAAATACACTTATTTATAAAATTGACTTTATAAAACCAGTCTTGCTTTCAATTAAGTTTTGCCTAGTCACTTCAGAAAAAAGAGAATGGAGCCGTATGTTGTGTAACAGAAATACAGGCGCTCTGTTCCTATTCCGTCTCTGCAGTCCTGGGAATGCTGCATGTATATGGATGTATACACGGTGTTGGACACTCTGCCATGACAGTTGTCCGTTTTGGCCTCTTGCTGCTGAGAAGAAGTATCTTTGGACATCTTTATTCGGGTGTCCAAAAGGCCATGTAATCTTATGAACCCTCTTCAGCATTTCTGCAGGTGAAGTGTTTCTTTTCCACTGTTGTGTGTGGCTCGAGTCAAGGAGCGTACTATTGAAACGTGCCATTTAAATACGGAGGGGGGAGGGAATGACCTGTCCCTCTGAAATGCATGCAAGATGTTCCCTCTGAGCTGCATTCTGAACATATCACAGCTGAGAAACACACTCCCAGGGCTGCAGGAGGGCAATTTGGACAAAGAGAAGTGAGAGACATCCTGATCTAGCTTCTCACTCACAATGCAAATATCCATACACTCCAGGGTTGTTGACAGCTGTGACGCTTAGATTTCTGCCTTTCTGCTACCAGGAGGTATATGAATTTCCTTTTGAAACATTTGTTTTGGTATATGAAAGTGTCCTTTCTCTAACTTGGGGTTTAAAATTGCTCAAATCTCTGTGTGGCTGAACAATTGGCTTGGCCTGGATTTTGGGCATCTAGGAGTATGCCCTGCCGCTCGTGGTGCCTACAGGCTCTATTTTTATGAGCCAGCAGAGCATATGACATAACTGTGCGCTCACATCATGTTTAGTCTTAGCAATGTAGTAACATAAGTAATGCACCTATATCAGTGACAAAAATAATGTCGTCCTTTAGCCTATTCAGACAGCTGTTAAAAGGAAAACCAAGTGGTTTCTTAAAAAGAGAACTGGCTTATAGAGTATAGCGATGCTTATTTATAAGAATATTCATAAAGACCCGTTTCCCTGAATACAACAGAAACAAGCAACTGAAAGCAGTTTCCTTGCTCAGAAATCACTTTTTCTAGTAGTTTGTTGCCCTAATAAATGCTTCCACTACTGTTTTTCTGTCCCCTGTATTTGTTACTAGCCCTGTTTTTGCTACGGAAAGTTACTTCTGCAGGTAACTCCTCAGGCTACAGCTTAACTGATCAGACTTCATCCCAAACCAAGTGACTCCTTTGGTGGCCTCCTATTGTTCCTTAGCACAAGGCCAGAAAGAAATTGAGTTGCTTCATCCTGTCAATTCAAAAGAAGAGTGACTTAATTGAGACAATTAATCTGAGGCAACATTAGTCTGCAGCAACCACTAATGTAACGCTAAGGTACTCCGGAAGCTCTAACATCTCTGTCATGAATGCACACAGGTGTACACTTCAGAATCTTCTTAACTGGTCTCTGGTATGACAAGCTTATGACTTTCAACCCTCATCTGCTGAAATCACATTTCCTAACCATTCCTAAATTGGCTTGCTGGCCTGCAACTCCCCCGTTCAGTCACAACGATAACTCAAAAGGCCCCATTGAGAAGGGACCTGTAAAAAATCCTTTTACTTTAGCAGATGCCTAAAGTAACTCAAAAGCAGCTTCTTCCCACCAGAGCATTATTTAGCCACTTAGTGTAAGATGAGGAAAAGGCCGTAACCTCTAGATCTTAGCCAAATTTTTTTCTTTCTCTAAACATTTTGGACTTATGGCACAGCCTTCTCTTTGCCTGAGAGAAAAGCATCTCTTCCAGCATTTTCTCAGAGACCTAGGCTGGGTTTTCACTAAATGATGGAGAGATGCAGGCAGGTTACTGCCATGGAAAGGGCTGGCCCTCCATTCTTCGTACAGCCCATTCCCTGCCCCTGGATGCACAGACACCATTCCCAGCCTTTACCCAGGCCTTGGTGTTCGTTTGACACCGGCGTGAGTTGTCAGCACTGGCAGACTATTTACTTCTTGGCTTGGCTAGTTTTTTGCTGGTCTAGCAAACTGAGCAGACTCATCAGAGGGTGACAGGAGGCTTCCAAAAGAGATGGGAGTGCGTGGCCAGGCCTGGGGAAGGACAGAGTCACTCTCCTTAGAAGCAGGGAGACATTATGTAGGCTTAACCATCACATGAAATCTCACCTGTGGTCCTAGCTGTGACCATTAAGTCATTAGTTTTCCTCTCTCAGAAGGTTTCTTTAATGCTTTAGTGTCCTTTGGACCGGGATTCTGGCTTGTGGAAACTAAACTTGCTAACTAGAGTAAGGCAAGTGAGCACTGCCAAGTTAATTCCCCACACTCCTTTACCCACCATTTTGTCTTCTCCATGGAGGTAATGTATCTATCTTCATTTCACTTTCTGTTTGTTGCCACGTGGCAGCTAGCAAATTTGACTCTGTGCAAACACGATAGTGAGTGGAGGGCTAGATCATTTTCATATTAAATAATAAAAAGAACTTTCTCGTTCTGGACAGTCTTAATTTTAAAAATGAAGCCCTGGGAGTACAGCAACAGCAGCGTGAAGCAAGCCAGGACCCCAACTGAAACTCACCTCCCAGCCACAACCAGGCGATGCTGACATTCATCTCCCATGGCCATCTGCCCCTTCCTCCCGGGCATGTTTGGGTCATCGTCACTTCCCTGCGTGCAACTCTGGTATAGCTACTTCGTTATGATTACGAAACAGTCATAGTATACTTCTACTTCAAGCACTAACTGAGATCTGAAACATTGATTTTGTTGAGATCAGACACTTGGCTCCAGGTTGCATTAAGCATTCCTTGATTTCTATTTTTATTTATGTGCATTTCTTGCTCTCTCCCTCTAATGGAACTGGCTCAAGAAAGTAAACGTTGCTCCTAGAAAAGTTCTACATTACACTTATTTTAAGACAAATGAGTGGATAGATAGATAGATGTGAAATGACATTATTTCAACTAGATTAATAACAGTAGAATTAACTTTCTCCTTGTATGTATAATTATAGCTTAAGGGTACGATTTTAAAATTGAATTGTTTAGATTATTTTGATTATTAACATGTTGATTACTTATTTAGGACTGTGGGCTGATAAGTAGAATAACTAATAGGAAGTTGGAACATTTCTGGCTCTGCATCTGAATCTTGATTTTACATGGGATAAATAACTCAAAGTTCTTAATTTTTTCACTTCTGACCTCCATTTGTATTTAAACCTCAAGAGCTGAATAAAGAATTTTGATCACATTAATTAGAATTTTTCCACTCCCGGTGTTTACAATTTAAGATTTACAAGATTTAAATTAAAGCCTTAATAAAGATATAAAAGTCTGCTGGAGATAAAGCACCCGATGCTGCAGCTTCTTTTGCAGTAGGAATTTTGATCGAGCAGGGTGTGCTCTGAAAAAACACAAACACTCTTATGTGTTAGAAAACACTAAAGTGATTTCTGAGCTAAAATGTCTGTGTTACAGTTCTGTGGGCCCCTATATTTAAAAAACTTAAGTTTTGCATATTTTTGAAATTGCACATAATATTAAATCTTATGATCTTGATAAAATCACAGTGTTACTCTCAGGAAAATAAATGGCAAACAATTACTTCAAAAGGAGAAGGATCTGGCCCTACTCTCTCATCACTTTGCATTTAGATAAAATTGGAGAAGAGGCCTAACTACTATAGAAGAGGAAACAGTGTAAAAAATTAATAGCTTAAAGTATCATTCTAATATCTTCTTTCTGTAAAAAATAGCTAATCCATACTTAAAATTCAAAATCTATGTCACTGCTTTTCTGTATTGTATATTTAGAAGATCCTTGCTTTCAAAGAGACACCAGGCGGTTCCCCACACAAAACAGGAATATCCTGCAAACGTATCCTGCATACAATCACCGTTGTACGACACACACTTCTCTGCAGTAACAGTAAGCGCAACAGGAAACACATTTCTTAATATTTGATACCCAAAATAGATGCAGTAGTTTTAATGTCAATTTCTTGTAGAAGTATAATAATTGTATAGGTGATACATTAGGGAATGTGTAGATGCATTAATTCATTTTTATTTAAAACAGTCAACACTCGATTTAGGAACTCCTACTTGTTTTAGTGAGTTTGTATTAGCTCCCATTAATATCCCACTGAATCCCACTGGAGTTATTTATGCAAGTAAATGATTTCCAGTGTAAGTTCCAAAATCTGAAATTTAATTGTATGTTAACTTATGATGGGGTTATACAACACACAGACAATTTCCAGCCCGACTATTTATTCAGGTTAAACATATTATAGCAGATCTGGAATCGCATTCCCCTGTTATATAACATTCCCACAGATTCACACTTCAGCTTTAGTAAGGAGATGAGGGTCAGGCCTCAAAGAAGCAATTACCCCACGTGGTCCTCATGCGTAGAGAAATAAAGCTAAATATAACATAAAGCATGCCATTTGCCCATACAGTGTTAAATGAGCTCCATACCATAATCAGAACACAGTTAAACAAAACCAGGCAGTTACCTAGAAACAAAAGCACAAAAATCTCTGTCTCTCTCACATGCCTGAAAGCATTTATGGTCAGATCCTGCCATCGTTGTTCACATTGTACAGCATTTATGAGTGGTCCCATTGAGGTACTAGGGTATTAGAAACAATTTATAAGTTAATAAATGCTTCAGGTGCTTTTAAAACTGCCGTAAAATAGGCACCATTTAGATTCAATATTTGCTTTAATGATTCCAGTGCATGGTGGCTTTGTTAGGTTTGTGTTGCCCAGCTTGGGTACAAGTTATGCAACCACAGAACTCAGCCTAAGCTGCAAAATTCTGGTAGTTTAAATTAAATCTAGCCTAACTTAGTTTACACTTGAGCTTCATGCAGCTCTGGGTACACTACTGCCAGCAGCCAAGCTAGTTAGTTTTAAGGTAGCTCAAGCACATTTTTCTGGCATCTTCTGTATCTGTTGGTGTTTCATCTTCTGGCGTGGAAGTTACAGAGGATCATATCATCAGCTGGTATAAATTTATTGTAACTACACTGGATAAAGGTCTGAACTTCAAATTTTAGTACTTAAGGTATAAGATTTGGGTTTCACTTATAGAAATACATATTCTGAGAAAGTCCAGACTAACTCTACTGAAACAGAGATACCTAATTCACAGAAGTGTGCTTGAGACTAGAATTTGGTTGATACCCAAATGTAATGAAATACAGTTGCTATGCTTCACCCGAATGTCATGGTGGACATAGATAATGTTCTCAGGTAAGCTAAAACCAGCTTTTAGGAAGTTTAGTAGAAATCTTTCTGCCTTGGTCCCCTCTGACCCACATGGTAGATTTCTGTCTAGCTGTGCGTCACGAGGGATGCTGCTCAATGTCTGGGCAAACATTTGAGACATCTACACAGTCTGTCTCTTCTTAGTATTTAAATTTACTCAGTGCCCTGAGAGTTAGTATAGGTTTACACAGTATGTCTAACTGAGCAAGCACAGACGGAGATGGATTCGGTTTGTCTGTGCTCCAAGCTGCTGTGTATCTTGTCTGGAAATAAAAGAGCTCTTCCTTTTAGGTAATGTAGGTGTATGGCTCCTAGACCAAAGCTAGCTTGTTTCAGCCCAGCTTGGAGCACTAGTGAAACAAGCTGCCGTCTGTCTGCACCTGTCCGTGTAGACTGTTATGACGGGACATGGGTGTTGCAAGCCTCGTAGTGAGGCCCCGGGCCGGAGTCTGGGTGGAGGCAGAAGCCAGGTGATGTAATTAAGGCAATCTGAAATCAAGAACCAGAAACATAAAATACACATCAGCCTAACAGAGGAAGGCAAGCATACGGTTGGAGGTAGGGTTTGGCACCCAGAAGCTTGCACGCGCCTTGACGAGAGCGTAGCTAAACTTCAGCTGGAGCCAGGCAGCCAGGGAGTGCAATTCGTGAGGTGGGACCAGGAGAAGGAGCAGAGGGAGAAGGAGCAGAGGGAGCAGCAGCAAGGACAGATGGCTTGGGGCAGAACTACGACGGAACCGGCAGCAGAGGCGAGCTGGATCCTGATGGTGCAACCCAAGACAACAGCAGAGACCAGCCCTAGAGGCAAGGCAGAGAGCAGAGCTCAAGCCAATGTACTTGTTCTCAGGACATCTTTTGTGCACGCCCTATCTACCAACATCTAATGGCATCTGTCTGCTGGCTATAACACCCGTTCTGGAAGCCGGGCCCACTTCCCGAGGGCACAGCACCCAATGACTGGCTGCGTGAGGAAAGAGTCATCTTCCTCGGCTAGTCATGGCATAGTCATACCTAGAAGGGACCACATTTATTCATTTCAATGAAGTTAGAGCAGGACTGTAAAGAAATCTGTGGAACATTTGTTTCTGCACAATATTAATCAGTATAATGAGGCGCGATCATGTAATCAGTCCTATTGAAACCTATAAGGCCTAGTAGGTATGCATATGCTTACATGTACGCTTACTAAGTAAGCATACACACTCAGGCCTCTACTTCAGTATAAGCAGGAGCCTTAATTTTTAAGAGGATGAAAGGATGTAATAAACAGTGGAACTGGGCATTTCAGTACCCGTAGGGCTGAAGGTGGTGCAAGAAGATGGGTTAGCTTTCTGGCATGTGTGTCAGTCATTATAATAAAACATTTTGCTGCAGAGGTGTGTACATCTTCGCACAGTGCCTGTGAAACGACTGCCAGGAGATTAATTACGATATTTATACTAATCTAACCAAAGACACATAACAATTATGTCTGTAGCACCCATCGCTCTCGTGCGGTGCAACACAACTGGATGTGAGTCTTTTTCCCTTGGTGCATCTGCTTCTAGCTGGAAAGCTGTGAAGCTTACATATACATGCGAGAAGCTGGGCTTCAGCCAAAGTGCCATTTGACGCTCTGCCAGCTTTTGGTCCTTCAAAAACAAAAAGCTTTTGGCCTTTGCTGTTTAGGCAGTGCACCAGTTCACCCCCAGCTTATCTTTAGACTTATAAACTGTTTGTAAGACTAATTACTGTCAGCAATGAGATGGCTTTTTCAGGATGGGATGTTCTTACCTAACTATAAATGTACATGAGAAAGCCTAAGTAAAGGGAATTAGCCTGCATGCTGAATTATCCACATTTGCTTGTTTCTGTCAGATACCTTCCTCAGACGGAATTTTCTTCTTCCAGTGACACACATAAGATTATAAAATGAACTCACAGTAACTTATCTTCTGGATTTTCTGACAGTGATCTTTGTTAATCCCGGGATGGGGGGAAAGGAGCAACACTTTCAAATAATTTTCATATTTCTTCCATGTTAAATAAGGAAATGAAAAAGGTAATGTCATATCTTACATTATGTTCAGGATATGTATCCAAAGTAAATGTGAGGTTTCCAGTGCTTTGTGTTTTTTCAGATGACTTTATCATGTCCCAGTAAACAGATTGTAATCATGTATTATCCTTGCTCTAGCTGGAAGTTTTGGCAGGTCTTTTCTTTTTGAAGCACGTGCTCCCCTGTTTGCTGTTTAGCAAGTAGTTTAAAAAGGAAAATTTTATAAAGCTTTAGGATTATTTCCTCTGGTTCTACAACCTAAAATTCTATTGCATGAGATTTAAGAATCACATGGGTTTCTCATGAAATAACCATGTTTATTTTCAATTCCATGCTGTACAAAAATCATTGATTTTCCATAATTTTTAATGCATTAAAATGCATTAATTCACTATTTTAATCCACTGCTACATTATAGAGGTCCTAATTATGTTGCCAGTAGGCTTGATTCTCTGTTGCTATGTGTTAGAGAGTGTTTCCACTGTCTGAGTTCAGTCATCGAAGTCAGGTGATCAGAGCTGCCCTCCGGAAAGGTCTTTCACTTTCCAGTGACTGTAAAGTCCAAGGAGACTGCTCTCCTAAGATAGGTGCCTGAAGTCAGGCAGCATTAATATCCCCCACTTCACACGCATTTAAACCAACAAAATGCAAGTGCGAAATGGAATGAAAGGACTGGGCTTCTGGTGGGATAATTTTAAACATTCCCGTTACATTTTCTTTGCACACCTGTAAATGGCTGGAGAGCAAATCAAGCTCTTTTAATTACATCTCAGCCTGCAGAGAGTCTCCTTGACTATATACAACAGACATGAGCAAAGGAGGCAGAATCCGAAGACTCACCTTGCAGAGAACCACCTGAAAGAAGTAATTATTATTCACAACTTTAGTTACAGCTCTTGGATTTCCACAGCTTTCACTGTTGATCCCATGCTTTGTAGATCTGTTTTGGAAGTGTGTGTCGTTACGGAACCTGACTCCCCATTCAATACTCAGTAGTCAGCTGCACGCTACCGTATGTTAGCACCATGGGCACATCTACATCAACAAGTAATTCAATGCAGTAGGAGCAGATCAGCAGCTGGAAACGGCTGGTACCGAGTCCTACATTTACATTCTGTATGTATGGGCATCTTACCTTAGATCAGATTTATTGTGATGCTTGAACTATTTCTAGGTTTATACTGCGGGTTGTGCCTACCATACATGTGGTTCAAAATCCTTCTGCCCTAATTAGGCTTGGAGCGCAGTAGATAAACTTTTGGAGTGAAAGTTACAGCTTCATTTCCCCAGGAAGATATCTTCTGTATGCACCAAACCCACTGCAGACCAAGCCAACACGCAGTGAGTGGGCATGATCAGAGGATTCACTCCAAAACCTCACTACTGTTCTGAACAAAAACCCTGCTGGAGGTGCAGCTTCTAGGTACTGAAGGCTGCTTACTGAGACTGGTCCTGCTCCGCTGTCAGTCAATGGCCAAATCCTCAGCAGGATCAGGACCGCTGCCTTTACTTAAAATGCACGTCATATTACTGCACATCTGGGCGGTGAACTATATCACTCTGCTATTTCAGCACTGCTAAAGCTTGTATTTAGAACAATGGAGAACAATTTGAGAATTGCAGTTTTTCACTTTATTTTGTTATGTGACATTTGTTTGTGTAGAGAGGATATAAACCAGCTATCCTGGGTCTTACATGCAGGAAGAATTCACTTTTCTTTTAAAGAACTGCAGTTAGATCCGTGTTTTCATTTTTTAGAAGTGATAAGACATTACAGAAGTTACTGTGAATATGTGAATGACAATAGTCTAAAAACCTGTATTTCATTAAATATGCTCCTAATAAATCACCCTTAGTCTTCTTACATTTGTAGTGTTTCAGAACAATTTGCTGCTGTCCCAAGGCATGAACTTTTTTTTGGTCTGACAATGAGATCATTTAATCTCCAGCTCACTTTAAACAGATTCTTCCAGCTCAGAACAGAGGGGTCTGGCAACAAAAGTATGTGTTAACGCCATAGTGATGAATGATTTAAAAGAGGTTATTTAACTTGGCTACTTATAAAAGTTATTTTCCTGTAACTTTAAAATTTTAATATAAATAAAAACACCTGGTCCTTGTGCAGCCTCTGTAACATTTGATAACTGCTTTACGAAAGCTATCATGTCTATTAAATCCTTGGGAAGAGGCTCAAAAATTCATGTTAAAAATCTATTATCTCAAAAGCTCTGCTTTTACAAAAAAAATTGAGTTTACTGAGGACTTCTAGAGAAGAGTAACAAAAGTAAAATCGAAGACACACAAGAGAAGGTTAATTTTTAAATAATTGGAGTTAGTACTATAGAGCATGTAAAATTTCAGAGGTTTTAGAAAATCAGGTGTAAACTAAGATAACCCAGACTGGCAAAGTTTATTTAGAAACAGCATCCATATGAGTATAATTTGAGGAGTGTTCAGAAACACTAGGGATGCTGTAAAATGAATCACAGTCTAGTTTTCTGTACCACGTTTTCCTTAGATAATATATATGAGGTGTTCAAGGGAGGTGTGATAAGAGTAATACCCCTTTTTGCTGGTAGTTAGTGTCCTAAATCTGTTAAAATAGTAATACTATAGTAACTGTCAGTAGGGGAAGATCCTGCTTTAGACTATAGTGCATGGAGGTGCTTGCTCACTGCAGGGATTTGAAGTTTCTCTTTAGAAAGAGCTAGAGAAGCATTTTTGGTGTCTTTGGTGTAACACAGTCTTTCCAGCATTCCAAAGACAAGTTGTATTTCATAGAAGTCTGTTAAGGAAAAATTCTTTGGGTGATAAACAATTACTTAAAAAGAAACTACTGTTGAGGAGGTATTGTATATGTCTTTAGTGCAGAGAAGCCTCAATTGCTTCCATGGAGTTATGGCAATAGTGACCCAAAATGGTTCAGCAATTGCTGTTCCATAATAAATAGAGATGAAGAATAATTTAAAAAAAAAAAAAAAAAAAGGCCATAATTTGAGCTGGCTTCCACAGATTTAAATTTTAGCAAGTATTCCAGATGGGTTTGTGGGTTAAGTCTGTCTTTATTGAATGATGAAGACTCAAATTAGAGAAGGTTGCAAGAATTTCTATTGTGTTGGTATGTCTTTGCTGATAATTGGTGTGGACTTAGTATTTGCCCTGAAAGCCAGACATAATCACTCTTCCAGCTCAGCCCTCTGATGCCTTCCAGCCTGGCATCTGTTGAACTGGGACGTGAGATATACTCTGCCTTTCCTTGTTTCGTAAGCCAGCCCTTTGGCACGCAGGCATTCAGGAACCTGGAGAAAGGCAGGCACTGCTGAAGCAGATCCTTAGGGCTGATCCTGAGCAGTGGCTATACAAACTGAGATATGAAGATAGGTTTCCTGATAGATGGAATTAATGTACCAGAGTCTGTAGGCTGTAGACTGCAAACAGTAGAAGCAGAAAGATATCTTGTCAATTTGATTGTCAGCAGCCTGTTTGCAGGCATAACTATAGTTTCTATGGTATCGTGATGAGTAAAGATTGGCAAATTTTACAAGATGTTGTCAGAATAATGATGAAGACTGCTAAGTTAGCACATCTGATGTGGCTATTGTTAAATATAGGTAGGCAAGGTCTAGCCACCATGATTTTACTGAACTGATTCTACCATGATTGCTGAACTGTCCTGAGCGAGCCATCTAAAGCAAATTAAATACTTCTAAGAATATCCTTATGGAAAACTTTAAGGAGTTTTCTCATTTACAGTTTTCTCCTTGCTCATCAGATACTTGTCAGTGGCCATTCTGTGCTATACTTGAAAAGCAAGTATGTAAACTTAACCAGAAGGAAGAAGAAGTAGAAAAAAGGAGGACATGATCTCTAACTTGGTCAAGAGTGTGTGGAAGCTAAGAAGTGAAGGGAGTGTCTTTTCAAGAGAGGACAGAAGAACCAGAAGTTAGTTCAGGAAGCATACGAGATGTTTGCAGCCCTTCAAATACCAAAAGAATGTATTACAAAGCATTAGGTTGCAGAAGAACCTAAAACTTACTTGCCAGGAGCTCCTGTACTGTATGGATCATTTTGTGATCTAGGTTACAGCCATCTTCTGCCACAGGAGAACATACTATGGCCAAACTAGGTCTTTTCACTTGATGCCAGTGTACACTAAAGGGAATGATACTCTAATCTGAGATTCATGTAAGAATGGTCAGTATACCTTGAATCTTCTTTGTTTGTGGCTTAAATCTTCATAGAAATGTCTCTGTTTGCTGTGATTTCTTATGTAGATGATGATTTACATTGGCTTTCAAAACTGACATATTCATTTAAAATCAGCAGTTCATTTACAGTCTATATACAAGCCAACTACAATGACATAAATTAGCACAAAGCAGATATTCCTCTGATTCTGACATACCATCAAAGCATGCCCTTAAGGCCTCCTTCAGGTGCACATCTCCACAGTCTGCTCTGATAATTGCCTTTGTGTCTGGCAGTTCAAAATCAGCAGAGGTATTTCTTTCCCTACCCCCTTTTCTGGTAATATTTTCCTTTTTGTTTTACAAATATTTTGTAAAACACAACATTCAAATACCATAACAAAAATATTTTGGCTTACTTAGATGCAGTCTAATTATGAGGCGTTTCCAGCATCAGTCTACAAATACACATTAAACAGTCATTTTGCATGGCAATGCAAAATGTTCAAGCTATGCTCACATCTGCCTTTGCATCCCAGTGGCTCCAGGATGAATAGGAAAAATAGGTGGTTCCTCAGGAAGCTGTTAGACTGGCAGCAATGCCAATGTGAATGTGCCAGTCTAGAAAGATGTTGTCCCTTAGGACTTTCAAAAAGCTTAAAAAAAATCCTTTCATTCTGAAGACTTATCATGGATCTCCCCAACCAGTTGTGTTCACGGCAATGATTTGTCCCCAGTGATCCAATACCATTTTCACATCCCTGGCAAATTAGCTCTTTTTCTTTCATTAGTAAAGTAGAGAGGAGGCTGTGGGTGGCAAAGTCGTGATATTACTTCCCTCAAAGCACAGTTTGGGAGGCAAATTGCAATGTGTTCCTCTGTTACTTTCCCTATATTGCCCATGGTCACAATACTGTGCAGACTCAGTAGCTTTGCAGTCTTAGATGAAAAGTCTCAGATCTTCCAGCTTCCACATGGTTGCTGAAAAACCATATCATAGTCTTCAGCAGTGTAAGTGCCATCTCTTTTTCCTCCGTCAAAGCTCTCATCATTCAGTGGATGCCAAGTTGGAGGGCTGGGGCTGAACTCTCCGAGAGAGTTGTCTTCCATAGCCTCTCTCCTCCTGGTGATCGTCAAGGTTTATACGACAGTTCAGCCTCACTTCTCATTACTTGTTTTGCAATCCATGTAGCTTTACCTTACCAAGTGTAGGTGTTATTTAAATGCCAATAACCTTCAAGAACTAATTTGGTGTCCACTCCAGTTATTCTCACTGCTTTACAACCAGTCATTTTAGTAATTGTTGAAATTCTGCAAATAATAAAAAGCCAAACCAGAAGAAAACCCCCTAATGTTATATGTCTGTAATACCAAAACATCTAGTGACCTGCCTACCACTTGTAATTCTATGCAAATTATGAAGAGAATGAACTGTGACAGCAAAAAGAATATGAGTGTTACAGAGGAAATGCAAAATGAAAAACAGGAGAAGAGAAGATTATAGGAAGTGTAGGCTGGTATGTAAGAGCTTTTCCCCATAAGTCCCATCACAAACCTCAAAAAGGGATTTTGGACTTACAGCACAGCACTTGCGGCAGCGGGGTGAGGGCCACTGGGGCACATCACCCTGCAGGGTTGCCCGGGGAGGGCCACCACGGGTGAAAGCACTGGCCCTTCACCCAGTCTATCCAAACTGTGGCCCTGGCAGCTGCGTGCCAGAAGTAACCCTGGCGGGTAAACGTCCTCCTGCCGACAAGACCCTGGCTATTTGAAAATCAGCCAACTATATACGTAGCGCCTGTTCACTCTGTCTGAGAAGCTGAGCTTTGCCATAGAAAAGAGAAGGTGTTATAACAAGTACTTTACTACAATATTCCTATGGTTTCTCTCCAAGGTGCATCTACACTGCAGCTTGCTGGTACATGCAGTGTTGGCCTTGTAGGCCCTAGGGCAGAGTTAAGGCTGCATTTCAGAAGTGGATTTATTTCACCTCTGTAATTCCTACATTTTAGCAGTGCAGGTTTCTGCCATTTTAATGATTCATTTCCTACTTTTGAGAGACTTAATTCCTACAAGAACAAGGCTGGTAGGTAGCTCAGGTAGTGTTCTTTTCCCCAGCCAGGAGCTGTACAGCTGCTGCTGACTGCCCCAAATGGCTACCACGGTCCAACTTCACCACTTGGAAAAGTGAATATTTACATGGCTTAAGAAAAATTTTTATTGTGACATTTGCTTCTAATGCAGTTTCTCTGTGTGCTAGGTCTGAAGTATTTGTGATCAGCATGGGAACTGTCTGAGCCACAGTTTGAGCTCCTATGCGCTTAAGAACATGTTAGCAAAAACAGTGATTTTCTAAACACATATCTGGGGGGAGAGTATCATTCTGAAAATCAAACTAAACTTGGCTACTTAGGCTTCTCCAGCATTAGCTACAGCAAATTTCAAGAGCAACAGGAACAAGAGACACTTTCTATTTCACTCAACATTGCCATCTTTGAACAATAAGTACCATTCTGTCTTTACAGAGATTATCAAAGCAGCAGTGTTGAGTTTGAAGAGAATAAGTTCAGGGCAGAGACTGCTGTCTTTAAGAGGAATGGAAATCTTCTGAAAGTATTTAAATGACATCAATGTAAAATTGGCAGTGAAAACATATTCATTGTTTCTATCTTAGCCATCTCTAAAGCCATATTATCCACCTATGTGTATAATTTTTTCCATGTTGATGTGAACAGAAAATGAAAAGATTGTTCAATCTGTGTATGTATTTATTTTATGAAGGGGGAAAGATACAGACAGGTAGAATGGATGGAGGGAGGGAGGGAGGGAGGGCTGGATACACACACACATGCACACACACAAGCACCCCACAAGAATAACTGAAAAAGAGTCAATGGTGGAGCTGAAGCTGGATGTGTCAGTAGGCCTTAGCATACACTTAGTATATACTTTGACAGATTTCAAAAATACGAGTTGGAATTGTGAGACAGAACATCCGTGATAGAAAATCCTTTTAAACTCTTAGGTTTGCATGTAGGGGCAAATGTTTTCCCTGGGGCAAAATCTGAACAAACAGAAGATGTGCAGGTGCCAGGGTGGGGCTACAATAATAATCCCCGAGGGCCATTGCATGTCTGTTCCACAAATACTATGTTTTTAGGATTAAAGCTGGTTAAAAAACTTCCATCAAGATAAATTCCCTCCAAAAGAAAATGCCCCTATGATAAGGGACTTCCATGAGAATGATCCATTTTTATTGATTTTTTTTTTTTTTTTTAAAGATAGTTTCAAAGGTAGTTTCAGCTAAAAAACATTTCCTGACCATCTTGACTGAGGAATTCACATCGCTGCAGGCTGCCTGTGCAAGGCAGCGTGACCTTTTGAGCAGCATAGTCCCAGTCTGGGCTGTTTCCCACCCCCTTCTGCTACACAAAGCCCTGGCTAAGACAGTGACAGTGCAAGTCTGGTTTAGCTCTGCTTAGCACCTGGAGCTGAGATCTGTGGAAAATGCCGTTTTGGACTCGAGCTATTATCCAGAGTTAGACCCCAACTTATCTTGTTTGTCTTGCTGTTTTAACCTGTTAGTTAAGTGAGCTTAGCTGTTAACACGACACTTCTTTTTCCCCTGCAGACCTGCCGTAAACAGAGAGTAGCAAGTTACCCTCTCAGTAACTGCACGATACTGTTACAGTCATGCAATTGCTTTCAAGGGAAATTAATTTTAGGAAAGCATTTAATGTATTTACATGCATCTTCTAATACCGTTCTGACATGGAAACAAGGAGGAGCCAACATCTTATAGCCAGCTCTTTGCTGACATACATAAAACCACTAAAAAATTGAGAACTACTGTTCTGTGTGCCACTGAATGGACTCCTACTGACCCTCCCCTTTGGAGTATAAACTTCTGTTGGAAATACACAGCAATATTTTCTTTGTTACACAGTTGGTACAGAGGTTTCCTCCTGCTGGAAGTTTCCTCCTACCCGTAACCCTCTTTCCTGAAGGACATCTGAGTGGACCTTCCACCATGAAGTTTATGTGAACAGCAGATGAAGCAGGGAGCTAACTCCGCTGAAAAAACCTATGGGGTTATTCAACAAGGTGGTCTAAGCAGCAGTTAAAATACTATGAGGAAACTTAAGTAACAGCCATCAAGAAACCAGACTCACATTTTCCTGTAGCACTACTGAGGTCAGTGGATTTGCCTCAGATTTATGCTTATATTAAAGCAGACTTCTTTCACTTAAAAATGACAGTCATATCCCTGATAAATATATATGAACAAAGATGTTTCATAATACAGATCTCATATAGGTAGCCCTGCCTTCATGTGAGAGCACAGATCTCAACTGAAGATGCAGGGAATGCACAGAATGCTTGCAGTGTTATAGGACATCCTGGAGGAAGGTCAGACTCACAGTTATGCATTAGTATGATTTGTTATGAAAAGTGGCATTTAAATATTTAAATGTACCAGGTCCTATGTGTTTAATTTCATTGTTTAATCATTGCATAGTTTCCCAATTAAGTAGTAGCTGGCACAGAGTGGTGGGTTGCTCTTTATTTATGTGCTGCTGCAGCTTTCCAAAGCCTTTCGGTGTTGGTGAGGCATTTCAGCTATACATTATTCCTTTTTTGCTCTTGAAACTATACATCAAGATATGCAGGATATAAGCAAACTTTTCTTCCCAGGAACATGGGACAAAAAAAGATATCCCGGTATAGATTTAGCAGTACCTATACAAAAATCCTTGCTCTTTTAGAGTGCAGCTATAAATCCATAGTTAATGTATCATGCCAAGAGTGAAGCACACAGTAGATGTATATCCCACTGATAACAACAGGAGCTGCATATATATAAATGCCTTGCACCATGCTAAAGATGCACTTTGAGGTGTTTAACCAACATTTATCAGGTTGTAGCTACTGTATGAGATAATCAGCTACAGCAAAAACTGTAGATGGCATCTTAGCTGTCTCATTGTATACACTAACAAACCTTTCTAATATCACATCTGTTATACAAAATAGGCATCCTCACTGGAAGAATGGGATTGCCTGCTAAGGATTGCAACCATGCTGATGTCCAATTTAAACACACAGAAGATTAAACAATTGAGATTAAAATGTAAATCCAGTATATTAGTATTGCTGAGCACCAAAAACATAATAAAGTGAAGTCATAGATGCTCCCACATTTACATTTACTATGATGTTTAAAAAAACCAAACCAGCCCAGTTACAGTGGAGGCAGAGGGGAAAGGCAGAACATGATTCAAGACAGAGATGAGAAAAGAAAGTGAAACATCGTAATGCAAACAAGTAACAAGCATTTGGAAGTAAGCTACTTGAAAATCAGTGCTAAGCAGTGGGGCTTCGGATATTTATTCAAGTATTTATTTTTGTTGCTGCTTTCCCTCCATGCCCAGTGAAAAGACTGTTCAACAGGCTGCCTTCTGCTAGAGCTGGACATAATGGACATATCTCTGTGTTTGCAGGTGTAGGTTTGTGTATGTTTACTGCTTACCCTGGAAAAAGCTCCTAAGCAAGCCCTCTTTTTTTCCCAGGAGGATTACTCCAGTTTTCCAGAGGAAAATCTGAAAAAACCCTCCAACCAACCCACCCTGAAATCCACCCCTCCTTGTGCTTTGTGTTTTGGATAACTGTTTATTAGCATAGTGGTGCATGCTAAATTTACTCTTGCAGTATTGGCATTTGCTCATCTTAGGACTGTTGCATGCATTTGGCTAATAAAAGGAATATTTTAAAAATCAATTAATTAATAATTTCAGATGTGCTCCTAAAACTTACATAAATTTATGTTGTAAATCTATCTCCAACATTCCCTCAGTTTATGTCACCACAAAAGCCCCCACGAGGAATTAAAAGCATCTTGTGCACAGTTCACATAAGGACAAGTCCTTTTCTTGCCTCCCAATGAATCCTTGATTGCACTGTAACGAACGCAGCCTGCTGCATGGTTCTCCATAAACTCTGTGCACAGGCACAAGATTCGGGTAGGGCCAGGGCTTGTTTTCCCACAAAAGTTGTGGGTTTGTTAGTTGATACAAGCCAGATTAAAGTAGGGGTTAGACTGTCCACAGATACGTCAATTAAAAAAACATCTTGAGTACAATTTGTTGTTAAACCGGTACATATCTTGACTGAACTGGCCTCCAGCTTTGGCTTTGCAAGAGAGTGTTTATGCAGATGGAGAGCTCTTTGCAAAGTCATGCACACAGGCTTGTCCATCCACATTCAAGGCATATATAAACTTAGAAGGAATGAAATTTATTTTTATCCGGGAAGATGGAGCTGCCCTGTGAGCACACAGCAACACAGTTCCAGCTGCATCAGGCACATGTGCTGGTGGTACTAATGGGGAGCCACTCTGCCCCTATTTCCATTGAAAATGAACCATTGGAATGTATGCCTAATAAATTTACTGATGTTTGCTACCACATGGATAACATAAATAGAGTAAAATCTTTAAAAAAACCCCCCAACAAACAGGCTGTTATTAAACATCTCACAAACTATGCCCGAAACTGTTGTAATCAGCTATAGCGAAGACAACCTTTGCTCTGGCACTGGCCTCTTCTCTGCCTAAACAATGCAAAGAATTAAAAGTATATGGTCATAGAAAACAATGTCAGTAAAAGGATGTTTCATTATTATCCATGTCCTCTTCAAAAACAGAATAAAAAGTATTAATAAAACCCCAGCTGTCCAGCCCCTGGTGACCTAGCAGTCCCTATATCCTGCAAAGTTTGTCCCCAGAAACATTCTTTCAAAGGAGAGTTCTGCTTTAGATTAGATTGCCTATTCCTGGAGCTCGCAACAGCCCTACTGAAAACAATTAAGTAATTTATACTTAGAAGCAACTGTGGCCTTATCCAGACAAATACCTTCCCATTATTAGGGCAAAAGAGACAGTATGTTACTTTACTTTCTCTAATATTATCTGTTATAGTGGTATGTTTTAAATTTGGGAAATTAAGTAAAAAATAATATGTTGTCTAGCAACAAAGAAAACAGACACAAACAAAAGAGAAACAGAGTGACAATTCTGCTTTTGATATTGTATATTTCTACCTTTGGGTAAGCTCAGTAAAACTGAAACAACAAACAAGTTAAAATGAACTGGCAAATCAACCTCCCAACAGTGAATAGATACCAGGGCTCTGGGTCAGCCCAAATGTTGGGTTTTGAGGTTTTTTTTTTTAATTTCAAGAGCATCTGAGATTCATTAAGTTCTTCTAAGGATGTTTAACTTTATAATTCAATCTTTTAAATTTAATCATTAACTTACAGAACAAACATCCATTATTTTCCCCTTCAGCCAATTTTTGCTTTTGAATGAAAAGGCTTTAACTTTTCAATTTTATTGAAGTTGCACAATGAAAAATGGTCAATTCAGAATGAGAGATATCCTGAGTTATGTGGTTTTCTGCAAAACTTAGTATTTGTACAGAAATATGTAATTTATGTCATGATAATATGCTAAATGGCATAGTCAAGCTATTAGAAATGGTGATATAAACAAGTTCCACATTTAACTTTGCAAGATATGAATAGAAAAAATGATACTGAAAGAAAGGAGGAAATAACTGTTTTGAAAAATACAGACTCAGTTAAGATCCACTGAAGTCATTGGAGGTTACAGCCGTAGTATTGAAAGTGTTAAGGCTGAGCTCAAAGGCTGAGCACAGTGCCAGGTCCACACTGCTCACTCACTGGTGTGCTCCTGGAGATACCCAGATATTATGTTTGAAGGAAACCATCAGCTATGCCCCGTACTTTAAATTATACTTGAGCACGTTCTTTTCTGCAGCATAGAGAAGCTCTACTTGTGCTTGGCTCAGTCACCCCCAGGCCCCTGTCTGCCCTGGCGGTGGCCACTCCTGGAGAGAAAGGATGGTTAAGGCTGACAACTAGCGTGGTCCCAACGTGCGCCGCCTGCTGCGGCATCAGGTGGGATTGCTCGGCAGGCCAAACTCAGGCCTCCGGGGACGGCGTGAACACACAGAGCTGGATCCTGGGCATCTCCGAAAGCTCCCGAGGTGAGGGGTGGATTTGAGACACAGAACTCTTTGGGGTAAGGAGGAGTAGTGCCACTTTGATCTGTTTTGGTGACCTCAGAAAACGTGGCTGTTTTGAAGGTACTGTGAAGTCAGGAAGTGCACATACAGCCTCCTGCCCCCTCCCCTGCTCCCACGCACACTTACACGTACGTATGCAGAAAATAAGAAAAATATTCAGAAAAGCAATGAGGAAAGAATCTTCTTCACGTTTGCACCGCAGCTTCAATAGGGGTGGAGTGAGCTCCTACAAAACGAGCACTGGAGAGACTCGGCCTTGCTGTGTTCAATTCTGGAGCACACCCAGCACACAGGGTGAGCAGCAGTTGTTCCTGCAGCTTTATTACAGAACCGTACCTGAGTGAGACCATTCAGACTGAGGAGAATGTTCAGTGCTCATACAAAACCCCTCTAACTTCCTGAATTTGGGCTTAGCCAAGACAGTAAGCAGCACTTCAACTTTTGGAAAAAAAAGTGGCAAGGGATGTTAATCACCTCAACCTGTTATTCTTCGCAGGAGCACCTTGGAATTTCTCTCATGGACCTAGTCTTAGGAATGCATTATGCTTAAATAAATTAATGACATAAAATAAAATCATATTTTCACCTATGATTTCATTTGTTTCACCTGTATGTTGTCAAGCCATATACTCAGCTACAGCATACAGAGCTGGTGACAACGTGTCAAGAAAGCTGCACAGACATCTAACTAGAGATTTGGAGAATTAAAAATTAATCAAAAATTTAAAATAAACTCTCATTGACCACGACTTCTTTTAAATTCCTTGTCAGTCAAGGTGGCGTTATAAGCTGTGTAATCACCTTATTAAAAGAAACAAAATTAGCAAATTATACCCAGCCAATTAAGAATGTTACTGATGCCTTATCTAAAACAGCAGTAAAAGATGTCTAAAAATCTTGTCATTTTCTAAATAACAGTAAATAGGAGGACTTTGAAGACCTAACATTGACTTTGAATGAGAAATGTACTTGAGCTATGAAAGTGACTGAGTTGCAGGAAGGCCATGTCAGAAGGAGCTGATGAATGGAGTAATTTGTTGTATCATTGGTACTTGTGGTGTGGGATTTGGCATTCCCATACAACAGCCTTCAGTCAGAACTAAATCCACGACTGTTGTACTGTTTACCCTACGTCTTGAGATTCCCCATTTGCCTATTCTGCAACTGCTAGCACAGTTGCTGAAAGCAATATTTTTCAGTGCTGCAACTGAACTGTGAAATGGAGGTCAAAGGATGGATTAAAAGATGCCGTAGCATTGTTAGTAACTTCCTTTCTCTACTGAAGCAAATGACACAGTCTGCTCTGGTACATCATGATCAAAGACCCTGTTCACATTGCTTTTCAGCTATATTATTTAGGTTCCAATGGAACTTATACACCATCATTTTCAGATAGGCAACTACATGCTAAGGCCTCATACCTATCTTTGCTGAATTTAGCAACTATTTAAGCAATAATTTACCACTTGTTATCTAGAGGCTAAATAAGAATTATTGCAAAGAAAAGTCAGCTGGCTTGAAAATGAAAATTAGAGGAACTATAGAATAGTCCATATTGCTGTAACCTACATATCTGAAGCAAAATTTAGTTTGCTTTTGCCATAGGAAAAAATGAGGTTTTGACAAAAGCAAGCCCAAATAAGAGATATCTCAGTCCGTCTCTGTGCATCCTGAGAGGATAACAAAGCAAGGAGTAAGGGGTAGCAGCCCCTGAGGAACTGTCAAAAATAATTTGTCTACCTAATTTCCTTCGTAACAAGGTAATGGGCCCTGCAGACTGAAGATTGAGTCAATGAAGCAGAAAATAAATTCATCAGAAGAACATAACAGAAGAGGAATAATGAGGTTGGGTCAGACCAAAGAGTTCACTTAGCCCAATATCCTGCCTCTGACAATGGCCAAAGCAGTTGTTTATGGAAGAGTATAAAACCAGGGTGATGCGTCCTTGGTATATTCTTGTATTGGGTTTGTGTGGCAAGGTTCTGGTAGCAGGGGGGCTACAGGGGTGGCTTCTGTGAGAAGCTGCTGGAAGCTTCCCCTGTGTTCGACAGAGCCAATGCCAGCCGGCTCCAAGACGGACCCGCCGCTGGCCAAGGCCGAGCCCATCAGCAACAGTGGTAGTGTCTCGGGAGAGCAGATTTAAGAAGGGGAAAAACCCCCAAACTTGAACTCACTCTTTCAGACACTACCACACTGACTTCAGTAGCTGACACTTTACTGTCAAACTAGGATGGGACCTATGCTGCGTATGTACAGTATTATGGAACTCTGCATCAGCTAAGTTATCTAGTGTCATTACAAACTTGTATATATTCAAGAAAGGACCTGGAAAATAAGACATAAAAACTATTTTTTTCCCAGAAAAATAGAACATACCATCCACGGGCAATCCAGTGGAGATCTCCCAGTGAGATTATTCAAATACATTTTGAAAAAGAATGAAATGGAAATGTCACAGGCTGAATATGCCTAAAGTTCCCAGAGAACAGTTGAGCCCCACAGGTCGTACTCCATGCACTTCTGAGTTTTAGGACCAGGCCAGAAAAAGATGCAATTTGTTGCTCTCAGTGATCATAATTTTAGGAGTGGGAAGTGGCACGAGTAGAATGTGCAAAAATATTTTTTACAAGTTGCTCCAGGGACCATGAGAAACCAAACAATGTTTCCTGCTTTACTAGAGTATGTTCCTTGCACAGGAAAGGTCCTATTATTATGGCACATTGTTTATCATCATTATATCGAATGAGAAAGTTAAAGATTTAATTTTTTCTTCCCAGCCATATAATCCTAGAAACAATACAAGACATGAAGCCAGTCTTATTCTCTCCCTCCTGAAGAGTGGCCTTATGGCACCTGCTGAGAGCCGTTAGATTTCAGCACTGATTCAGCGCCCGCCACTGCCCCTGCCCACGGTGATGGAGAACTCACTGCTGTAAATGGATTCAGCAGTGCAAAGATCATGGGAAGCTGTATCCCTTTGTTTTTAATTTCCCCCCTAAGGGCAACTTGTTCCAATTAGTGCCTCAGCTAGCAATTATTGCTGCACAGTGCTCTGACTTATTTCTGTCTCAACCAGCTGACTCAAAACCAGAGAATCTCACATGTGACGTAATATATACCCTGGCCTAGTGCCCTTGCCATAAAGAAGGTCCCTTGCCTGGGCTCAGCGCAGTGCTCCCAGGAAAAGGTCTTTCCTCACCACCAGGCTTGGTTCTCCCTTCCATGGATACACGGGAAACATTTTAAACGATAGCCTTCCTTTGCTCTAAGGGTATTTGTACCTAATGCATATGAACAAACCGACCCAGCACAGATGTGTATGAATGATTTTGTTGTTGTCGTTACTGCTTTTCCTGGCCTGGGTGCTGACCTGTCCTCCCAGATGGGTTTCTCGCCAGCTCCGGTGGCCAGGACTCCTGTGAGGGAGCGCGGTGCCGCGCTGCACACGGGTGTGAGAGTCTGTCTCACAGCACATACCAGCTCCTCTTGTTTTGTCCTGTTTTCCTAGGTAAGGACAAACCCGCCCCAGAGAGTTACGTAATAGCTGGTTTTGTCACATATTTAAAAATCAAGATACATCAGTACAGACAGCTAACTATTTCACCCCAAAAGCCTCATCTGAATACAAAATTTCAAGGATGTAATGGTGAAAGAGTCTTGCCAGGATTTTATTTGATGTGTTTCACTTTTCTGACATTGAACAGTTTATTTAAAGGAAGATGCCATGTGCTGATGGAGAGCTAATCATGGTTAGTAATCTATTTTCCATACAAATAATCATGAAAAAAATAGATGACGTAAATTAAGCTGCTCATCTTCCATTATCATCTGAAACTATGCAATACGGCAAAATTTGATTTCCTGAAGGTACATTTGCTTATAACTTCTTAGGCTACTAGATTGTGCAAAATATATTTCAACGTTATCAAGCAATCGCCCATTATCCGAATTACAGTGTATTCATGTTCCTACTATCCTCATAAATACTTGCTAGAAAAGTTATTAAAGAAGACGCAGCTGACTGAATCTTAAAGCTTTAATTTTTGAAAAGGTAAACAGTATTCCCTTAATGCTCTATACAACCCCCTGTTTTGAGGGTGTCCATGCTAGGATTATTTTTTTTTTCCTTTCCAGAGAAGTTGGTCTCTTGAGGTGAGCTGCTGGCAAGCATGTGCTTATTCCCTACAGGCTTATTAACAAACAAGTATCCAAATGCAAAGTGCAGTCCAGAACTCCCTGAGATCAATGGAGAGACTGTCATTAAATTCAACAGACTTTGAACCAATTAATACAAAGAATAATGTATAGTATGCTGGCTACACTAGGATAGATTTGGATCTGGATTCCTCAGTCTGTGTTTTGAATGGAAACACCATAGGCTTCAACTAAACAAATGGCTTCCACTGGCATACAATTCAACAGCAGCAGAGGGTTTCTGTGATCTGTTTCCAGGGGACTAGAGAGTCTTAAAGCTTAAGTTTTATACTGGTATGATCACAAGCGATCATATAACACATAAAGGATATGGCAAGTTCCATGGAATTCCTGATAACTGCTGTAAGATGGGATAAGACTGCCTGATCTTGTGTTCTCTCCATGATTATACATGCATCTACATCTTTGAAGACTTCACGGTGCCTACAGTCATAGTTAAAGCATTACACTTCCTAATTAGGCATCACTTTGCTCTCCCAATTCTGGGATAATATCTGGCAAGTGGTTAACAGGCTACAAAAAGTTTAGAGTAGGAAATACACAGCAGGTCCATTAGAAGAGACAGAACCTTGAACTGCATGCTGCCTCCTAGCAACTGGCCAGGGAACGTGTTTTATAATGCGTTAGAAGGAAGGGTCCAATACACTCTGATGCTGATTTCCACAGCACTGTATATTTTTCTTGGAGGATTCCCAGTCAAGTACAGGCTTAGCTCAACCTGGCTCAGCCTGGGAACTGTGAAGGTGGCACAGGTCATTATGGTATCAATTTAGGATAAATTTGTGAAAATATAATATCTTTGTGTGCTAGTTACCTCAGTGGAATGGGAACACTACTGATGCTATATATCTCCACCATGACTAAAGCCAACAACTGATAGAATATATTCTTACTCTGTTACATTAATAGGGTTGATGGACTGTAGGAGACAATTAATGATAGCTATTAAGCCAAGTGATAGTTTAGAAAGAAAAAGATTCCTGAAAGTAGTTGCTATTATATACTAAAGGTCAAAGGTCTCCATCAAGACAGCATTGTTTTCAATGCTTTTGGTACACAGAAGACACAGAATGGGTATAGCCTAGACTTTTAATTAATGTTTCCTACATCTCTTTCATGTGCTTGCATTTGGATCAATTTTTATACATATCACTAGAATTTTAGACAGATAGATGCCATAACAGCATTTAAATAGGGAGGCGATGAGTCCCATCAGCAGCTCTTTTCACTGCATAAAGAATCAATACTACTACATACTATAAATATTATAAAATAGAAAACTTTAAAATATGATAATAAATACTGTTAATATTTTTAAAATGTGTATATGCCTTGTACCAGTGATAAAGCAAGAATTATGTGCTGCATTGGAACCTCATTTACCATTCTAGATTCTTTATAGACCCAAATGTAAAAATTGGTAGAGCATCTGTAGTTAAGAGCTTTATTTAGGAGTACTTGGGAGATCTGTGGAATACAGTCCCATCTTCAAATCCACAGTACAACTGGAAATTTTTGTTTGACTTTCCGTGTCTTTTCACCCCAAAGCAACTGCAATGATTCTCCTTTGATTAGAGTCTTCTTAGCAGCTGAGAAGACAAGAGCTGGACTATGCAAGGGTTTCCGTATTGCAAGTAGGTCAGTCACTTCAGTCAGACTATCTGTGGAGTAATACAGCTCAGGTGGTATATAGACTGATATGGCCCTCTATTAATTTCTAAAAATGAACCAATCAAATGGATAATAGGACTTTAATATACACCCCTCTCAACATTTTCCTACTAGCAAGAAATTATGAAGTTTGATATGCAGTTTTCTGGTCTCAAGGGAGGCACCAACTAAGCTATTTCAAAAGAAATTACATTGTTATCATATAGCTTGTTTGTTGTGGCAAGCAAGCAGATGTTAGTCAACTACCAGAATAATAAGGCTTTGATATAATTATCTGATCTAAAACTGCAATAGACATAAGGAATGTTGTAAAGGTGGTTTACCACAAATTCAGTCCAGGTATTCATAGAGAAAGCTGAGTTTAGTGATCTGGAGGCCTAGTAAATTCATTGCTAACCATGGATTTGTAATTATTTAGGCTTACATGACTTACGTTAGGAGTGACTGTACATATTTTAGCATTTAATATCATCTCTCATACTGAAAATATTTTGTAGCAACTGTTTTAACAATATATTGCTGTTAACCTTGTAGAACTCTGGTGGCTTAGTTTCTAGTCAGTCTGTTTCTCTAGTGTTTCACCTGAGTTTCTTTTAAGTGATACCACCATTTGAATTTGAAGTCCCGTTAGGCTTCTTGATAAAGAGAAACTTGGAAGCTAAGAAGGAGTTTTTGCACTCCCCAGAAGAGACTGATTCTTATGACTAGCCAGCAGTCGCAGCCTGGTCCCTAGCCCACATCTGGCCAGAGAAACATGCTGCATCTGGTCTAAGTAAATTCTTATGGATTTCCAAAGCAGATTGCTCCTGACTAAGACATTAAACCATCTCACAAGTATTAACTCTTTTTTTACATGTAGTTTCTGATCCAGGGCAGATCAATGGCTTTTTTATCACTTTGAGTGAAATCATCTACTTGAACCAAGGGAGGAGATGGGGATCTGCTGAAGAGATGCTGTCTATTAGCTGCTCTCTGATGCCCTAGGTGGATGGTGTTGGGGGACACACTAAAGCTGCCCAGGTTGATGGTTTGGTGACCTGTGCCAGGCACAGTGGCACTGCTGAGACCTGATGACACCTTTAAAGAAAGGTTGATGACACCTTTAAAGAAAGGTTCTGCTGCTAAATGCTGGGAAAAGGCAAGTCTGTAACAGGTAGGCAGAGTACAGAGGGGGTTCCTTGTCTTTTGTGATTGTCCTAGCCAGATGGAAAGCATTTCTAGCCTGGAAATGCCCTCTACAGTGACATCCTAAATCAGGACCTTCCACTTAGATCATAGGGAACCTAAAAATAGGGTTTCAGCATGGCTAATGGAAATGCCAAAAGGTAGATTTATCTACACTGTTCCTGTTATTGCACTCATGCCTTCTGAAATGGGCATTAGCTTTTTGGTGTGTGCTAGGTCAAATCTTGAACAAAGGAAAGAGGACATTATTGAAGATGTAAGTTCTTGAGCCAGTGTCAGAGTCAGGTTTGGTGACAGCACGCTCAGATCAGAGAAATGAGGTCTTGAGTTTGGTTCTGATTCATAGTAGGAAACTTTCAGCTGGTCTAATCATGCAGGGATCAAACCTAGCTCTTAGTCCTCTGCTGGTTAATGAAATCAATGGCACAAGGGCACGTTGGGCACAAGACTCCCAAAATACAAGGGAATGTCAGTACCATATTGTACATCAGTAAGTTCCTGCGGTTGCTGTGTTTGTACAGGACATCTTTAAAGTGTATAAAGGTCAGAGAATATTCAGGTCAGATACTATTCCCAAAGTTGCACTTAAAGTCTCTGGGCAATTGGTGATTACAAGCAATGCTCTGAGGAGATATGACTCTCTTCAGCTTCATTAAGTGAGCAGGTTCATAGCTCATAGCTGAAGTTTAACCCTGACTAGCAGAAGGAGATGTAAATGAGAATTGGTCATTAATCTGTTTGGTCCCCAGCAGTATGGCTCTTCTGATCACCTGGCTGAAAGTGAGAGAAGGATCTCACATACAAAAATCTGAATTAGTCCATACATTCCTGGGGGAGATTAGGATAGAAAGAGATTGGAGCAAACTTTACCTTAAAACTATTTGGTGTTACTCTAAAGAAGTGATACACCTTAAAGTAGCTCCTTATGATTCTCCATTAACTTTCTGAAAGTTGAAAAGTTGGAAAAATATTTAAAAAATTAACCCAAATTATGCATATAATTTTCTTCAAAGAGGGTGATGCTGTTCAAAATCAAAAAGCCTGGCACCACTTTTCACAGATGAAAAAACATATCCCATTTGGAGCATGGGTCCCTGAGGACTGTCAGGTATCATATATTCCTGCAACCCTCTGGGCTCATTTGTTTACTTATTTGGGTAGTTCAGCTTACAGCCATGCAGCAAAAACACTAAATAAAAAGCAACTTATGTAGTCAATTATACACAACATTAAAATCAAACAGATGTATACAAAATAGAGAACTTAAACATATATAATCATCTTTACCAAGCACAACAAATAACAGGAGATACAAATCCAGGCTACAATTATCTGGCTCAGTTAAATTATATATTATAGCAGCTTCAAATTGCTTTAAACTAATTACAAAGGTGAGGATACAATACGCCTGTGATGCTGCTGTCACTGAAGATTGCTCTTGCAATAATTCAATTCTTACTTTTTCCTCTCTTTCATTTTATAAATGTCAAGTAGGCAGGAGTAAATAATTTCTCTAAGTAACACAGAGTCTGTGGAAAAAGTTGGGCTACTTCTCTGATGTCATCATAACATAGTAACAAGTAAATGTGATTATGCAAAGTAAGTCATTTAATGCCTAGATGCTTCTCCAAAAGAACCATATTCTGCTTAAATGACAGAGATATTACCTATGCTATTTCTTCTATAATGTATGCAATAATATAAAAGGTTTTGTTTGACAGTGTGATTACAAGACAAAAATACTTGATGAAGAAGTAAAAAACATACCTGTAAATACTGGTAAACATCTGAATGGGAAAGCATTTTAGAGTTCTGGATGATAGTTCTGTCAGACTATGGACACTCTTCCTTAGTTTTGCACTGGTGGTTGCTTTGTGACTGCACAACAATCACATTTGATGCCTATGAAGGTAAACAGAATTGCCTTGATTTGTATGTCACCAAGCTAGTCTGTCTAGACTGTAAAAACTGCACGAATCTAACTACATTTAAGATGTTTACATAGTTACAGACATAAAACCCCTATGAACATGTGTTCAGAAGGGAGAAACCATGCAAAAGCTGGTTATGCTTGTATCAATACATTACCATATTAAACTAAACTAAGTTTTGGGTTGGTTGTACCATCATATCCACTCCAATAACAGAGAAATTAAGAAAATTACCATCCCTCACCGAAGAGGTGATCCCTAACTGTATGTGTATTCCTTGGACAGAGTAAATCACTAATGGTTTGTTTAAACAAATGCATTTTGCTTTGCATTGAAATGGATCAGGAATATACAGCTTCAACTCTTCTCATGCAGACATGGCCTAAATAATAAAAACCCTATAAACCGTATTAAACAGTCACAATCTTTGCGGGAATTCTCCAGTGTTTGTCATTTGGAAACATAGCCTAAGATGCAAAGCTGCTACCCAGATAGGTCTGCGCCAGCTCACATCTAAGTTTTGTTTTTGTCCTCTAAAGACAGAGGGAGATTACAGAGTTCTCACTGGGATATGAAGTTTCCAAAACACAAGGCTGCCCATGTATGCTGTCAACGTTCAGACCCACAGTACCATTTAATTTACCATCATGAACAAAGAACATTCCATGAGGTGGTAAACTGAATCTCACTACTCGTTGTGCAAGCTGCTGACAGTTCAGAGGAAATCCAGATGCATTTGCATGGAGTAAACTTCTGTAATCATGTTCTGCACTCCAGCAAAGAAATAAATGTCAAGGTAAGCTTGGCAAGGGACAAAAAAGGATGAGTCATATTTCTCCAGTTTCATTCCAAAGACGCTATCTTTCACCTTCCTCAGTACTGTAGTCACAAGACTGACAATGTTTCTGCTCCTTTATGGGAAACAGGATTCAAACATTGCGGGTAAATGATTTAGTGGAGCGCCACAGTCATTTTTCACACATACTTTGTTTTCATTACCAAAATCTGGAAGGAATAAGTTTCCATATGCAGCAATCAATGTGCAATTGCCTATCTATCTAAAGTGTTTATAAGTCACTTCTCATCCACGGTTTTAGCTGATAAATTTACATTAAAATACATAGGATGAAGTCATTTTATGAAAGGCTTCCTGTTGAGCAATTAATGGAAAATGTTCTGTCCATTTTGCAAAAGAAGAAACCGAGGCAGCATCACTAAGACCACACTTGCAAGCAATCATTAGCTTTGAGTTGTTTAACTTCTGATTAACCAAATTGACACGTCTTGGAAACTCATTTTCAAGTCAGCTATGCACTTGTTTCAATTAAAGTTAACAGGATTTGTATGCACCTCACAGATCTGAAATTCAGGCCAACTACTCAGAAAACAAGGAATTGGGAATGAAAGGCCACTTTTGAAACGATTTGCACAAGATTACATGTGATGTCTGGGACAGAGCCCAGAACTAAACTCAGTCCGCTAGCTCTCCGTCCCAAGAATTAACAGAGTAATTATCATTCCTGCTAACGTTACTGATTAGAATTAGTATTTTCCTAAAAGAAGCATAGAAAGTACTTCTGTCTAACTCATCCCTGTTCCCTACTGGTTTGTTAATCTGACTGCACCTAATTAATATTTTTTCCCTGGAATGATTAATTATTCTCACTTTAGTGAACAAAAGTCAGTACATGATACAAATGTTGTGATATTAAATGGAGAACCAAGCAGTTTATTCCAGCTGAGTTCATCATTGGTTTGTGCTAATCAGATCTCTCAGGTAAAACTTTGTGTGTGAGGTATTCCTTTCCTCTTATGACCTAAGGTGTTGCCATTTCTGTTTTCAATTAAATTTTCAAAAAACTGAAATACATAGGAAAATTTAATGTTTACAGAAGCAATTCAGTTTGAATATTTACATGCCTAATACCCCAGGATTGTGACTTTTTTGTACTGTCCAGGTAAGGATTTTAGAGAAAAAGATTCCAGATTGCTGTTTATTAAAAATTACATTTATTCTTGGCCCTATTCTCCTGCTATTCTTCATGCAAAAACTTGAAAATGCAGTAGAAATGTACTAATGACATGGCATTATTCTGCATGATTAGCATTGCAGTATACAGCTAGCTTCATTTTTTTGTGGTAAATTTCTACCTAATCCAGATGATATAATCCAGATTATATCTTGATTATAAAAGCATTTGTGGTCTGTTGAATTCACCAGCAGGCTGGAGATTTCTAAGCATATCAATTTAAGACAATATAAGTATAAATAAAGCTCATCATTTACAAAGGAGATGGAAGCAATGCTTTAATGCATTCTTGATTATTGCTTATGTACATCAGTATGCATGCTGATGCACAGAGAAAACATTTATTTCCATGCCAATGAAAACCAACAAAACCTATTTTGAAAAAACAGTCACCACATTTTCATTCAGTTCTGCCTACTGTCTGCCATAGCTAAGTGCAAGAAAGAGAAGTATCCTGAAAGTCCATTTGGAAACCTTATGGCAAGCCGCTCCAAGGTAGAAACAGAAACATTTCCAAGACATGCATCTTGGTCTTATTGCTTTAGAAATCTCCTCAAATTGAGTTTCTATATTTGGGAGTAATTTCTGTTTCCTCTTGGTTATGAAGAAATCAAAGTTTTCCTACAGCACTGGCTCTAGGAGCTTCAGTTTTACCATTCTCAGGCTCTGTAAGTAACTAGAGATGTGCAAGAGAGAAATGCTAAAAGCGCAAGTTCCAATTTTGGTTCAGAGATGCTCTGATCTTATCTGCATGGATTAATTCAATTTTACATTATTCACACTTGGCAATGTGATTCCCTCAGCTGTGCCTATGCACATCCATTGAAGTGAGTGGAGTGACAAGACCCCAGGAAACTATCAGCCCCTGTATGATAACAGCCAAATAAGATCTTCCTTTACATCTGTCCCTCATCACCTTCTCTCCCAGCCTACCCCTCATATATCTCTTCCTTTCCATTTCCATATGTCAGTCGCTATCAGTTCCCTGCTTCCTGCTGCTCTCTCTCATAGTATCTTTATCTTCGATTTTTAAACATTGAAAGAAACAGGTAAGCGAATTAGACCTGTCAAATCCATGCATATTGCATAGTCATGCCCTGTAACCCTGTGATGTGTTTACTGTGTCCTCCTTCTGCACCTTTTCCCAGCGACTCAGCCTCAGATCAGACTTTTTGGGGGTCCTGACTTCAGACATGAACCCTTGAGCCAGCCTCCCGGGGTTCTGCCTTATAGCGGAAAGAAGTAGGTGCCTGGAGACATGTTCATCACCTCATGCGTTTTAGATGCCTCCCTTTGGATGAAACTACTTAAATCTTGGAAAACCCTCTTTCTTTCCACTGACTAGAAGAGTAGCCCAGATAACTAGCTCAACAGCTGATAGCCCCATTTGAGATACTTACATTTGGTCAGATGGATCTTTAATTGTCCTACCCCATGTCGACTGGAGGAAGCCAAAGGGAGTTTGAAATAGGGAGACAGATGAAAACCACAATTCTAGCTCTAAACAGAAAAAAAAAAAAACAAAACAATTTAGAGTTGGCAGTACCAAACAACTATCTACTGTTGCATGTTTTTCATGCAATTGACCTTTTTAAGTTGGCAATTTGTATGTGATACATAAAACAAAGTTTCAACAAAATCCAAATCAACAGAAACTGTAATCCCCAGAATGATCTGGTAGAAAAAACTTTTGCACTACAGGTTTGGCTTGATGCTTTAGATGTTAGAGCTGCCACTCTTCATTCAATTTCTGAACACTGAAGATTGGATTTATGGCCTTACAAGCGTGGAGGTGAGGAATCATAAGAAAAATGAGCATGCTGATTCACATGAAAAGTTTGTGCCAAATAAAGCCTTAAATCATTTTATGCAGCTTGTCATTCAGGCATATTTGACTGTCATCCAAATTGTTGGAATTGTCTTTCATACAGAAAAAAAATCTGTTTATTTTTAGGATAATTGGAAAAGCAACAGATTATCTTCAAATTAATGAATAGGTCAAATTGCTTTTATAAGCTTAATAATATTTTCCATTGTCCCTCCCTCTTTAACACCTATCTTTGTTGCCTAATCATTCACACACTATTTTTTTGCATTTAGGTGAGTCACGAAGTGCACATTACAATGATAAATGTATCATCTCTGCTTCCTCTTGGTGTTAACTCAGTGGTGTGATTCATGCCATAAACCTATTTTACTCATTCTATCCTTTGTTGTTCATAACCTTGACTCTGTTAACATCAACAGTACTGCTGTAATCGCATGTTTTTACTTAAAAGCTAACATAAAGGTTCTGTCTGCCTTACGTTTTATAAATTCAGTCTGGCACAATTTTTTCTATTACACCAGTTACTCACATGAAATCTCAAATGTTATTGTAATGCAAGATGAAGAAACCCACTTTATATATGAAGGTGATATTTCCCCTCTATGATGCTATTTAACTGATTTATTTGAGGTAATTCAATATTGTAAAAGGTATTTAAGAAGCTCTTTCTTTCCTTTACAGTTTAGGCCACAATTTCCAGTGCCATGTTAGAAAATTGATGCACCCTGTGTGTGTGTCCCAAACAGAATCTCCCTTGGAGCTTTCTTGCCCGACCCCAAAGACTATACATATATTCACACGATCCCTGAAACCCAGAGTATGTACTTTGTTTCTCTGATTTCATGTGAGTAACAAAAGATTTTGTAATAGTTCTGAGACTGTAGTGGTCGATGATCCTGACTGAAAGCAATTATGTGTGTGTCATTAAAGCAACGTGTAGCTGAGACGTAATATTCTAAAGATAGTAATACACCATTATGTGTGCTTGTGACTCAATAGTACGGGAACATAAGATCTATTATAACATAACTTTCCAATAACATAAGTTACTGGAAAATTAAACATAAAAAAGCGACACAATATGGGTTGTTTTCTATGCAATCCTTTCAGAAACAGGAGGCTCCATCTTGAAATTAAATCATTGATTTACCACGTTTGTGAGCTCAGAGGAAGACAGAATGATTAGAAGTCACTGGTTAATGATGAGGTGGAGAGAAAATGGTGAGATCTTTTGGAAGTGAACACAAAAGCGCACACACACACGCTGTGGGAATCTTCAAAAGCAGAAAGACAACGTTTTTCAGCTTCCAGCCTTAGAAAAAAACAAGCTAGTGCAGAGACTGTTTCTTGTAGCTACAGGGGGTGCTTTTTTTTTCTGAAAAAAAAAAAAAATTCAAATAAAATATTTTGTCCAGTGATAACCAATAACCGGTGGCCTGCCTTTCCATCCAGGGCTGAATACATGCCAGATTGATTTGGAAGGGGGCTTTGCAGGGAAGTGATGTGGGAGTATGTGCCATGAAGTTGTTAAGAAGTGGGGGAGCAAGGAGGGGCAGGTAGGGAGTGGTGGTGTAGGAGACTGGGAACCTTCCTAAACTGGCTTCTCCCTGGTAAATCTTTATCTGTTGCTCCAATGGGACAAGACCTACTGAATGCAAATCTGCTAAGGTAACCAGACTGAATAGCCCTAGACCAGTTCTCGGTCCAGCCCTAGACCAGGACATTGCCTGGCAAATTGAGCGATGTCTTTCTCACTCATGCAAATGGCAATCTTACTGGTAACTTCGTGGGTGAAGACACGTACATTAATCAAAGCACCTACCGGGACTCGCTCTTTAAATGTCTGATTTGACCACAGATCTTTGAACACCTTTGGTAGCCATTTCATTCACGATGTTTAAACAGCAATAAAAATTAATTTTCTGTTTTCATTCAAGGATGGAAGTTGGAGTAAATTTTGACATAATTCAAATTTCTATGACCAATTTTAACATTAAGATCAAACAAGGAAGTGGTGTACTACTTGAAAAGCTCCTTTCCTTGGAAATCCGATTTATAGCATAATGTTGAAGAAAGAGACCAGGACTATGTAAACACTCGCTGTCCTGTTTACTATGGTTATCAGCTGAGAGCTAGTGTACGCACATTACAGAATGGTTAGTTGTTCTGGTACAGCTCACCTGTCTGGAGCTTTCTTCTTTATTTTTTTTTCCAGGATGACCACCGCCTGCGTAGCCTGGCTTCAGAGGCGCACAGCATGCAAAAGCAGCCATTTCCATACCCACGAGCTAAGCGGCCCCTGCGACGCTCCGCTTGCCTGTCCCACTCCCACCTTTCCACAGTGGGCCGGGCCCTCCCTCCCTCCTCAGGTGGGGACGAGGCCTTTTCCCGCCCACCGCCCCGGCTCCTCCAGCACTGGGCCTCGGCTCCTCAGCAGGCCTGACTGGGTCGGCCGTCTGCCGGAGGCTGCTCTTCAGCAGCCAAGCCCGAGGAGGTAGGCACAGTGACTGAGAAAGGCTTCTCCCAAGCAAAACGTGACCTATTCCTAGGAACAGAGCACTCCGGGAGAAAAATGTTAACGTGAGACGAGAGAACGTCTCACTCGAGAGGTAAGCAGGCCTAACTCTTCCTTGGACCCCCCCTTCCTAGGTGGAAATGCCTCTGAAGAACTTAACTTTTCTTAACTTCAGAGCACATCTCTTTTTTATAGTCAGGCAGCTCCCCTGTTTTCTGTGTCCACGAGCCACTCTTGCCAAGCTCATCTGGTGAAGAAACTAACGGACACTGGAAACATTCCTCTGCCTGCCCTGCTTCGTGTACTGCGTGCTGCACACCAGCACGAGAGGACTCCCTGTTTCTAAAATTGAACTGTCTCTTTGTTAACAGCCTGGTTTACCGGGACACTGAGCTAGCAAATCAGATGCACCCGAGTTGCCTGGCTGTGCTGCCTCCAAGCTCTGCCTTCCTGCAACTTGTGCTCTTCCCTCCGAGTTCACCGCAGGTAATTTCATCTGTAAGTACTGGTAGGTGGCTGGCTATCTCCTTTTATGCTGCTTATTGCACTGGGAATCTGGGGAAAACTCCTGAAATGATTTGTCTCCTTGCTGCTTTGACAGACCATGCCATGAGAAAGGCACATGTAATATTCAAAAAGGTAATGAAGCATCTCCTGAGGTCTCTATAGTCCATTTTAAAACTGCTTGGAAATCTTCTTGGTTTGTGTTTCTTAATTATTAGTTGGCAACAGATCAATTATTCTACAATTCGCACTCAAAGAGTAATCTGTAAAGTCTTCATAAATGCAGATGAATCTCTTTAAGTAGTGTCTATATATATAATAAACAGAATCAAAACTACTTAATTTTGTGTGTTTTAAAATTCTGCACATTAAATATGAATGGCATCATCTAAAGAGATAATCTAAGGATTTATTCTTCTTAAAAGCAGTAACCATTGTCTTGGTTCAGGAAGTAAATTAAATACTTCAGAATATAGACTATCTTTCTGAATATAGAAAAAATTGGGTGGGACAAATTTTTGCTTCATCTTGTATTACTTGTAGGGAGTAGTTGCTTTCCTTGTGTCACTGCAAATGATATAAACATGTTATTACTTGCTTGTTGGCATACAGGCTAGAAATAAACTTATTATCTATTTAATATATGCCCTTCCTGCTGGATCTCAGGTTTCTGTCCAATGAATTCAAGTGTTACTCTCAGCTTTCAGGCTATGAGTTAAATCTCACACAATGAGAGGGGGAAGGTTTGCCATTACATTAATTGGGACCAGGATTTCACTCAATGAGTATTTCTTGGAGAAGATCTTAAATACTGTGTTAAAAATCAAATGAGAGAAATCTCAACTTACAAGTATGTAAGGCATTCATTTCTATCCTAATGTAAAATGACATGGTCAATACCCAGAGGCAGTTAAATTAAGCCTGGTTAGAGCTTTTACTTGCAGCTAAAAATTCAGCAACTCACATCTAGAATAGATTTTGTTTTTACTAAGAGAGAAACAGACTCCAGATATTTAGTTTGTGACATAGCTATGATTTATTTTAGACCATGCATCAGTCTAGAGTGGATGGCTTAAGCTGCCAATGTCAAAGGCTAGTTATCTTAGAAGCCCTTCTAATTGTGCTAGAAGGTTATGCATCAAGTTACACGTAATTGTGCACAAGGTTCTGTCGATGGTCCAGCACATGGGCATTTTTCCTGAAAAAACAGATTAATACATCAGCCAAGGGTTTCTGTCTTAAAAAGCAATGTGTTGCTTCAGTGACAGTTGATCAGTAGTGCTCTTTAGCTAAAGAAATTCACTTGCCACTTGACAGCATGATGAGTAGTAACTTCTTAATACACCCAACAACAGCATCTTGAATTTGTAGCTTACCTCAATAATACCATAGCCTATGTGTACTACACAATAATACGTAACATTTCACAGCTACTTTCCCCCTTACCATTAGGCTTTTAGTTGGAGCAGGAAGAAAACAATACAAGCTCACTACATAAAAATGCAGCCTTGCTATTTCTGTGTAAACTTTCCAACACAAAAGCAAGCTCAGATCATCAGAGTGGTGAAGAGAGTGTTCAGGGCAGCACCCAGGCTGTGCAAAACCGGCTTTAAGCCAACTTTATTTTCTCCTGGTTGTGGAACCCTGTTGGGGCTGTTGTATAGCAGTGAATTTAAAGGCTAGCATAGATGCCAGCAGTCTCAAAAGGGCTATTTTAGTGGCCAGGATTATTGGGGCATAAAGGAACCACAAAGCCCTTGCTCTCCAACTGCCTCCTGCCAATAGCACGCAGTGAGAGAGTGACAGAAGATGCTTATAGCATATGAGGTTTTTGCTGTTCTCGGGGAATATCTTTGTGACCAACTCCTCTGGGATCCTGGAGTCATGCAGATCTGCCCCAGTTTACCAGTGCACTGGTGTTATAGTTTTGGGGAGACAGCTGAAGTGCTGCAGATTACATTTTAAAGACGTGATGCTGACAAATTAAGTTCAAAGTCTTAGCAGGCCCCTTCCAAGTGGCAGCTCTCCAGGGCTGGACAGTTATAGCAGTAACTTCTATAAATCTTTTCAGAAGCTCCTTGGGCTTCAGATACTTCCAACATTTCGTCATTCCCTTTAAACAGGGAAAATTGCCCAATCCCTTTTTGGAGGCCAGCATAATTATACTCTCGGAAAATAATAATAATAAAAAAGTTTAAACACCAGAACACTGCAGTTCACACCACATGACAGAATTAGTTAATTCTCACAGTAAATACTGGCAAAAATGTTAATACAATGGCTTTCTTGGATGCACTCCTGTAAACTTATGTTGATGCAAAGAAGTGCAAAAAGAGCTTTTAAGAGATTTGTTTGGGACTCTTCTTTGTAGCTGGGGAGTAGTTTAATTTCAGCTATAAAACCTCTGCCAAGCTGTGTAGATGTCTTGCTGTCCAGTGTGCATTTCTTTATTTAAACATGTCCCAAACAAAACCAACCACCAAATGTTTGTGTTGCTTTACATCTGCTGCTTTTTCCTCCATCATATTTGCTTGCTACTGCTATCCCTGTTAATTAGCATTCTGGACTATTTTGGAGGAAAGAAATGTGAACAGAAGTGTCAAAGAAGTCTCTTCTATCTACAGCAATAAAACTGGTCACATTATTATGGCCAGAAGCTCACAGGACAGCTCACAAGACAGTATGAGCTATATGCTTATGTAGCTGGATACCTCCATGAATGATTCAAATAAAGTATCACTTGTTTAAAAAGGAAAACTCTCTGGTGAATGCACACTTTACAGTAAAGACTCCAATGAAGACGTGCTTTTTTTCTGTCATGACTGAAGCTATTGTGATAAAATTTAGCATCCATCCTCATGTACTGTATGTATAACAAAACAAAACAAAACAAAACAAAGAAATCAGATAGAACCTGGGACAGACAACTTCACATGGATTCAGAGGAAGAAGAGACTAAAACTGGTGAAGATTCAAAAAGAAAATTAAAGGAAATATCAGTCTGGCAAATCGAACAAATGTGATGCGCTGCATTTGGACCCTGTTACATTTCAGACTCTCAGAATACCTTCACTTGGCAAGGCACTACACTGCCTATCACTCATAATTTATAAGGTTTTGGTGTTCACAAAATGTCTTAATTGGATTAATTAATCTGACACAAAGTCCTCTCTGTTTCATACAAGGATAAAAGGAAACAGATTTAGTGCCATTTATACCACCTTAATTGAATACTCATATAAATGTGCTGCTGGATTTATACCAAGTTTTCGGTAAGGTGAAAATCACAACAAGAGGAGATCCAAAAGACTACTGGACGTGAGAAACTTCCTAAAGCATAAATCGTTGCAAATTCATAATTGCAGTTTAAGGAACATCTTTGGATTTCTACCTAGAGGTGTGATCTAAACAAGACACTTTGTGATTACTAAAAAGAGAAACATGCTAAAGACACTTTGTGATTACTAAAAAGAGAAACATGCTAGCTGGGAGAAAAGAGGTTGTAAGGGAAGAAACCCAGAGGTGTGGCTGCGGTGCTGGTGTGGTTGCCATTTCAGGGCTGATGAAGCCACAAGGCTGGTGGTGGGGAGGCCCTTGCAGATGAAGCGTGTGGGAACTGGAGGATGGAGCTGGGGGGGGAGACCTCTGTGAAGCAAAGAGTGGCTGGTGGCTTTGCAGGGAGAAGAGCAGCTCTAGCAAAGAGCGGGGCCAAACCAGAAGAGATCAAATTGCCTCAATTTTAACAAGCAATTAACCATATATGGGGGCTTTTTTCTGGGTGAAGAAATTGTATATGCTCCTATGAATTCAAAAATGCATGTTTAACAACTTCTCAGGGTGGCTTGCACAGCACCTTGAAAAACAAAGCCTGTATTGACAAGAGGAATACTCAGAGAGCCAAGGTGTAAGGCCTGTGAGAAAAAAGGAGCTTTGCCTGCTACAGTACTTAAGTACTGAATCATTTCCAGTATTCTGTGCCAGATAATCACTCTGGTGCATGTAAGTTGTACCAGTATGATCTGATACGTCAAGAGGCAAGCAGGTTACATCAGTTGTCTTGATCTTATCAGAACACAAAACCTGTGTCTCTTTTTTTGTGTTCAATGCATCATTTCCCAAACCATTTTTCTTGTGTTCCCTTCCCAGATGAATTTTTGCATTCATTGCCTGCTAATTCCTCGATGCAATCTGCATATCCCAGCACAAATCCTTTAGTTTGTGATCTGCTGCCTGAGCATAACCCCAGAATTTGTTTAGCTGTCATTCCAGTAGCCTGAAGGCTATTTCTGTCACAAAGAGAGCAATTCAGTTGCCTAACTTGGGTACCTGATGCTATTTGAGAAGCTCTGGGTATCTAAGCCACCCATCAGAGCTGATAACACAAAACCCGTGGGAGACCTACACCCTTGTCAAGTGGCAGGTAGAGATGAGGGTGGATGACCTTTGGTTCATGTGAAGTTACACAAGATACCTACATTTGGGTAACTGGCTCGATCCTCAACAGCTTAAATATAAACCAGTATTTTCATGCCTGTTAACTTTTCCTGGTGCTGTACATCTCTTCCTGCAGTCTGTTTTCTGAAAAGCAATTAACAAGTAATTATGTTCTACCTCATCTCAAGCTCATGTAAAAAAAACTCAAGTAGAGGAAGCTAGAATAACGGTCAGAAGCAAACTGTTATTTACACTTTTACCCATTTGCCATGTTAAACATATGCATCATTCAGTTTCTAAGCTTGGTTTTCAGTAGCCATAGAAACTGAAGAAGACTGAAAAAGGCATCATTTATTTCCTTTTTCATTTACTGATCTTGAAAAGAATTCCTGAACCTGCAGTGCTGTATTATATTTCATGCACAATTGCTTCCAATCTAATTTTATGTCAAGTACTATATATAACTTAAAAACGTTATCAGGTACCTCATATTTTAGCATTTGGTATTAAAACTACAGCAATGGTTCAGTGTGGTACTATTATTTTGTTTCATCGCACTAAAACCAAAAATTGCTTTCCTTGGTGACTGTCCATCCTATGAGTAGATGTTTTCATATACTGTATTCCTACTTTATAGTCCTACCATTTTTCATTGCTTGCTACACACCCTCCTTGGATGCTGCTGAGAATGATGTTTGCAGGAGGAAATCGATGGTAAAGTACTAATGCTAGAAAAATACTTAGCACCGAAAAGCTGTTCCTATGGCAACTGGGGCCTACAGAAGTACTAGAACATATATGAAACCTTATGTAGTTTTCAAGCATGGCATTTTCGCAAATGCCCATCATTATAAAAACACCTTATACCATTTTTTTCTGTTAAACTTCCTAGACATCCATGAAAATGTGTTCAGTATTTTTAGGAACAGTCTTCTTTTGATATCATGACTAAGTCATTACTTATTTATGCTTTTGGGATGCCATATCCCATTACTATTGGCTTTACAAAATGAAATCATGTTAATTTTTAAAAAAGGAGATAGTAGTCATACATATTCAAGTATGTTATCTTGAATAACTTAAGTTTTCTAATGAAATGTGGATGTAAGTATCTAGGATTAAAAACCTCCTTTATTTTTCATAACTAGACTGATAAATATATAAATCTAGTTAAAAAATTAACCTTGTACATATTTTCCTGAGTGAGTTGCCTCCACTTCCTGAAATTGGAATACATCAGAAAGTCCTGATCTGGTTCAGGACCCTGATGTAAAACTTGAGGTTTGCCACTTATGCCTGGCGTACGTGCAGCCGAGCTTACCCCCTCCGCCCGGGGCTGGGTTTGAGGTGCTGCACAGCCTGATACCGGGGTGCAGCCCCCTCCTGCTTGGGGTCCCACCCGGCGCAGAGGGGACAAAGCAGCGAGAGCATGGCAATCAGCAGTTCTCTTCGCTACCAGGTAATGTCTTCCTTCACGAACACGCCTCCTTGCATACACAGCACTTCAATACGCAGGAAAATAAGCATACGACAAACAGTGGGGCTGATCCAGGCTGAGGGTGATGAGTCCTCGCCTCAGTGGTAGCTGGGGTGTTAGCAGCAGCAATTGTGGCAGCACCCACGTGCAGCTGGCTTTCCTGGAGATGCACCCCTGGTGCCTGCATGCTAGCCCCCAAGTTTGAGCCTGTTCCAACTAACACGTATGTGGACAAGGGTGGGAGAGTACGGCCCCGTGATCCAGCCGTACCACCACCTGTCCAGATCCCAGAAGCAGGGAATATTCCAGAAGCATATTTCCCTCTGTGCTCTTGTGAGATTTGCTGTTTTCCAGCACGGAAGATCTTTGCTCTGCAGCTTTAGCTTTTCTGTGCACCAAGCCTTTAAAATTTATGCAAATTTAAAAAATAAAGTTTCTCTTATGCTGCAGTTGTTCCCTTGTCCCAAGCTGTTTCCACCTCAACAGCCAACTACTAAAACTTAACATTCAAATTCTTCCTGGGAAATACAGGCAAGAGTCTTGTCAGCAAAAATGAATATCCATGCAAGGAGCTTCATGATACAATGATTTTAAGGCAATAATTACTTGCTAGTGTTCTTCTTTCTCAGCTACTGAAGAATTCACCATCAACAGGGTCTTTCAGGCTTTCTCGTAGGAGTGTCTTTTATTAATATAATTAAAGGAACAGAACAATCCATCATCTTGCACCACTGGGATCCTTAAAATGATATTTCAGGCTGTGTTTCTGTCTGGCCTCCTACTTGATCCTGAGTAGGGGCCTACAGTGACCTCCAATGTGATCAAAGAGGCCATGTACATACCATTCTTCATCGCATACCCCACATGAAGGGACCTGGATTAAGGTCTCTCACAGAACCTTCCCTGCTTTGGGGTATTTTTCTTACAAGCTGTTTTACCTCTATTGTCCTCAGTTACCATGATACGACACAGAGGAATGGGTAATCCTCAGAGAGATTTGTCTGGAAATCAAGAAGTAGAAGACACCAAGTGCCATCCTCTACTATCACAAGCACTGCATTAGAAATGTATCTATACGTAAAAAGCAAAAGACCTTAAAAAGCAAGGTTTTGTTTTATAAGTTTAAAGCAAAAGTGACATCCAGTGGCCTGCAAATCCAGACAGATTGTTGCAGTTTGTATTACAAAAGCACTGCAGAAATTTTTCAAAGGCAATTTCATCTTCTTTGCTGACTTCCATGAATTCGCTCTTCAGTAACCTCTTTTATAAAGTTACAATGTGACTTAAAAAATAAAACCATTGTGCTAGAGTGAACAAATTTGGTTTGAACACGTAAGTTTCTCAATAACACCACAGTGAATAAGAAAACATTTAAAGATTCCATATCAGGTCAAGAAGGAGAAAAGTTAACTTCACAAGGATTTGAATACTTCATTCTTGACACTGAACCTAAGGAATGCTTTATAATTGCTTTCTAAAATTAGATCAATGTCTGTGTAGACATTTTATAGGCAATTTTATAAATGTGAGTAAATAATGAGGTTGATAAGATGTGCCTTCTGGCTAAACATTTTCCAGATCACCCTGCAAAGACATCCCAATTCCACAATGTGCTAATCATCTCCTAGGACATGATAAAGCCCCCTGGGAGGCAAGGTCCTTTTGCGATGAGTGAACCATGCAGCAAAGCAACAGTTCTGAGAAAAACTGGAAGAGCTGCTCAAATGCAAACCCAGTGATAGGAGGGAACCTAAACCCCCATGGAAAGACGTGAAGAGCATCCGCACCCTGAAATCAGGGCAGGCAGGGAAGCACTAGGCTATGACATTTTGCAAACCCAAACTATTTTGCAATGTGCTCTCGTCCTGCCTTCTCAAGTGAGACTGGTTTCTGGTGTGGATAAACCTGCCCATATAACTCTGCTAATATACCTCTGTCCAGAACTGCTCACAGGGTTTTTTTTCTATGAAGAGACTAGACATAAGCAGTTTTCAGTTGCTGGACCTCTGCCTTCTGGTACTAAAGGCTATCAATACACACAGTAAATCCCCCAAAATAAATGGGAGAAGACAAAGAAGAAAAATACAACCAAAAGATGGTTGCACACACAAGAAAATGAACGGTAAGAGATGATAATCAAAAAGACAGGAGCAGGAGGCTTTGTAAAGGAGGAAAGCCTACACAGTTGCTTTGTTATCTTTTCCAGAGCAACCACTAGTAACAGGAAGACTATACAAATACCACCGCAGAGTCACCTTTTTCTCTTAGTAAACCTGAGGTAGTCATTTTTTCTCACATGCACTCTCTCCCTCTCTTAGAGTTGTCTAGTCATCATATTGGAGACAGTTTCAAAGGCAGGTAAACTGCCACATCAATCTTCACTTGGGATTCAAATGTACCTAAAGAAGAAGGCCTGTCTGTATTCAATAACTTTTAAAAACAGTTGGAGAAACATTAGTAAAACACTAACTTTTTTGAGTTATTTCAAGGGCAAGAGGCTCTAGAATAGACACATTTTGAGCAGTGGCAATCTGGATCTGGAAAGACTGCCAGTCAAAAATCACATGAAAGGAGCGTGGTAAGGAAGTGAGAGAAGTCCCTTCAGAACAGCTAAAGAAATATAAATATCCTCAATCCTTCCAGCTCATGCCTCTTCTTTAGCAGAAACACTCAGCCGCAGACTCAGAGGACTTGGGAAGCAGCTGAACGGGTGCTAGTGGCTCCTTTCCTGACTCGGGGGAATAACAAGAGATGGAGATTGCAATGGTTCTTCTGCAGTCACATTGGCTGAACAAGAAGTGCATTTGATGAGGAATGTGTACCTTTCCATTAAAAAAAAAATAAATCACAGTTCCCTCTCTGTTGACACAGCAGTTGGGCACCTCTGTAACCAACCCTTCCACTAGTGGACACTCTTGTTTAGGTATCTTTCCTTGGCAATACAAAGCTAAAAGAGGAAAGGGAGTTTAACTAGGACACAGCCACCAACTCTGGCAGTATTCCCTTTGAATATTTTTCTAAGGACTTTGTCCATATGAGTTCTGAGCACAAATGCCAAATGACATTCAGAAGAAAAAGATTAAGCTGATAAAACTGTGCAGCAGGTTTGTTCTACTATTTTGGCTGCCTGTGGTACACAAATTACATTACATTTTTTGCTTGATTAAAATGAAAGGAAGTAAAAGTAGGTACTAGCCTTCCTTTTTAATTAAACTGATTAAAACGTATCATCTGCATGTTTGTCCTTTCATATTTCACTAGCCAAATGGGTTCTCAAAAGAGCTGTGCTGCAAGATAGGATATCTCTAATGGGGTAGCAATTTTTTTTGCAGGTATCTACTCACTTTATCTGGATACCTCATTGTATTGTTAATATTCTCCCCTGCCCAGGCAGCTGTGCCTATGACAGCAGAACGACATGTTCCCTCCAGTACGGCATGTGGAGTTATTTCATGTCCAACCAGAGATAAAACACAAGCTACTCAAAAGGAACTTCCAGATCACCCTGTAAAAGAAAACTGCAGAGAGACAAGTTGCTGGCAAGAAGAGAGATGAAAGGGTTATGTTAAGGACTTATTGACCATATTTCTCTTTCATCGGGCTGGATTATGCAATCTGCCAGGTGCAGAATACTTGCAGTTTCTAAGAGCTGAGCAAGCATTACAGATATGTGCAGAGCGAATACCTTCATTTAAATGACATGCTGCGAAAACAAAGCCATTTTGCATGGAGGTCAGGATGTGGAGGGAGCAGGTGGCAGATGCAGATATTTTGGAATGGTTCTTCCACACTTTGGAGCATGTAAGGGAAAAGATATAATCTGCATTGTTACAGGGGTCGGTGGATATTTCCCTTCCTTATTTAGACATATTTACTGAAAAGGGAGTGAGACCACCTGGTAATATATTTTTGAGCTTAAGTACTCCTGCAGTGCAGGGCTGTGGGGAGCTGGAGACTGGCCCTGCTGCAGTGTCACTGGAGCAGGGAGTGATGGTCCCAGAGGGCTGAAATGGGGCCCTGGGCCCTGGGCAGGGTGGGGGGAGCCCTGGGGAGGGGTCAGGGACCCCTAAAATAAAGAAACAGTTTGCACTGGATGCCAAACTTTCAGTTGGCTACATTTAAATGAGGTTAATCCCCCATAGCAGATCTAGGCTTACCCTGTCTAATGCTTCAGGATGAATTTTATCAGGCGATGTTCTCACTAGCTGATTTGGGAATCTTAAACTTACTTAAGTGCTTGCATTTTCTTTACCCTAGCCCTTTGTCACTTGGGTGATTTGTGCCAGCCATCTGGTAGCAGATGTCCTTTACAGTGAGCTGTGCAGCAAAAAGGCATTAAACACTTTAGCCTTCTCAGCATCATCTGTTGAGATCTTTCCTCCCCTTGGCGTAGCAGACCAAAGCCTTCTCAGCCTTCCTCCTACTATTAGTGCAACTACAGAAGGATTTCCTGTTACTCCATACAGCCACAGCCTTTCTGCTTTTTCTCTCCCTAATTGCGTGTTGCTCTCTTACTGTTGCAGCCATGCTGGGGGTTTTAGGGTTCTTCTTCTGCCCACCGAGTGGGTAAAAGAGCCTTCCACAGTGGTGGCTTGCTCTCCCATCCTCTGGTCTCCTGGTTTATTTGTTTCCCTCCGACTTTATGTATCACCCTCTGAGGTTGGTGAAATCTGCTTATTTTGAGTATCTATTGCCTCATACTCTTCCTCTTTTCAGAAAATAGGGAACGCCACAACTTCAAAACAGCCCAGGCTGTCCCCATCGTGATCTCTAAACTCATTGCACAATTAATCCTGGTGTATTATTTTTCTAAGTACTTAAAGCACTTCATCACCACTCCTTTCCTTTGGATGTAGAAATGCAAAAGCACTCAGAAATCAAAATAAACGTCATGTCTCTTGCTTTTGTGTGCTGAAACATTTGCTCACTGATGTGTTAGCGTATGAAGAGGACAGAAAAATTTCTTTTATTTTTAAAAAATGTAAGTCACCCTTGGTACAATAGACTCACGGTTCAAAGATAAAGATAAATACAACTCTCAGGTCTTGCATTCTAATTGAGCAATCTGTTGGAAACATGAAAACTGCAGACAGCTTTTAAAGAAGTTGTTTGTACTTTCACTTTGGTTCTCTTCAAAACTGCACAATAACAGAAATCTAAAGGATCTCACCCACATTCTAATGAAACCAATGAAGAATTTCTTGTGCTCATTGCTAGATTTTAGCTACGACTGAAAGTATGGAGCAAAATAAGATGTTCAGTATTTTAAGTTAATTCTCAGTTATCAAAAATGGAAGGGATAATTGTAATTGTTTGTTTACAGCCATAATATTATTATGTTTATGATTACCATCTCTTGTTTTGTTGGCTTTAGAAGAAGCAGAGTGTTCTTAAAAAAATGCCATTATTAATGATCGTGTGCAGGGGTCTTGTAAAATGTAGACTGTCTAAAATACCCCTCTAAACCACAAATAATAGTGTTTCAGCATTAGCTTTAGCTTCACTGTCTTTCTGAGTAATTCATACTGCTTTAAAAGCTTAACAAACAAATTAAAAATTATGATAAACAACAAATTACCAAACTATTGGCGCAATTCTGTACAAGCACAGTTCAGAGCTAGGAAAAGAGGAAAAACAATAGAGGAGTTACAGGACTACTATGTCTTATTAATTTTCTGCTCTTCATGGGCAAGGTGGAAAAACACAAAAGGTGTTTAGAAGGGAAGACATAGCAATATTTTTATCTCCTGCTCTTCATCTTCTCAGTCAAAAAAGAATTACAAGCAAAATGTGGACTGACATCCCCAAAACTCTGAGCAAAATTTGGGTGAATATTTCTAAGTGCAAAAGCGTGCTTTTCAAAATCAATGTTTTGATGAAAATGAAATTGTACCAGTATTTTTATGAAAAGATCCTTGAAATTAAAATACTGACCAGAAGCAAAAATTATTTCTAATATGCCATAAACTGTTTGCATCTGTGGATGTGCAATGGCAGCATTAAGTATTTCCAGATTTTTGCTTGTTTATTTCGGGGAATACTTTGCAAATGGAACTTGCACCATTCTGGGAAAAGATGAGGCAAAGTATGGTCCTGGGATGCCCCACAAAACTGTTTTATCCATCATTGGAGAGAGACACAGCATATATAAAAGGCAAAGTAACAAGTTGACAAGGATTTTGCCCAGAAACCAGAGAGTGATGAAGCGAATGAGAGGTGTACTTATTTCAGCAGATCTTGATTTAAAGCAGAGGGAAGCTGGTGGCTGAGCAGTCCAGCACCTATTCCCCACGGCAGCGAGAGAGGAGCTGCGTGCCGCGGCAGTGCCGTGTGTTGGCATTCCAGCTCCTGCTCCCAGACAAAAGGAGCTTTCATTTAAACTGAGAGGTATTGAGTAACGAGCCTCCGCACAACACAACAAACTGAACACAACTGGCTCAAGCGAGGCTCTATTAAAGTGTTGGAGATTTGCCATGGCCCCATGATTTATCATTTTAATTGGAATAAGACAGATTTCATCAACAATTACAGAGCAGAGCAGCAAGAAATGTATGTTTTTCTTTAGCAGCTGTTATTATGCAGGATAGGCAAAGAGCTAAGGTAGGAGAAAAAACCGTTTTCAGTGTAAACAGATATCCACCTAATCTTTAGAAGACATGTGCAGGAGAAGAAGGGAAACAGGATCTTTCAGATACAATCAATACTGAAGAAGCAAAATCATGCCTTTTCCACAGTCCTAATATGGCTACAGCCATCCTTCCTTACTTCTTACAAATCCTGTGCTAGTGCTACAGTAACTTACCTCCACTTCTTGTTGGCATATTTGAGCAAGAGATTTCAAAGAGTGGTTCTTTGACCTTCCCAGGTGCTGCTCATTTAGAGTTTCTTTTTATAGGCAGTAAGTTAAGTCGGGATCAGTGAGGACCACCACCAAGCAGGAAAAAACAGAATGCAGCTTAGTATGCCTTGTTATAGATCTGGTATTTTCACTATGTTAAATTAAGGATTTTAATATTATGCCTCCATGCTGATATGAAAGACCATAATAATTAAGTTTAAGGTTATAATTTTAATTAATGAATATCATAGCCTACTGGCTTTTTTTTTTCAATGTCTCATAGCCTTTGCGGAAATGACACATTATTGAGCAGAGGAGCAAAAGACTTGAAACAGGTTAATTTTTAATGCAAACTGGTTTTCTGCTGTCAGAAAGATATCTCATGATCCACTGTTTCCTAAGCTGAAGATCACGATTCCACCCTCTGAATACATACTGATTTCAGAGCAGACAATGTAAGATTAGGGACCTGGCCTTCTGTGTGCAATACAAAACCATGTCTGCAACACAGGCTTCCACATTAGGATACAGGGAGATGCATGTATCTCTAAAGGTATCTAAAAAATACCTAGCAGATATTCAGCAAGAAATGGCCACAACGGTCAGCAATGGTCAGAAGCCAAATAAAAGAAAAAAAGATGACTGTGCCACCACGATCCAAATGTGAATAGTGCGATCAGTTTTGGAAAGCAGTGGTAGAAACCTCTTAGAGGTGAACAACAGATACTGGCCAGCTCCCATGTGAGAACACCGTACAGATCAAATTTTTCACCTTGGGAACGTGCATGTGAAAAAGGCATGCTGGGCACCCAAAAACCCATGGCTGAGATCAAGAAGGTGAATAGAATTACAATTCATTATTCCTTATGATAAGGGACAGTGAATGACAGCAAACTGAAAACAAATGGGTTTGTTGTTTCGCTGTTTGTTTGGTTTTTTTTTTTTACTTAATGCAGAAGTAACTGAGCTGCAGAATTTGCATTTAAAAGTACAAACAAGTTAAGAAAAATAGGTGAGAGAAATTCATGGAGTGTAGGTCCAAAGCTGCCTATTAAACAGGATAATCAACGTGCAGTTTATATTGAAGGAAGAGCTAATTGCTAGCTATTCACTGGATAGGTCAGGAAAGGGGGGGAAAGCTGTTGGTTTGTGCCTTTTCTTCCAACTTGTTTTTTCTCTCAAGCAACTGTTGTTGTTGGAAATAGGATTCTGAGCTGTTTCATTACCTATACATGAGTTGAAAATAAAAAGTTAAATATATGGATTTAAACCACTAGAGAAAAAGCGCATTTGTATTTTCATTACAGTTAAGAGTGCTCACACAGCTCAGCTGACGAGCTGTCATTTTTGAGTGATGAACCATGTCTACTTTTGATTGTCATCCCATATCCTTCACTGTTGTAGTGCAAGAAAGAATCAATTTTAGTTCTCAAAGCTAAACTTGTTGCCTAGTCCATGCTAATAGTAAAAATATAATCAAGACTAATTCAATGAAACAAATGGGTTTTGATTAAATAATGTCATGCAGAAACACCAGACAAATCGAAACACCATTTCCCAGAGTTATGTTCCCCTCTAGTCCTGGTAGAGATTGAATCTGAGTGTGTAATATATCATAATTATATCCATTTCTGTTAATCATTTCATCAAAAATGCTCAGTCAGTGGTAAATAGTAGGCTAAAGGGTAGGACACTGACAGTTGCTGTCATGGGTTTGCGAAGTAGGAAAGCAGGAAATCACCAGACCTCCCCTCTTTCACATCTCTCCCATGCACAGGGGACAGAGAAGAGGTATCTTTTTCCCATGGAAAAAAACCCAACTTAAATTCTAAACTACCTCCTACACTTTCCTGTGAGTTAAAACTCCAGTTGCATCCTGACCAGCTCTTGGCTCCTCACAGTTACCCGCCGTCAACTCAGAAATCTGCAACACATTAAGAAAGCACAAGTTGAGGACAGCCCAAAGTAAAGTGAATTAGAATTATGACAAATATCACAAGGAATATAATTGTAATTCAGTAAAGCCATTCCCTTTTTATTCAGTGCATTAGCAGAGTTTCCATTTGGAGATGCCAGAGAAACAGAAAAAAAATGGAAAAGCCAGGGAGAGCTTGTGTTAAAATACAGTGCACCTTGATTTGAGCATTTATGGTCTTGCCTTCAAAACCTAACTCTGCAAACAGCATGCCAGCGTAACATGGGGTTTGAGAAAAAAGTAGAATAAAAATAAAAATATATCACATCAGTCAATCTCCATTTCAGGAAGTGATGCAAGCAAAGTCCGCAGCGAAGTGTGCCTCCCAGAAATACTCTGCCACCCACAGCATTGTGTAACTTTCCTTTAGCATGAAACATGCTTGGGCTTAGCTACTGTTAGCACCAGTTAATTGCACCCCATGCAACCTCGCTGAAAGTTAAAAAAACAACAAACGGATGATGTTCTTTCCCTCCCTCTGCAAGAGTGGGTCTGATTAAACTCCTGCTACAAAGCCCTGCAACAGCAGAAACGAGCCCTGCAGTCTCTGATAGGAAACCCGCCTGCTCCACATCCCACCAAAGTGAATGAGAGGGCTGGTTTGCTCGAGAGCTGTTCGTGTTTCGCATCTTGCCTCTTTTGAAGCCCTGCTGCTTCTTTAATTTCAACTTTATTGTTTTGGTTTCATTTCTCTTATTTTCTCTTCCGTCACCTACTTTTCTTTTTGTTCCTTTCTAGTCACAGTTTCCAAAACTGAATAAACAAGGAAAAGTACAGTCAGATGGCAAAAATCAACACCTGACAGTTACTTCTAGGCAACACCGATGCAACAATTGCAGCTGATAAATGACTGTATTACATCATTATTAGTTTGTCTGCCACCATAGTAAGTTTTGCATATAGAGCATCCCACTGCCTTACCCCAAACGCGATACTTTCTGTGCATACCTACGCGGACTGTTTCCTGGCAAAGCAACGGCTGCCTTAACACTATTGCACAAGCCAAGTGGAACCAGAAGACAGCACATTATTTGACACTACTTATCCTGCTCTCAGAATACTCGGTTGTGTTTTTCAGTTGCCCTGTTCCTGTGAGGCCACAGGTTCCCATTGCCGCTGCAGAAACGGTTCATCTGCTATTGCTTGCTTGCTTTCTGAGCAGGGCTGGTGGCAGGAAGCCACAATCGCTCCCCGTGTTTATCTCTCCCCATCTCACAGCCCTGACACAGCGAGTCTATTTGGATAGCAAGAAGCTGTGGTAACTAAGCAGCCACAAAATCGAAAAGGGACATTTCCCAGCTACTTGCACTGCTCAGAGTAAGTGCAAAACAAGTTCTTTGTAACAGAACAAGTATATTTTTTAATGTGAATCGAGTGAGAAAAAGGAATAGCAGGTTTTGTGTGGGTGCTTTACTTAAATAATCTTAAACTAAATCTTCCTGCTTTAGAATAAAACTGTTCTTTTTCCTAGAGACGGTTTTCACTGACAAGGATATTAGCAATAACTTCGTATTCCAGTTACAAACTCTACATAATTCATCTTGAGCCTTTCTGTAGGTAGTTCAGAATCGTGCACAGCCCATGTCCCTTCCTTCTCCAGAAAGTAGCTCCCATTTCCTTAGGGAATAACAAAATGCCTGCCTTTATGAAACAGCCAGACTCACTTAACCCCTTCCTGCCATATTTAACACCTCGCCTCCGGAAGAGGCGTTTCAAGAAAATGCTACCAGATAGTTACAGAAAACATTTAAAGGGGCCGGTTTACAATGCAAGCTTCAAACCCAGACCTCAGCTTTCCCAAAGGAGGTAGTGCTCAGACCTACGACTTCGGTTCAAGGTCACCCGGGGGGTCAGGAGCAGACTCAGAGCGCAGACTGGGACCAGCATCGCTCCCGGATCTGCCTCCTGTGCTCAGACCACTTCTGTTATTTTCATTGTTTAAACAAACAATGCTAGTGACCGCAACAGTCTCCAAGAAAGACTAACAAAATGGTGATGAGACTGCTAGCAGTAAAGTTATTCTTCTATTTCCAGATGGGTTACTGGAAGCAAAACTAAAATTTTACATCAGTGGTGCTCCTGAAAAGTAAGATTTGATCCCCAAAACATCACCACAGATTTCAGGGGGGTTTCTGCTCACACACAGACTAAGGGTTTGACGAGATCAGGGTACAGTTTCTACGCCTTAAGCATCATTATCTTCAGTGGACTGCATTATAAACAATGAAAAGTACATTTTAAAGAAGAAGGGGCTATGCCTGCATTCCTGCGAAGGTAAACTCTGCCTAAACTCTGCGTAAGCCTGTCCTCTGGACATCCTGCGGCCAGCGTGGCCCAGCTGGGCCAGAGACGATGCTCAGCCTCTGCACAGGCCTGGGGAGGTGTTTGTGCATCTCGTACTGACGGGCGAGATTTCCTGGTGCATTCCGGCTGCCTTTTACTGCTTCAGGGATGCAGAGCAGTCATAAAATTTAATTGCCCAATTAAGCAGGCTTTACAGTTCCTTTGCATTGCTGGATTGCCACAAAGCAGATTGAACAGACTAGTGAATTTGCCTCCCCCTCCCTTTTTTTTTTGGTCAGAAAAACATGAAATACATGGGCCAAAGTAACATAAATACAGAGGTGGGTATAGCTTGTACAGGAAGGCATGTGTTTCAGTGTTGTGGAACGAGTTACAAGCGAGAACCCTAATCCCTTCTGTTCTCTTTACAAGACGGCAGCGGGAGCCCCGACTGTGCAAGTAGAGCTGGCCCAGCCAGGGCTCTGTCAGGGCTCTAAGATGCAAACACTCTTCTGGGGCAGCAGAAACAACCTGTTGAGAATGAATCATGGGAAAAGGGGAAAAAAAAGCATATAAGCATCAATGACAAATTGCAAATGGAGGAGCCTAAATTTTGATGGGGATTAGAGTTCAGTGAAGGCAGCAGCAGGTGAGGGCGCAGACCGGCTGAGCCCACCGCTCTGCCTCTCACTGCCTGCTCGTCCTTTACCAGGTCCCTTTGGCAGCCCCACAGCTTTTCTCCCCACCTACCGTTGGTGGGTTCCTGTTTCTTTTCAAGCCTCTTGGTTGTGGGGTGATGCCGGATGCGCGTGCCTAGAGAGGAGAACAGCAAACGCTTCAGAGTGGTGGAGGCCTCTAGAGACAACTTCACTGCAAATAAATACTACGGTTATCTAAACACCAGCAGGCATCTCAGTAAAAGTGGCTTCATATTCAAGAAAGCTGCCTGATCACTTCCAGGTTAATATTTTTTTATTATTTAACAAAGCAGTTTGCTGACAATGTAAACTATTAGCTAGAGCAGTGCTTCTCAAACTGCCAGCCGCAGCTACCAGAGAAGCCATGGGAGAGTTCAAAAGGACCAAAGCTCACAAAAAGTTAATCAATTCACAGTATTTTTATACTAAAACGCCAACAATTTAAGGCAGTAAGTATTTCTCTTGATAAGTAGGTGGTATCCAGGGCTTGCAGGATTTTCATCACAAATCAAAGAGAAAGCCATGCTTGCACAAACAAAATAATAAAAAATTGTGAAACGGACCCCACTACCAGCCCCCAGCTCAGCACTGGTGGGGTGGTGCCCCTTTGCTAAGGCAGTGCCTGCGCTGGGCTCACCCTCAGCTCCCGGCTCATCCCACCTCGAGGAGCAGCCCTGCCCCTCCTGCTCCCTGACAAAGTCAGCCCGAAAAGCGTTGTTTTTTAGATCCGCATCAAAATCTATTACAACATTTTTTCAAGCATTATGTTTGAGTTAGTGAAACTAATGTAAATCAGCTGATTTCTAGTCGTTCTTTAGTAGGGATTAGTAGTGACAAATTTGAGTTCATGCAAACACACTTCACTTTAGCTTACCCACTATGTAACGATGGGGTTTGAGGTGCTGTTCTCACACGGTGGTGAGGGAAAAGCTAAGGGAGCTTTAGCAGTCACCCCCGTGGCAGCTGGCAGCAATGCCGACCCGGCGTGATCCCCCTTCCACGTCCCAAGGGCACTCAGAGTTATTACGCAGGGCTGCGCGCTAGCCCAGCTTCGCCCTCCCCGGCCCCTACCGCCCACCGCACTTCCATGGGCACCGAGTCTGTGCCAGGCTTGTCACAATCCTCCGACAAAGTGAAGAGAGACAAAGGGATAAAGGATAAGGAGTGAACTAGCAAGGAGGGGAGAGATGGAAGGAATACATATGTGGAGTGGGAAAGGGATGAATAGATCGTTGGCTGAAAAAACATCCTACCGCAGTTTTCAGTTGTGTTTGAGACAGCATTCAGTGACAAGCACTTCTACAGGACCCCGAACAGATGACCGAAGTTGCAAAGGTCACTTTAAGTGAACTGATCTCAAATCTAGCTCAAATTAGAAGGGCTGGAGGTCTGATCACTAGATAGTTATGCAACAGTCACATGTGAAATCATCCGTTGGCCCTTACAGTGCAGTTCCAGTGGTACGAGCCGGCACTGTAAAAGGTGTAAACCCTCTGTCCGACCTAAACCCTCTGCCCAGTCTTCTCTCTGGAGAGTTAATGCAGGAAGAGCAGAAAGAAAGTTCATTTCTGGATTACTTTCTCATTCTCAGAACAGCCCATAAAGTGGATGTTTGGGAAAAAATAACTACATATATTCTTTAGAGCAGAGTTATATCGTTTGGACCAGAGCTACCAATTGAACAGTCATCACGTTGTTACTTAGAACAAAATTTCAAACCCAAACATGCAAACATTAACAGGAACCTAGAGACTTTAGATAAAATGTGCACTGCAAACTCTAAGCAGAGAAGTTAGCACTGACATTGCTTTACATAAAGCAAGATTCCAGTTGCTATGGTTTCCAAATGGCCACATTTTGCAAGCAATCAATAAATGCACTGAATTAAAATTAGATCAGGAAGACTGATGGGGCCTGGGCAGCTTCTGATGCTGAAGGCAAGGGCTCTGTGCATGTTCAGTCAGAACTATTGGTTAGTTTGTTTAAGTCTTTGTATTCAGAGGATTTGATAATTGCATAGAGAAAATTCATGCATGCACAGGCTGAGATCACACAGAGACAAGATGGTCTTTTTTTAATTTTTCCACAGATGATGGTTTGACTCTTTGCGCTGTTGAAAGGCAAGTATCCTGTCAAGCTCATATGAGATACAACTAACTGCAAAAAATTATGTCAAAATCATAAATCACTATATTGCATTTTAATATTTTATTGAAGCATGATTTAAGTTATTTCTATTACATATGAACTGTATGAATGATGTTTTAAAAATTAATACAATATGGAAAATCTCAAGTGTTCTATTATTTCGATTAAAAAAGCATAAACACCAAACACATTAAAATCAAACTCCAATAGATTTGAAATCCGATGCTTTCTATGGATAAAAAAAAAAATTATTTCTATCAGCTCCACATGATGTGGCAAAAATACATGATTATCGTTGAACTGATGTTGGGATGATGGAAGACTGTGAAAAGTTATGTTGATAGCTTACCTATCTAAAATGTCACTGACCATGGAATGGAAATAAATGGTAGAGATTATATGGGACTCTTTTGTCAAAATACTTTAACTATTAAAAGAAATGACTAGCAACTGAGTCCAGAATGCACAATAAACAGACTTGAAGAGCTTTTAACTCCAATCTTAAAAAAAAAAAAAAAGGAAAAGTGTTTATATAACAACAATAGTTCTGAGTACCTTTAAATCCAATGGAATACATTCTTTCAGTCCTTAATACTCTGCTGCATTTGTCCCAAGCACAACCCTGGCCTGTCTGTGAAATACTTCGCCTGTTTGCTTTCAGCCCCTACCAAATGGATTTGCTAGAACTGAGGGCTACTCCCCTTGATACAGACAGCATGCTAGATGGAAAATAAAAGTTCCAAAGGCTTCCAGTGATAATGAACAGAAGTCCTATTTTCAAAAGTTACAGATACTTTTAAAAGTCTAATCTAATTAACCTTCAATTAGATACAGACTATGAATTTATGTCATTCTGCAAACAGAACTCAGGGTCCTAAGTTACTTAAAGAAGGCAGACGTTTTGTATTCCTTTGGGAGTTAGGCACCTAAATGCCATATACATTTTAAATGTTTTTGAAACCTGGGGTTCATTTCCCATCTAACTACTGATTTCTGTGTGGTATGAAATCACTAGAGTTTGTATTTCTCTACTTATATTATTTTCCAAACTCCTTCATTTAACAAGACTTTGCAAGCTTGCATCAACAGTATCTTCCACTGTGTAAGACTGCAGGCAATGATGATAGAATCACGGAATCATTTTTGCTGGAAAAGACCCTTATGATCATTGAGTCCAACTGTTAACCCAACACTGCCAAGTCCACCACTAAACCATGTCCCTAAGGGCCACATCTACAC
>JAVJGG010000062.1:6851077-6914979 GCA_035590195.1 Aviceda cuculoides
AAGTTATACTGAAATGAACATTGTGGTAAAGTTCAATTTAATGATACCGTGGAGTATATTGTTGCTTCATTCACTGCTGTCCTCTTTGCAAGGTAAGAACTTTATTCCTTTTTTGCAGTAATGCTAATTTTAAAGAAGCTTTTTCTAAATATTTTAATAATATGGCTACTTCTTTTTCTATCATTATAAAGCAACTTTTGTTACCCTTGCTGGAATTCATAAAAAAAAAAAAAAACCACAGGTTAAAAAACTATATAGCACCATTTTCTCTGACAAGTGTAGAAACTAAAATACAGCTTTTATTTTTTTAAAAAAGATACATTTTTATGTCTGAATTTGTTACCAAATAATTATTTAGGAATGTAAATTAAGTTTCTTGGTTTTCTTGCCATTACTGCCAGACGAGTAAGCAGATAATGTTTTTCAGTAGGGTATGATTTTGTTTGATCAGACTGCACCTGCAGTTTGTTTAAGGATTTTTAGAATGCTAGGGTAAATCATCACTCTTCTGGTTATAGAAACAATCTTATTTTCTATGTAGTGCAAATGGATCTTGTAGATAGTTCTCTTGCAACAATTATAAAGTTTTCTAAGGCAATATGAGAAAGGAGGGTTGGGGTTTTTGGCTTTTGTTTGGTTTGGTTTTTTAAAGCATGATATCTGGAGCATTTTAAATGGCTTACAACTGAGTTTTACAAGTAACATTCAGAAAATTATTATAGGTAACCACCCTAGAGGTTTGATTCTGGAAAGCTCTGAGCACCTCTTGTATTTTATCAGTTTTGGTCTGAGTCTCTGAAGAACTATGAACCCTTTGCTCTTTTTGATGGCAGCATGTACCAGAGCTGAGACCATGAAAACTTGCAGATGATGAGCACTTGAAAGAATCAAACTCTCAGGAAGGAAAGCATGTAGTGCTATGTCTTGGGAAGAGAAAAAGTATGTAGAGATGCTCTGGAAAACTTGGAACAAAATTAACGAATTGTTATTTACCAAATACAGAGTAAGGATGAAAAAAAAAATTAACTTGATGACTTTTTAATCTACAGGATCTTATTGCAAGCTTTCTCTTTTGAGAAGAAATTCCAGGTAAGTTTTTATTCCTTATTTGTCAAGTCATACAAACAGAACAAGAATGAATAAGCGTGACACAGTGCAAGTTAGAAAGTAAAATATAGCCTTGAATTTGACATGTAAAATGTCATGTACATGTACATTGGATGTAAAACATACTTTCAGAGTGTTTACAACTCTTTTCAAAGAATTTACATAAAGGGTATGGGTCATCTGTTTGAAAAATGGAGGTCCTTATGAAAATTGATACTTCTGTGGTCTCGAGAAAGCTTAAAGGAATAATGGAATGAAACCAGGATGAGGTCATGATTTCATGACTGGAAAAATACATTAAATTAGTATCCTTCTGCAGTTTTAATTGCACGATAAAATCCTAGCTGCTATTTGAAGCACAGAAAAGTAAGTGCTATATGGCCTTAAAATAAATATTTTCAATACAAGTTTTCATGTAGAAGCTGAAATCCAAACAAAACCCAAATTAGGCAATGTTCCTGATCCCATTGAATTAAATGGGAACTATGCCATTAATTTCAATGGAAGCATCCAGTCGGATGTAGCTTCAGATGTCTAATGACCTCTAACATATCTAGTGAACACACATGCACGTCAGATGATATGCCATCTTGGACTGTTGATAAAACTAAGTATGTTTTATAGTTGGATGCCCTTGTTTCTAAACTTGATCACAAATTTAAGTCAGCCACAGCTGGAGAGTCATTTCTTGCTATTAAAAGAACCATCACAGTATGGAACCTTATATTCAAAGAACACTTGGGGGAACTTGCAGCCACTCATGTGCAGAGTCAAGTAAATATGAAGTCACTTCACATTTTTGTATCCTGTCATGTAAGCCTATTTTGCCTATTTACGTCTCTCTCACAAGCCCCAAGTACCTCCCTGTCCAAGCAGAGGTTGGAGTGCTGCCCAATTCTGTAAAATGAGACCACGAAAAGAAGAAAAAAAAAAAAAGAATCAATCACCTTTTTAAAAGTTAACCCAAGAAAGACCTCTTTGATAAAGTGATGGTAATCAGAGAGAAACGCTTCTCTCCAGGGAGCTGCTTATTCAGGTTGCTCCAGGGACCTTTGACTATACAAGATCCTTTTTGTTTTCTTCCAGAAATGAGTTTAATGCAACTCAACAGAAAAGAGATCTCGTAACAGCCAAGGTAGGTTATACCTCCAAAAGCAGGAGGGAGGGGAAGCCCTCCCCCCTTTTCTGCTCCGGGCCTTTGCCGTCCGTACAAAGGAGCCTTTGTGGGGAGCAGGGCGGCTGTAACAGGAGGACATTGAGGAGGAGCAGCTTTTCCCTACCTGCCTGTCCCTGCCTCAGCCCGTGGCCTCATGCCTTCAGTCACTCTCAGCAAAGCGCCTGGCGGGCGACCCACCCCGACGAGCCGGCTGACGCACACCACCGTGGGAGATAAACCCGCCATGCCCCTGTCTTTTGTGAGGGCGAACAGAGAGCCCCGGCAAGCTGTTAGTGTTCGGTGAGAGGCAAAATGGCGGCCACGTCGGCAAGGCTCCCTCCCGCACTTGGTGCGGTGGCGGGTCCGGCCCGGCCCTCTTTCCCACTGCCCTGGCCCACTGCTGCATCCCGGCAATGTTGCACTGAAATTTAATAGTAGATGAGGGACTCTCGTTCCCTCGCTGGTACACGTCTCGGGCTATGGAGCCCAAGCAAGGTTTATAACCCTGTTTGATGGGGGCAGGCGGGAAGCCCAAGGCAGTCCCTCCTCACGGTCTTGCAGGGAACCTGCGGCCGAACCACGGGTGATTTTCTCTGAGTCAGAAGGTATCTGGTGTGAAATGCTGTGCTAAGGTGAATCGAGCCTGTGAGGGAAACGGGCCCTTGGGACTGATGGTGTCCCAGGAGGGCCTTCAGCAGGAAAGTGCTGTCACAGCAAGGACGCTCTACCTCCCCGAAATAACGCAAAGGCCAAAAGCCGCTCTCCTGAGGAGGGTGGCTCAGAGTAACTGTCAGGGGAAATGGGTTTTGTGCAAGGAGGGAAAGGATCCTCTTTGGCTAGCCAGGGGGACCAGGAAGAGTTTTGGTGCAGCGACCTTCCAGGTGGTAGTTCGATGGAGGCCATTTCAGGTTGGTTTTTGACAGACTGTCCTACTTAGATACATCCCACAAAGTATTTCCAGTTGGAAAAAGGAAGTTTTTATGTCAGTGCACGAGGCATTAGTGAGACTTAACCTAACCTGTTACTTGTGCAGTGCCGTTCAATTTGAGATCCATTAGCTCAAACTCCAGACATGCAGAATGACTGGCGGCAGGAGGGAAGTAAGAAATCAGCTTACAAGTGAAGAATTAAACAATTTGTTTTGCTTAGTTGTGCAGCTGAAGGCTGGCATATACATCTGTGGGGAGCACGGAAGGGTAACTGTTTTCTTATAGAACATCAGAGAGGGAATAAATAAAGAACACAGGGAAGAAAAGCTATTTAAGCAAAAGGGCCAAGCTTTATAAAACAGAAGGATTTAAACTGGCTATGAATAAATGTAAGAGGGAAATATTTAACTACCAAGCCCTTCACCCTGGTAAACTTTCCAATCAGACTACTGGGGGCAAAAACCCCAGAGTGCTTTCAGCCCGGAATGGGATCAGTTCTTAGAAGGGACAACGCGACGTGACAAGCTGCAGTAGCAGAGTGCTGGATCAGATCCAGGGCTTGCCTATAGTCTGATGCTCCTTGGTTCCTAAACAAGACAGGAAGCAGACCAGGCAGATCCACCGCCTCTTCTGTTTGGGATGCACTGAAACGCAATTCTGAAGGGTCTCAAGGAGGACATGAAATCCATTGCGGCTGGCGTGGCCACAGTGGGATGATTGGAGTGCGGCATAGAGCATGAGTTAGGGGAGAGGGTGAAATGGAGGGATATCACATCCTGGAGCTCTCCAGCTATTGGTATTTGACCCAAGTGAAAAGGGCAGGAGTGCTCTCTGTCCCCTCACTCTTCCTTCCAAATGTAAATGCAAAACTTCCCTGGTGGAGCCCAACTGGTTCATTGGCACTTGAGGGCATGGAGAGGAGGCCAGCGGTGATCCCACAGCGCAGCTGTGTCCTTCCCCATCCCGCCAAAAGCCGTGCTTCTCCACCCCACGGTGCTGGTTGCTGCAGTCACTGCCTTCCAGGCTGACAGTCCCTCCTGCGGTGCCTGCGGCTGTGCCGTGTGCTGGCTGAGCTGCAAATTACTCTGCTGTATTAGAAGTCCCAACCCAATGTTAGGCTGCAAGGCCTCAGGCTCGTATCAGCTCATTTGTAAAGCACAAACACCCTGATTTTGCTTTTATGTTTCTCTGACAGATTCAAGCCGCCTCTCCTCGGTTGCACCTTCATGGGGCCTTGACGCGCAACCCGGCAGGAGGTCAGTGCCGTGCTCCTCACCCACGGGAGGAGAGGCGGTCCTGAAAATGCTGCCTTCCTACCAGCTCTCCTGCGTTAACACGGCTTGTGGAAGCCCTTCTCATTACGTCCCCTACAAAACCCTGCTCTGTGTCATTTTCTCATTTCATCCATGCTAAATCATGGAAAATTCCTGTTACAGTTGTACTTTCAAAATACTGCCTTACAACCAAACCTGAACAGCTAACTAAGCCAAAACTTGGATTTTTATTTATTTATTTATTTATTTATTTATTTATTTTTAAAGTTTTTCTTTTCTGCACTTTTTCTGCCACTTTTTCTGGCCTTGGCAGAGAATGTAATTATGTCTGAGAGGCATCTAACTGGTTGTATGAAGGGACAGGGGTGCTCAGGCAATGAGCACGCAGCTGCTTGTGGAAGGCTTTAAGCATTGTACAAACATGTAAAGCAGGTCCAAGTTACAGAAATTGTTTTGCGGAAAAGTTCATTGTATGCAACCAAACTTTGGAAAACACATATGCCTGGATCGGTGTTTTCTGTTGTGTTTTTCCATGTAAATGAATATATGTAGTTTTACAGCTCATAATTCTAACAACAACAAAGCAGTTTTCCATATTAGCGCTGTTCTATAAACAGTATTTTCTGCTTTGTCAGTATTTTCAGAGTATCTGTGTATATTTGGAAAGCAATTCTTAAATGGAAAAAATTCAAAACTAAGCATGGAAAGGAGTATTCATAGTGAAGGCTGATGTTCTTAGTCATTGGTAATTTCTGTGTGTGCTTTACTGTGAAAGTCCCATTTTCTTCCCATTTAATGTCACTAGCAGCTTTACCATGGCTTCATTGGGAGTGGAAGGGCCTGTTTATTCCACTGACTTCTTGCTTTTTGCAACGTTTTTTTAATCTCCATCAGCAAGATTGTAAGTGTTTGTATCTAGTGTTTTAATCCTCTCCCAAGAAGGAAAGCAACTATCTGCAAAACCTGATGAAATTTTGCTTTGGGACTACCTTTCTTCTCCACTTTTGGGGAGTTATGATTTAGAACCACCTCAGCAAATGGCTAGTAGATGACAGTGAGGTCTTAGCTTCCAAACGGACTATAAAACCCTTTAATGAAACTGCTTTTGGAAACAAATACTAATTATAACACAAACCAAGCCATTCCCATGGAATCTTAAGTCTCTGACTCCAGTCACCTCTTCAGCAGAAAGAACCTTTTATCTGACTTTTTTTAACATGAGGGGAAGGTTATTTATAATTGTTTTTGACTCTGTAAATTACATATTCTGGACTGTTCGTAAGCTGAATGTACCCTTTGCTGTAATGCTGAGGAGGGAGGAGCTGAACATATGTATAAATTCTGCTTCATTTAGTCAATTAGAATAATCTGTCTTGTGTATTTCTAGATCAGCAGGGCTGGGATTTGGTTTCTTTACATGGGAACTTGACCTTTTGTTTGCTGGGAGGAGACTGACCTTTTGCTCCTTTGTTAGTTTACAAGTCTCAAAACAAATGAGAGAGAACCTTGCTTCTCCTTTAACCAAGGAACACAAAGGATAAAATTAAGTAAATATTAAAAACTGGAGATTGTTGTTGGTTAATTTTTCTTAGTTAATATAGCTGCTTATGATTTAACGATAAATAGATTTAATGTGGATCTTAGCCTGTTTGCAAAATGCTGCATCTACTAAGAGGCTGCTATGCTTGCTTACAGGTTCATGTCCTCAGGAGTGCCTTAATGGAGCAGCCTGCACAGAGGCAGGTGACTGTGACTGTGAGTTATTTCAGGCTCAAGGAAGCAGGTGCCAAATTGGTAAGTTTTGGGCCAAAAGAGTCAAATTTCAGCTTCAAGTGAGATTTAAGGTGCAGGTGTTTAAAACAATACTGTTAACAGCATGTTTGTGATTCCTCTGTAGTAGGACTGTCATTCCACTAGTAGCTAAGAGGATTAAAATGATATGCGTTAGGGATATATGGAGAGCAACATCAGGAATGCCTACATTTTAGCACTTGGGCCGTAATGGTACATAGATACCATAATAGATAGATCACTGTCCAGTACATCAGTAGCTAGCCAGCTTTTTTATAGTTAGCTGAACAGGCAAAAAGTCACTGCCTTTTTCTAACTGACTTATTACAGATAAAATTTACCAACTATTTCAATGCACTGGTTTCTGGAATCTGCTGTGTGTGGGATCAACAAGAATTGTCTGCCAGGATCTGCAGTAGATCTAAATTCCTTGCCTCTACTTATAATTAAAATGTCTCCACTGAAGCAAATAAAAAAACTTACAATGATCGCATATGACTAAAACTGCAGCATAAAGATTAAAAGAAAAATGTACTGACTTTAAATAAAGTTGAAGAAATGAGGTTATCTTTTGTCTTTGCTATGTATTTCCTTTATAAGCTCTTATTTCCTTTCTGAGCTCTTACTATTGTAGATGCCTGTGACATCTGTCAATTTTTGATTACCATGCTTGTTGTAAACTCAGTGTGTTCTTTCCAGTACCTAACACTGGCAAGGACCGAGATGGGATTTGCAAATCATGGGGACAGTATCATTTTGAAACATTTGATGGCATCTACTACTACTTCCCAGGAAATTGCTCCTATATTTTTGCAAAAGACTGCAGTAGTCCAGAACCCCAGTACACTGTTTGGGTAAGTATGTGAGCGTATGCTAGAAATAACACACTTATGTATTTCTGTATTACAGGGCTTATTTTTAATCATAAGTAAAATAAGTAGAGAGACAATAGATGGATCAAACTGTTGCATTGCATACTTAAATATAAAACAATGCTGCTGGAAAATATCTAAGCCTATGTGCAGTAACCTCAAAACACTGATGAAATGATAAACAACAGAGTCAGCATATTAAAAATAGTATTTCTTACTCCCCTTATCCTGAAAAGGATTTCTGATCTCTCCTTTCTGGGAGCAAAAGTGGGTCTTAAAGCAGACCTTGGAAACTTCAATAAACTTTAGCTGTCAGATTGTAAAAAAAAAAAAAAATTGAGTTGCTGAGTAAAGTGCAAACAGCTATCACCTGCCTGATAGCTGAGCGCCCGAGTGCTGGGCCCTGATTCCCAGCCATCAGCACGCTATGGGGAGCTGCCTCCCTGGCCCATGGAAAGCTCTGTCCCCTCTGGGGATTTGCATTCTAATTTTGGATTACCTCTACGTCATGCAGAGAAGATTAACAGCTCAAAAGCCTTCGTCTTGACCTATGTATGGAAGGCGCTCTTTTTAGTAATTTCCTCAAATTGCTGACTCTCCATGGTTAATGACTTTGGGTCAGGGAGAGTTCAAACCTATACCCTCTTTGAAGGAAGATACCCTATTTATCAGGCTGTTGGTTACTGAGGAGAGAAAATACGGGCTCCTTATGTTGCTTTTTACACAATGGTTGGGATTTGGTGCTGATGGGGCAGTGGAGAGGAGGCAAGAGGGGTCCTAATTCTGAGTCCTGGTGGTCACAGTGCTCAGAGGGGCAAAGGTAGACCTAGATGCTGACTTCTGCTCCAAGGACTAGTTCTCATTTATAAACACATGACCTCCTCTTCCCCCAGATAATAGCGTCTAGCAAAGATAAATCTGCCATTAAAACTGCCATTTCTATTCACTCAGGTTATAGACAGATGCTGTTACATCTGCCTTCCGTGATGTCATTTTAATTCATTGGATTCTGTGTGCAGCTATGATCTTTTAGGAATTTTCAAAAAATGCTGTAGCAAAGCCCAAGATTATATAGAATCAATATTTCAGTGGATTCCAGTTGCTCTGGAAAGAGAGAAACTACCATTAAATTGCTGGAACAAATGTCATGTTTTGCTACAGACTGAAAATGTTTACTCAGAAAAGTCATAAATAATGTGATAAAAAGCACTGCAGTCACTACAGGCTGGGCAATGGAGAGCCAAGAACCTCGCCAAATCCTCACATTATGATCCTTCTGGTTTTAATAATCCACCTCTCTAGAGGAGAAGATGACACAAGAATTATTTTGATTTTCCTTGATTGTGTTTCTGTCTTGGGCCAGGTTTACATAGAAACCATCTGTCAATAATAGTAGCATTTATGATGTCTTTAATTATGATTATCTTTATACGTGTAAAAGTTTTAATGCTTTTTCTGGTTTGGTTTATTTCACTTAGAGAAACAGTAATTGTTTTTTACTTCCAGGATTAAGTGTCAGTTTAGGAAGATTAATTTGAGTATGTGTTAGCACTGTATGTGTTTATCCACAGATCTTTTCTACAAAAACAATAGCTCAAGTTACTTTTACAGCCTCCATTACTACGTTGGCAAAATGTTTCCCAATTATTCATCTATTTAGCTTCACAGCACTAAGTAAACTGGAAATGCAACTCCCACCCTTCTCAGGGAATGGTGACACACACAGTCGTAGGAGTCATATTTGATCTATCTAAACTCTGTGTACATTTTAATTTAGGTAATCATAGGTATCTAAGATTCACAACACACTCCCCTGTCTCCTCAGTGGTGTCTAAAATCAGCTCACAGGCTTTTGAAGCACCGTAGTCTAGGGCATCCCACAGGTTTGGGTGGCTCAGCCCCACTGAGGTTAATGAAAGCTGTTGAAGTTCCTCTCAAGCCCTTGGAGTAGGTATGGGGTTAAAGCTCACTTAGACTACGTGAGTGTATGTATTCAAAACTGTGTAGTAGTTAATTGATTAGAGCATATGCACAGGATGTTGGAGACCTATATACCTATGATCAGTCAGAGTAAATCTGAACTCACAGTTTTCAAGTCCTGAGAGCACACCCCGGCCAGCGAAAGCTGTGTGGTGTCTGGGGACAAGGACCTTCCTGCAGGAGTCATGCTCCGCCGTGCCGAAGGCTGGGAATGCAAAGGAAGTCTGATTTCAGGGGTAGCCTCCTTTTGCCAAACTACAAAAAGGAAGAGTGCTGGCTTATCACGCCTATTCCAGTATCTGATTATACATTTTTTTATGCAAGATCTCCTTCATTGCCATAAAGCTATAGACATGCTGAGATGGGAGTTGCATGGTTTTCATTTCTGGAAGCATGCATCTGAGATCCGTTTAACACCTCTCTCTAGTACTGGGCAGTCATGGAAGTCACACATTGCCAATACCTGAGACACAGTTTTGCAAATCTCTCTCTGGCTGACTGAAACTTGCATTTCCATTGCTGTGCTCAAATTAGAGAATCTGATACGTGATTCAACCCAATACCCTGGCTCACTATGCTATCTATGTATAATGGGGAGAGGCAGACTTCAGAAAAGCCTGCCCTTCTCCATTAGCAGGGCTGGAAAGCCAGTGTGCAACCGGTTTTAACAGATCCATGTAAGTCAGATGCCTGCAGTAATCTGCGGGAGCACTCGAAGATCTCACCAGATCCTGAGTGGTTCAGGAAGGCATGTTGTAGTTCAGCCGGTGCCAGTCTCAGCTGGCATGTAGAATGCTGGTCTTATGCTGAGGTTTTGTATTGGTTTGTAGTTCCCTTTTACAGATCAGACCTCTAGAAACAGAACAGCAGGAGTGTCTCCTCAGTGCAAACAAGCAGCTCCTACTTTGGCAGTTATAAGGTAGCTCACTACATTGTCTCTGAAGTTCATCTATGTAAAATACCTGAGTATTTCATCCAGTATTTAAAGCACTGCCTTGTGATGCTTTGTGCTATTAAACAGTTGCTGTATTTCTCAGCAGCATCAGGTAGCATGAACTTCTAGTTTTGCATATCTTTGTAGTTGTGACTTTTTAACATTCTAAGTATTTATTTGTAAAGCTGTTTCAGTGATTGATGCATAGAAATGTAAAATATCATATATGGGTTTGTGAAAAGTTACATGAAATTATTGAAGAACGTTTATTGTGTGTATATTTTTCCCCTTTAAGGTTCATAACAGTCCTCACTGTTATGGTTCAGTATATACTTGTCAGAGGTCCATCAGCTTGTTTTTTTCAAACCAAGAAGAAATAATTATTTCAGGACATGAAGTAAGAAAAGATGGAATCAAGTAAGTGTTCTAATGGTGGGTTTTAACATTTTATTGCAAAAAGATAATGTGGAGTTTTGGAAATTAATGCTTTTTACACCAGTCAGAGAAAATAATTTGATATATATCGTTATTGATCCCTCGCTGTTCTGTATTGGGGCTGATACAGCTCTAGTGTGAGCAGATGTAATGGTGCCAGTGTAATACCTGAGTGGGGATAGCATACGCTCCTGCATGAACCTTGTGTTCAACTTCTCAGCTGTAACCTAAGGATTACCTATCCTTACTTTGTATAAACAAAGTCTGCATCAGACAGTTCTAGCTAATCCTTGGTGCATCCTGATATCATTTTGAACAAGGCAATCATTATTTATTCTTGGTAGCTATACATAATGTAAGACATAGTCTTTTTCTAGACAAGTCCAAATTGGCTGAATTAAAGATCTTAAGTCCCCTTTGGGGCAAAAACTCCACAAAATATCTCTGAGGTATATCAATTCCCCAAATTTACCAGTTTTTTTAATAAGTGAAAAGATGAGTGCAAGGCTAACATAATTATGTTTTACTGATTGATAAAGTACGTAAAATTTCAAAGAGTTGTTAAGGTGTTCTTGCCATCCTCTTTGATGTAATGCTGCAGCCGTTAGCATCTGAGACCGATAGCTACAGTGATACTGCTCATCCCAACAGAAGCAACTTTGGAAGATTAGGATTAGATCCATGCTGCAATTTTATTGTCCAGTGGTCTTTGGCCAAAGGAGGAAGATATAGAGTATTTTGGTCAATAGTATTTTCTGTACTGTAAGTTCCTCCATTTGCAGACACCTAACCCAGTGGTGACGCTGTGCCCAGAAGGGCTGCTGGTGGTCGAAGTGTCACACAGCCCCTCGCGCAACGCAGCATGCTTGTGAAGTCATGTGTTCCTCAACATGCCTGTGCTGGGCTTTGAAAATGAAGATTCATTATTCTTTCAGGCTTATAATTCATACAATTAATAGGTGTATATAGCAGAAAATCATTCATTTTTGATGGTTGATATAGAGAATTATGCAGAACAAAAGGTAGTAAAAATATGATGAAGAATTGAATGGAAGTGACTGTATAGACCTGGGAAAAAACGCTTAGTGAGTTAGAAGGTGATGTTTTATGTGATATTTTTCTAGCACTAACCTCATCTCATCTGAGATCTTTGAAACAGGCTGTTTCTTTTTCCAGATTAATGTTGCCTCAGACAGTTGGGAATGCTTTCCTTGAGAGACTGGCTGACTATATCCTGGTGAAGACTACCTTAGGCTTTTCTCTTGCTTGGGATGGAATCTCTGGCATTTATGTTAAGCTGACAGAAGATCATAAGGGAAAACCTTGTGGCCTCTGTGGAAATTTTAATGGGAATAAATATGATGACCTGATACTACAAAATAGTAAGTAAATAGCTTAGAAATACACCCTTACCTTGTGTGAACAGCTTCCATGTTCACTTTAAACATAAGACTGTAAAAAGGCAGAGTCCTGTTTCAGCTATTTCAGTAGAAAATAGAATATCTGCTCTACTCTTCTTCATCATTAAAGATGCTAAGGGAAATGGTCCTAATTCAATAAAGTATTTATATGTATGTTTAAGCCTTTCCTTGCTCAGCAAACCATTTGGGGTGTGTTTATCTTAGCTGATGAAAGTGCCTTCAAATAATAAATAAATAAACGAATGCTTGTGGTTTGCTCTACATTTAAAGATGGAGGGAGAAGGAGAGAAGAGCCAAAATATTAATATTTGGAAAAAAGCACCATCTTGAGTCATTTGTTTATATGAGCATCACAAAAATGCTAGTTGAAATATGTAAATTTCAAAGCTGTCGCCAAGGAGTTCCTTGCATCACTTCATTGGTATGGTATATTATGGGCCTCCGACTACCCTGTAGGATGAGGAGTTGCCCAATACTGCATCTGAGGCAGAGATGACTTGCTAAGCTGGTAGAATATTCTCTAGTCTGGGGAGGCAATACTCTCTAGGGACGTCTGTCCTACTTGCAACTAATGTGGAAAAAAAAAAAAAAAGAACAAGCTTGAGAATATGAGGAATATTTTTCTCAGTCTCTGATAAAAACGAAGATAGGACTGTTTTACTGTTACCATTAACTGCTGAGATAATCTAGTCCCACAGCCCTGCATATTCTTAAGTCACAAAAGTTATCTCACTGTAACTTTTTTCCCCCGTCTCTGTTTTTCCCCATTTTTTATGGTTGATAGTGGAGCTTTTTTACTTTCTAAGTGAAGGAAGACACAGTGTACTTATCTTTGTATGGTCCTAAAAATCTGCCCAATATGAATTTCTCATACCCCTTCTGCCTTGAGAGCAGCAAGTTCCCTGTTTCATGCATTAACTTCTGCACACCAGAGTATAGTATGTTTAATAACTAGTTAAAACTAGTGATCTCTAATGATGGAGAAAAATGGAGTTTGAAGGAGACAATGAATTCACACGATCTCTAAAAAATAGTAATTTCATTATCTTTAAATGTATTATCTGTTATACAAGACTTCCAGTTCTTAGCTTTATTTCCAGAGCTACATTTCTTCAGTATCTTAATTTCTTTTAGAATTTTTCTTTACCAGAAATGATAGTATTATTACAGTGTACAATGGAGAGCACTATGAATCATTTTAACCTTGAACCACTTGTATAACATGGTGCCTTGATTCTGTGCAAATACAAAGCATGAAGTTCTGATACCTTCACAAGAATAGACTGCTAATTCAAATTACTTCTAAGCCGCAACATTTTTCTAAGTGTTTCCAAATCTTGTAAATCATTTGGCATGATGATTTATCTCCCCCAGCTAAACTACTTCCCCCAGTAGCATAAGCAAAGCTCTTACATCTATCCTGAGTCTTCCAGAGTCTGAATGCTCTCTATTTGGAATGCCTCAAATAAATAAGTTGCTGAGAGGCATGTAATAGTCCATTTCAAAGCACAGTTTAAAAACAAACTCCTTTTCTGTTTCCTTATCTTCATCTTTAATGGCATCTTTATACTGTTTTAATATACAAGGCTGTATCTGTATATAGAACTGGTTCAAGGACAGTGATTTTATTTTGTGGCATTTTTTTGAGGACTTAGAAATTTTTTTCAAGCCATATTGAAATGTAAATAAAATATTTTTAATGTTTTTGTAGAAGCAGAGTTATGTCAACAGGTTTACCTCTAGATGAAAACCCAGTTTTTTTATGTTTGGGAAGGGGTTTCTGTGTAAAGAACTATTATCTCAGAGAGGGAGAAATGTTTTAAGTCTCCCTGGCTCTTAAGTAAAATAGACTGGTGGTTAGGATCTTATCTTTGTTTATTTGTGGAGTTCCAAGTACAAATATCTGATTAGTGTGCTTTGGGGCTTTCCACATTGCAGAGTGTCAGGCTTTGTACATCTTGTGCTAGAAGAAGTTAGATTAAGTTTTGGATAGTACAGCTCTGTGGAAAAAAAACCTGTAGCTGATTTCATTTTGGTACCCTATCTCCTAACCATGCATAGATATAGATATCCATAGCACGCATACCAATTACTGTAAGGTTCTTCAAGGTGGAGGCAATATGCCCTTTTTAACATACTTAAGAACATAGAGAAAAATGATTATTTAGATCTTGCTGCAAAAATATGGAAAGTCTGTGTCTGTTTCTTTACTGCCAACCTTGTTGTATATTCATGTATCTTCCTCAGCCTGTTGCCATGACTTCCAGTCACGCATCTCGTTCATTAATTCTCCCATGGTCATGCTGTGAGGAGAGCTGGGCATGTAGTGGTGTGTTTGTGGTAGGGCTTTTCTGCAGTAAGGGAAAAGGATGGAGATAATAGTGCTAACTGACCTTTGTGGAACATGATGAAAGCCTTAAATTGTTTTAAAGAAATTTATTTTTTTTCTGAAGTATTCAATGCATTATGGTTGTCCTTATTTGTGTACTTGTTATAAAATTGTCAGTGACTGCACTTAGAAAAACCCCAACCAACACCTTGTCATACTTTTTTTTTTTTAATCTTTTCATTTAAATGTAGTATAAAATACTACCTGAAATTAAAAAAGAAAAATATTTTTCTGCACCACCCGTACTCTGAGCATATCTGTATCTGAGATAACGAACACATTGAAAAAATACCAGAAATTTCCAAGGTGTCTTTTGTGTTTGTGTTGACAATATTTTTTTTGCCTGGATGCTCTTCCAATGTTTTCATACAGTAGGTGAATATACAGAAGACATTGCTGAATTTGCAAATAGCTGGTCTGTGCAAACCTCAGATGACATAGCTTGTGTACCTACTGCCTCAGATTTTTCCAGTCCTTGCTCAGCTGGTGCAGAATTCACTGAGGTAAATCAATCATGTTATATGTATATTCTTAATCTTCACTGCCTAGTGGTGGTACAAGAATCTAGCAGTATACACCATGTTGAAAAAAGCCTTAAAAAAAAAAAAAAGCCTTTGAGAAAGGGAAGATTCAGATCAAGACTGTTGCTAGTGAATGTCTGAAGATCTTCAGATGTTTAGCTTAAAAGTACAAAGGCTCAGATAGGATGTGCCAAGTGGCGCATGTCTGCTGGCAGAGCTCTTCATCGCTGCATTAAACTTGGGTTCAGCTTCCAGTCCTGGCATCTTGCACCTCAGTGTTTTAGAAATTGTGAAATACTGCAGAAGTAACATGCTCAGCTCCTGCATTGACACAAAATGCTTTTTTTGCCTTTTCATACTCTTTCGTCCCAGCTGGTTTAGGAGCAGTATGCAATCAAGCCAGCTTAGGCAGAGAGGACACATGTTAGGAAGAATAAAAAGGAGACATGATAATAAATTGAGATTGTAAGATTCTCAAATTTTAATGGGGATACAAAGGACCCTAGATTAGGGAAGAAAAGCTAAAAAGAATTATGCTTGTTCAGAAAGTATTTGCTAACTGTCATTTACTGATTCTCCTTAATGCACAGGATGTATTCTTCAAGTGCCAAATATTCCTACAATTTCCTTTTCTCAGCTGTCATGAAAGCATAGATCCGTATTCTTATATTTCTAGCTGTATGAATGATCTTTGCAGGTAAGACTGGAGTTCTTGTGTATTTATTTTCGACATGTGAAATGAATGCTCACTATTTTGTTTGAGACCAGAACTGAGCAGTATTGAGGGAAGTTAGAAGGAGCCAAGTTCAAAGTGAAAATGATGGTGTTTCTTAGTGGGTGATTTAGTGTGGAAACAAAGGGCACAGAATCAGCCTGCCAAGGAATATTTTGATTGCTAGAGGTTTACATGGATTCAAGGAAATACTAGACAAATACATGGAAGAAAAATCCATGGAGAATCGCTAATGACAAAACAGGAGCGGCTAATCACAAAACCCCTGAAATCTGCATCTGGAGGTTCTGAATCAAAAAATACATGGAGATGATACTGGGGGAAATATCAATGATACTGGAGGAGCTGGATCATTTGTCTGACACAGTCAGACTGTTTTTATGAACAACCACTATGGTTCAAATTAGTAGAATTTTTCAAAATTGTTTTATTTATGTAAATTCAGAGTTGTCAAAAGAAATTCAACTATCATTGGTTTTGGTGGGAGTTACAATCCCTCAGCTGCTAGCATTATATGCAACCTGTTATTTTCCCCTTAGTTCTCCAGACTCCTGTTTAGTTCTTATCATTCAAATTAAACTGGTGCTCCAGAGTGTAATTGATGACTGAGCAGCGTACCACTTCCTTTTTAGTATGATTTTAAATTAAGAAGTAATTATCGTAAACAGCAGGATTTTTACCAGATAGTATTATGGCCTTCTCAGACTGTCATCAATTTAATAAAAAATATACAGAAAGGATCACAAGACTAAAAGTAAGAATCACTCAGTATAATCCATTACAACTTGTTAGTTCATTTTTTATTAATTTTCAGTTTTCTGCTTTACCATAAAGTCAGGATGGAAGAATTTGTGTTTGTGGGCAAATCTCCAAAGTGTGCTTCCTGAAGTTTATAGTTTGTACATTGATTTCGCTCTGAGAAGAGATGAGTTGCCTCTGTATGGTCTCTTTGTAACCCAGGAGTTTATTGTGACTTTTTATTCTTAGCAAAAGAAGAATAATGAAAAGCAAATTTTCAAATGTGATATTGAATCAGTGTCATGGTGTTAAGGCAGATTTGATTTTTTTGTCAACAGGCTTCTGTGCATTGATGTGAATAGTGTGAACATTAAAAACCTTGAAGGAAGTTTCTGTGTCTCAGAATTTCATTAATTTAGGCTTATTTTGTTTATAAAAGAGACCTCTCTTCTCATGGCTTAGTGTTGGTTTATGAAGTTTTTTGTGGGGCCATAGCATATGCCAAGCATTCTTTCTATTAAGACCCATTTAATTGGATTAGATAAGGAGAGCTGGAGAGACTCTGATCACTGTAACAAAGAGTATAGTGGTGTTTGATTTGATAAAAGATGTGTTGAAAGCAGAATACAAGCACAATGTAATATATTCTTAAGACCATTAATTTTGGAAGCGTGATCTAGTGTGCTGAAAGACAAACTCAGCTGATCTGTCACAGTCATGTTTATAATAGAAATGTTGTGTTATGACTAGTTCATTTTGGCATCAAGTTCTCCGCAGGGAGTGATGAGAGTTGTTGGACTTTCATGGTAACAAAAGGTTGGTGGTATCTTACCTTATGTGATTTATATCTGAATAAAATTTGAGCTTACCTGAACACTGATGAATGTCTTTTTACTTGATCCTGGCAAAACCGTACTGTACAGCTGCTTCTGTATAGACTAAGGCAGAGATAATGTCTTTGCCCAAGGTCACGCTGTAAATCCCTGTGCCTGTCTACAGTATTCACGGGATAATGCTTCTGGTGCCGAGCACTTCAGCACAAGTTCAGGAGTCCACCAACAGGGTTGTTCTTGCCCAAGTTCAAGGACTGACAGGCAATTGGAAACTTGAACTTGTTACTCGGACCAGAATGTATTTATCAGTGTAGGTCAGAGTTTCCACATCATGTAGGAAGCAGAGGGCCTGAGACGTGGATCTTGAGACTGTTGAGTTGTCCGTTGTCTTCAAGACAAGGTCATGTTTCTCTTTCACCATAAGCAGCATTTATCTTTTTTGTAATAGGTTAGTGGTTTTGTTCATTGTGGTAATATTAAAATTAAATAACTTCTTGTGACATTAAATGATAAAAACACAACAGTGTATTCAGTATACCTTGTTCCTTTTCATAGTATTTTCACTGTGTGCTGTTATGACTGAGTGGTGTCAGCTATGTGTGAAGTATCCTGTGCAGTGTCCTGTGGCAGAGATTTGTAGAAGGGATTTGAGTTCCTTTATTAGTCTCTTGTTTTATCATTTCAGAGTGGATGATGATGAAACGTACTGCAGGGCAGTGACAGAGTACGCTAGAGCATGCTCTCACGCTGGGTCCCCGGTGCGGGACTGGAGGGATGACTTTCCTGCCTGTAGTAAGACTCTTTAATAAAGCATACTATGTGACCTTTGAGATACCCTGTGTGTTCATTTCAAATAATTAGATCCTGACAACGTTTGTCACTATAGCGATACTGAAGTAGATCAGCCAGCTTCACTATTGCTGGCAAACAATGAAGTCAGTGACTTGCTAGAGGAATAGTTTAATTGCATTGTGATTTGGTCTACATCCATACAAAATTCATGTTTCCACAGACTGCTTGAAACTTCGTGTGTGCTGATCGTAGTCTGTGGAGGTCTGATGTTGCCCCTCTTCCCAGATGACCTTTCAGCCTCTACTGGCCCTATAAACAGAATTAATACAGTTAATCCAGCTCTTCTAATTATCACCACCCTCCATTAATTGCAGTTCAGTCTCGTGCACAAGACTTTGAACTAGCTGAGATTTGAGCACATGTTCCCCTGCCATAGAAACTGTAACTTCTTTTGGAGGGGCGATGAATTTGGTAAAGACAGAATTAAATACCGATGAGAATTTCACCACAGTTTGTCAGTTAAAACCTCTCCAAACAATCCATTTTACTTGATCTGAGTAATTACCTATATTAGAAGCACTGTTGTTTATTTGAGAGACAGGGGTTCTCCAGTATGGAAAAAGAAGTTGCACTAGTGTTCAGTGTACCATGTATTTTTTCTAGCTGAGAAGTGTGAAGACAGCTTTGTACACCGTGACTGTATCAGTTGTTGTCCACCAACCTGCACGTTTGAAAAAGATTGTCTTGGCAGCAACCTACACTGCTTAGATGGCTGTTACTGTCCAGATGGTAAGTACAGTTAATTTTATGTGAAAAAATACGCGTAAAGCTAATATCCAACATCATAATAAAGTTGCCTAAATAGACTGTGCTTAAAGATAAAGCCTGAAAGTATGAATATTGTAAATTCTGTTCTAGCTGTTGTTATTCTCACTGTGATTTTCTTTTACTGTGTTCTAAACATTTCTCTAGAATACAAAGGTGACTCAGAATGAAATATCACTTAAAATCTGGAGCCATCACTAATGCTCGCTACAATAAGATATTGCATAGATTTAATCCACTTTATTTGAATTATTCTAAAATCTATTGAGGTTTTGTTTAAACAGAATGTGTCTTATGCTCTGTACAAGAAAAAAACCAACTTCCTGAGACCCGTACTCAATAAAAATTAGGAACTGGACTATGAACAGTCCTGTTCTAGAAGGACTAAAGATTATGTGATCTCAGAATCTTTTAATTTTTGAGTCCGTACAGTTTTACATGCTTACGGCAGACATTTTTCATAAAGCAACTATTCAGAGTGACAATTGCTTTGAGAGAGCTTCGCTGTTCATCACTGAACTCTCTCCACTCGCTGGGTGACTCTTTTTGCTGGTCCCTGGTGAGATCACCTTCTGGCAGATTTGAATGTTTGAGTCAGATGGGGTAAGAGCAGTGATCCGGAGTTCGTTAATTTGTTTTTTATCTCATTTATTAACTTCCCTCCAATAGGTCTCATTATGGAAAATGGAACTTGTATCTCTGTGTCGAATTGTCCTTGTATTTATCATGGAACTGCCTTCCCTGTAGGCTCAAAAATTGAACAAGAATGTAGCAACTGGTATGTGAAAGCCTCATGTCTCTGTTTCCTCTCTCTGTGACTGCTGCCCATAGTTTAACATCATAGTCACACATTTTAAGGAATAGTTAGTATCTATGTTTTACAGTCTGGGCCCTGTGTATCACTCAAATATGCAGGCTATTCTATGGAAAGGGTGAATTCAAGATGTATTAATTAGCTCAAAGCTGCTCATTTTGCTAAAGATCAGAACACTGAACTTCTGTGTTTTGTGATTTTTCTTTTTAGTATTTGTATTGGTGGCATTTGGAACTGCACTGATCATGATTGCCCAGGTATCTGTGTTTCATTATTCTTTTCAGTCCTCAGGGAACATAAGGGATGAACTTTTCAGAAGACAACAGAACCAAATATGATCCAAAGGCTTGGGACGCTAATTTAAGAAGAAAGATTAAGCCAGGGGGATGTTGACAGTAGCGGTGGGCCAGCTGGGGTGAAGCTGTTAACTGCCTGACCACACTCATCTTACCTCTTCTCATTTGTTTCCCTGACTCAGTGTGTTACATCCACCTCTTGTTTCGATCTCCTGCTTACGGTCTATGTTCTTTGGGGCAGGCAGCGTATTTCTACTTCCTGTGCAGTACCTAAGCCAGGTATAAGGATCTCCTCACTTCTAGATGCAATTGTAATGCAAACAATAAGAAAAACATCATTCTGATGCTCAGTGTGCTGTATTTTCTCCCTTGTAACAGCAGTTCACATTTGGATAATGATCCTTATCTTTAAAGATTACAAGTCTCTGTAATGAGTTACTCAGAGGAACATGCAGTAGTTGGGTAGTGAAACTCCCTTGACAGTTCTGTATCTTAGACAAGATTATAGTATGAAACTTGTGAAAGAGACAATTTTTTCCAAATTAAGGAGCCCCCTCTGAATGAGGTAATAAACAAGGCTTAAGAGTTACGAAGCAAGACTTGACAGGGTGGATCTGTAGTGTAAAACAGTTGACACTGAGAACCACTTGTGTGTGTTGTGTGTGCATGTAGGGGTTGATTATGACTAGTCTGGTCTGAAGGACTAAATGCCTGTTAGTGGGAGCAAGTTAGATGTGCTCCCACAGAGCACCTCCTGCAGTAGTGGCAGACAAAATGAATCTAGTTGATGTGTTCTGGCACTGCCCTATGGTGTGAATGCAAGTGCAGTAAGTGGGGATGCGCTGGAAACTTGCTTCAGCAGTGCACTCCTGATCTGAACTGAAAAATGAATATAGTACCTAGAAGGAAGGAGAAAGAAGCTTGTCCTCTTTCACACTCAGTCATGCCAAAAGACAGTGAGAAGAAGATTCTAGGAAACTTCAGAGCTGTAATACAGAGAAAACTCTTTTATACTTCAGAGAACTCATGACTAGTGAACAAGGCATCTCATCTAGATAGAACCAAAGGGTGCTGCATCGGTGTGTGCAATATGAGATGGTATCTGACGGAAATAGGTGTATGTAATATATTTTATTTCCAAATGCTGTAATAGCTAGATAGATTAACATTAGCCTGGATTATGTGCTTAGAAATGAAGAGAAGGTTTCTAATTTATCTCTCTTCCATCATTTACAGAATAATGATACATTCTTATGCAAGTGAACAATCTTGTTTATCCTTTTTCTCTCAAGCTGAGTGCTCAATCACAGGTAGCTCTCATTTCACAACATTTGATGGACGTCATTTTACCTTTCTTGGTATTTGCCAGTACATTTTGGTAAAAGGCACTGGGAAAAACAAGTTCACAATCACTTTACAGAAAGCACCTTGTGGACAGGTAAGTCACATTTTTGTTGAACATTCACAACAAACATGTCCATTCATATTTCGGGCAATCTTGTGTAGGTTCTAGTGTAAACTACCAGGTTATGTTTAACAGAAAATATAAATTGAAACCATTTTACATCTTTTTTTGTAAGCGGTGGTATTGCTACATATTGTCTTGCCCTTTGTAAAATCAGTTGCATCTTTAGAGGGATAAAGTCTGCAGAGTTATTCGTTTACACACATTAAACAAGTACATACATCTTTGGTTATGCTACACACAGATGTCTTAGGTTTTAGAAAAGCTCTTGCTGGCAGCACCGAACAGGTTTAATACACTGCTAGTTAGGCAAGAGGTTTTTTTTTTTTTTTGGTAGCTTTAGTTTTTTTACTTGATATGTTAATAGCATATTTAATTTGTTGGAACACTGCCTTTTAGAGAACTATGGAAGAGACTAGCCACCACACATATTTGTTTGAAAGTATTTTGGCAGGTATCCAAAGACAGGCTTTACGAATAGAGGTGCTTATAAAAAGTATTTATCCGTGAGACTGGATTTAATGATGTTATTAGTCACCTGGGCTCTCTGGAGAAGGGCCTCTGAGACTGTGACTCACGGCTGCCCACATGCTGAGGGCTGGGACGCCTGAACTCATCAGCAGGGAGTGAGTGATGCACTGAAGCTGCCCAACTATGGGACTGTCTCTCATGTCCCTTCAAAAGCTAGACTATAAGCTGGTGCCTCTGCTTTTTTTGTAAGCACCTCCTTCTGCATAGATGTTGAGGTTTTTCTGCATTTCAAGTGGCCTCAAGCATGAAATGGTTGGTTAGGTAGCCACTGAGAGACAAGGATGCTACTGGAAATGACCTTAGCATGACTCTAGGCACCTTGTAAAGTTTCTGGGTGAAAACATAGGGGCCCCGGGGAGCATAAGATGCTTGGTTTAAGCTGGTTATGTGTCACCTTTTCTTGTTTACCTAGGTTCTTAAATTCTGCCTGGATAGTGCTCTAAAATGATAGGTGTGAGTTAGTTTATAACTCACCATTTCTCGATAGTCAGATATTTGTGATTTATTGTAGTATAATTTGGGAGAAATTATATCCTTTTGGTCTGCAGTCATCATGACTACATTTCAAGGCATGAAGCACCTTTATGTGTGCAATAATTTCTTTCCCCTGCATTGCTGCATTTGGACTCTGGTTACACCAGCTTTCTATAGACAGGGTCAGACTCTTGCTCGAACACCGTTTAACCCAGCAATGAGGAGTACCCAGGGTGGCCATGCAAGTATGGCCTTTTGAATGCAGTATCAGTACTTGGGGATCTCTGCCCACTTACTACTAGACTACCATAATAGCTAAAAGGCATTCTCCTTGCTCTTATATGCATATGCAATGTTTTATGATGTTCTACATAGAATTTTGGGTGCTCTGTTTAATGCTCTGAGTGATAGTTTACAACTGATTTACCTGATGACAGTTATGTTATTTCCTTTCTATACAACTGTTTTTTCCCCTGTTTGTTTGTTTTTGCTTTCCACGGTAATATTAATGTCTTCGCCTGTTTCTGATGGTGAAACTTGTTTCTACTTAGAACTTTGACCACGCCTGCATTGAGTCTATAACACTAGTTCTTGAAGATGATGTGAGCAAACAATTAACACTCACGAGATATGGTCAAGTCCAAACTGGCCCTAACCAAGTTTTTAACCTTAATGGTAAGAACTGCATGGCGTAGAATTTTAGCAGGGTTCACATTCTTTCTTTTATATGCTTCAAAGCTTTTTAATAATACCTGTCTATGATAAAGGAATTTCTTCAAACAACTTATAAAATGTACAATCATTTCTTATGACCTTAGTAATGGTTCTAGAAATGTACTTTTTCAGCCTGTGAAATAAACTCCTTCATTATGCCCTCATTTCTTTACATTTCTTATCTTGCAGAGTACCAAGAAATTCCACTCATTTTGTTTGTATTTAGGGAGGAGGAAGTAAGAAAAAGAAGGGAGGTGAAGAGAGGTTGGAAATCATCTTGATGTTGATGTTACGGTCTAGCTTGATTAAAGCTTTTTGGAATACATGGCATGGAATAGAATCCATGTGCTTTATGGGATCTATGTTGCTTTCAGTGCTGACTTATGTTGTGATTTCAGGCAGGTTACTTAACCTTTTTGGAAAGGACAGTAAAAGAAATCAGCCTTAAAAGGATGTTATAAAATTAAGCATTGAAAGTGGAAATGATATTGCTAAATTTTGTGTCTTACAGTGATCATAGTAAATTCTTACTGGATTTTTAGTCTCTTTCTGAAAGAGTAAAGTGGGAGTTCCTCTTTCCTTTCCCAGCCTCTGGGAAACAGATTTTAGGGAGTTCTGTGCTGGTGGTTGCAGCTATGTCTTTCCTTCATTGAATTTTTCCAGTCACAGTTCTGCTTTTGGCATTCACAGGTTCCTATGGCAATGAGTTTCATAGCTCAGTTGTACTTTCAGTTATGTTGACAGTTCTGCTTCATAATTTCATTGATAATTTCATTTTAAGTCTTTTGAATCAGTCCCCATTCACTTTCTTCTCTTTCCATAGTCTGCGACAAATATAATCTATGACAAATATTTTGGATCCACATTCTTGATAGTTGGGTGTATCTAGTAAGTCTTATCAGCTAAGACCACCTTTAAGCTCACATAAGCGTTTTATCAGCCTCTTCTCAGTTTATGCACCTAAGTGTGAGCGCGCGTGAGTTTATGCGTAGGGGCTGCTTGTGAAGGTAGATCTGCTTTAAGCCTGCAGCTGCAAGTAGCCCAACAATGTGTAGCAAATGAATGGTGTGACTGTGAAATTTCCATTTCCTCACATAATGGATTTGCTGGGAAGGAAAGCTGGGAATTTGATAGGGCCTTAGTTCACATACAGTCTAAGGAAGGAGCTATACTGACGTCATATCAATAGTAGTAAGAGAGAACCTTCTATCCAAAGATTGCAGTACGCTTTACAGACATCTGTTAATTAATCTTATAAGATCTCTGGAGCCTAAGAAACAAGTGATTTCTTGTCTTGTCTTCTCATTGCCAGAGGCATGCTGTTGCATTGCTTTCCTCTAAAAAAAAAAAGAAATGTGAGAGTGATTTCTGGATAACTCACAGGTACAGAAAAGTGAGAGATTTTTTACTGTCAACAGTAGTTGCAATTCCTGATTTGTGTTGCTAATGAAAAAGATACGTAGTCTCATAAATTCTGATGGAGAATGGGTGAGGTTATTTGGCTGCAGGTGGGTTGTACATAGTTTCTCACTTTATTTCTAAGTTTTCAAAATCTATTTTGTTTAAGGGGTAAACCAATACAACCTGGAAATTGGATTTCAGTGACTTCGTTTTTCTTTTTCTTTTGCTATGTGCAGGCGCTATTGAAATTCAGAATATATCTTCTTTCTTTGTTCAACTGAAAACTAGTTTTGGTTTGAAGATACTGTTTGCTAAAGATGGAGAGAGGATCTATGTTCAAGTTGATGTTGGCTGGAAGAGAAGAACTTTAGGACTATGTGGAACTTACAATGGGAATTTAAGAGATGATTTTCTGTAAGTTGCATATTGTACATTTAGACTGTGTTTAATAACAAGTCAAAAGTTTTATTGAATGTAATCATCTGATTATTTCATTTCATTAACATGCTCATATTTGTTAAACTAACCAATACAAAATCTCTTAATTAACATGAAAATGTTAGTCACTTTTTAAAATATGAAACTCATAAATTTAGCTGAGTCATTCTAAGCTGTTTAGCTAAGTAATTCTAGAAAACTACCATATTATTTATAGATGTTATTGAATGATGATAGTGCTTGAATGCACGTTTTTTCCTTCCTGCTGCTCCCCTATCATCAGAACAAATACATAAGCACTGACAAAAAGAGTGGATGATAGTACTAGTATTATCCTTACCTGATTAACACTTACTACTGCTTGATTTTTTTCCCCCACGTCAAGTTTTAATGGAAAAAAAATGTAATTCTGAACCACAGGAATGGTTTAATTGCAAGGGCACACTTTCTTTATTCTTTTACTTCCTTTCCTCCAAAGTTCCTCAAGCTATAGTATCACACAACTTTTCTAGCAATAATAAATGCTTTTGAAATCCTTGGTGAAAAACAGCACCAAAATGCAAACAGCCCCCCTCTAGAACACTGAAATTAGCTAACAGGTCAAATTTTCGACATTTCACTGGATGAATGTACTCCAGTAAGGCCAAATTCTCCTCTCATTAATGCCTCCTCCAACTGAATTCAGAGTACTTGAATTAAGCATGAGGGCAGACTTTGAGTGTAAGAATATCTTTGCATGAGTAAAATATTGAGGAAAAACTTCACATGCTCTCTTTTCTTCTATAACTCACAGATGGAAATTCTTTTGACACGTTGAATGTTCAATGTGACTATGCACCTAAGGCTTTTTGATGTACTTGTGTCCTCACAGATGTAATCCATAAGGCCAGCAGGACGCTTACAGTGTTGATCTTTTCCTTTTCAGTTCTCCAGCAGGGATGATAGAAGGGACCCCACAACTTCATGCCAACGCATGGAAGGTTTCCTCAGCTTGTTCTGTGCCTATTAATATTCCTGTGGTTGATCCCTGTAATGTTAATCAGCAAAATGGTATGTTTTCACACAGGAGTCTGGAATTAGCTGTATCTTATTATTATGGGACATTTTTCATTTTCTCCCTGAATGAATTGCACATATATGTATTTCAACTTCAGTTTTAGATGGTGCACTCTTCCTTTCTTTTTTCTTTTTTGGCAAAGACAATTCGTTCCATACATTTAGCATGTACAATGAAGTAAGTCCTTCGTAAATACAAGCTAGTTGATCATTTAATGCTGGGTGTACCGGGCATAAGTACTAAATTCTGCTGTCTAATATATATGCAGACTGCTAGGCAGAAAATTGTTTGCAGTCCTGTATGTTATGCCAGTCAAGAGGAATGATGTGATGCACATTGGTAGATTGACAAAGAAAGTATAGGACACAGTGCCTTGCCAAGAGTGTTCAGATCAAAAGTCCTGTCTCTGGCTTCTCCATGTTTGTTGCATTAAAAGTTTCCTTATCCTCCATCTATGCTCTCTGACTCAAACTGATGCAAACAATCTGAGATCCATGGATTTGTTCAAATTCCTGAGTAAAGATTTAGTTTTGGCTGGTTGATGTGCCTATATTTTGCGTTAAAATGTCACTGTCTCTGTCTTCTCCTTTCCATGTTGCTGTTCTTTTCAAATAATGAAGACAATGGGCAGACAGTAGTTGCCAATTCTGTCAGAATTTAGACTGATGTATTTAATGTTTCAGACATAAGGCCTCACTAAGGGTGTGGGATTTGGCCATATTTAGGGCCTGTGGGAGCAAGCCTAGAATAACCATAAACTTTTAAGAATCTAGGGCATTCTAAGAGTTTTTATGTCCTTCAGCATTGGCTGTCTTCTAAAGCAGTGCATCTCAGCCAGGTTAGCTCTCTCCAAGATACTTCATGCCTCCTCTGTACTTCCTCAGTGAAGGTGGAGTTTGACATAAATGTAAGCTGCTAGGGAGCAGGAGGGTGGACTACATGAGCTTCTGAGGTCCCTTCCAGCCTGAATTTTCCTGTGATCCTGTAATCAACATTGGAAAAAGCAAACCCTGAGTAAGTGGTCCTGGCCCATGCTACCACCTGTGCTAAGCCAGCACAAGCATATTTCCAGGTCTGTGATGATCTTAATATGATGAAACTAAGAAAGAAATGATTCTTTGTTTGGTTACTTATTTTGTCAGGTTACTTTTCAACCAAGTCAGGTTCACTCTTTGAACCTGAAAGACTCCAGAAATCTTTGTGTCAGTGTGTATATGTGGGAATGAACAGGGAGGATGAAGGGTAGGGACACCCTTTTAGCAGCAAAATTGGCTTAAATGTGATGCACACTATGGTGTTCCTGAGATATTCCACCATGTGTGGTGGTGGTAGTATGCTTCAGTGGTAGGAGGAGGGTCTGTTGGTGCTAGAAGGTATATGGCCAGCCTGGGACCTGCATGCCCTCGAACTCCAGTTTGTAATGCTTCCTGGGTCCACATGCCAAGAAGTACATAGCCGTTGCTGATTTCAAAGCTAAATGAAACATCAAGTAGGAAAAAACATATTCCAAGCTTTGGAGGACTCTTCTAACTAACTCTTTTGAAATATTATTTTGCTGTTTAAGTTTTCTGCACTACTAGAGGAAGGCATAACTGGTTTTATATAGTTATTTTTATCTTAAGTGGAGTATATTGTTGAGGGAGTTGCTTACAATACCAGTTTTAAACTATAGATCTTTGCAGAAAGGCATTGTATACAAGTTTTTGTTGCAAAACTGGCTATGTTTGGTTTTAATATTCTGTGCTATTCATTTGACTGTTATATTAAAATGGATCTGGCTAAAACAAAGTCACCTTCTCTTAGCTGGGTATGCATCTCACTGTGATATCATCAATCAAGAAGTTTTTGCTCCCTGCCATGCCTACATCAGTCCAGGATTATACTACCAGCTATGCCGCTTCGATGCGTGCAAATGTGGAAGCAGCTGTTTGTGTAATGCTTTGGCACACTATGCTTATGTCTGTGGCAAGCATGGGGTCATCGTTGACTTCAGATCTCATATTTCTTACTGTGGTGAGTAACATTTGCAGAATGGAGTACCTTTTAGAAATGTGTAAAGTTCTACAAATACCATTTGCTCCACACAATACAGGGATTGACCTTTTTTGCAGGAAACTAGAATTGTGCCATGAGCTAATGATATACTCAGGGGAGAACGCTAACAGCCTGTATGTTAGGCATCTGAGTTGGGGACCCTGAGCTGCCTCACAGGGAGTGCCTGTAACTTTCCGTTGGCTACAGAGAGAATTTAAATTTCTGACTTTGAACTCTTAAGTCATATGGAAGCCTCTATTAGGCTAAAATAGGCAGGAAGTGGCAGGAGCAAGGCTGTTCCCTAAGGGAAGGCAAGCCAGGGTGGCAGGGGCTCCCCAGGGCAGCAGGGCAGGGTGGGCAATGATTTGCCAAGTAAGATGTAGCAATGATTTAAAATAAGACATTTCTAAACGATAGAGTAATGCCTCAACCTTAACTGGACCATTCTTCCTCTCTTGGAAGCCTGAGTTACTAGGCAGACACACACACCACACACACTTAACATATATAAAGAATAGACACCTACTGCTTACGAAATAGACAATTCCAGACAAGGAATTGCCCAACATAAACCCACCCAAATCTAAACATTTCTAACTTAAGAAATCAGTAAAATAGCATATTATTGTCATGCATTTTAACTCACCCCAGTGCAGCAAGAGACCATTTTGCTTTGCTGTTTTGCACTCCCATAATATACTGCTTTTTTTCCTATTTTTCACATTTGAAGAGTATGTTGTTCTCCCTTCTCTCTCCCTCTCTCTCCTCCAGCTGTGATGTGTCACAGTGGTATGCTTTATCATCAGTGCTCTTCTTTTTGTAAACACTCCTGTGCTTCACTTTCTATGGCAAATATCTGTGGTGATGACTGTGCAGAAGGATGTAATTGTCCTGATGGGAAGTATTTTGAAGAGTCGGTCAACTTCTGTGTATCAATGTAAGTCATAAGAAAATAGAACATATGTGTAGGCACATTTTCCTCTTTCCAGCAAGGTTTAAAGTAGTTTTTGTGCTGTTTCCCTCAAGATGTAGACTGCCTAAACAGGATAGCAAGCAATATGTGAAGATTTCATATTCTTTTGCACTAATCAATAGTGGGGCCTCATCTGGTACTGTGTACAGCCATCTACTGCACTTGAGAGAAGATATGTCACACTGCTTTAGAGAAGGGTGCTGAAACTTTTTTAATTCATGGGAAAGCATTTTCACATGAAAAACTTGGTTTTAACACTTAAGAAAAAATTAAGAGGAATCTACATAGTAGCAATCCGTATAGGAATGTCTTTTTTCTGTCTTACAATACAAAACCCTTCAGTTAGATGGAAGGAAATGGTCAATGAAAGGAAATAGTTTTTGTACATTGTGTACCAAAATTTTACAGCTTACTGCCATGGGCAGTTACTGAATTCAGGTACTGAATTAAAAACTGGAATGAGTATTTATGTAAATTTCAAGATTGTACAGAGATATTGCTGTTCATCATGACATGTATGTTGGAAAGATCAGTGAAGTTCATACTGTAGGGATAAAGACTGTTTTAAACTATTAAAGAGTTTGAGGTAACACGGTATTCTCATACTTTTGCATGGTTTCTAGGGAATTCTGTTGCTACTTCCATCCCATCTGGCTCTTACCACAGACAGGGTTGATGGATTTTGCTATTGTAATTCCTCTGTCCCATGATTTTGACAGTACTTTGAATGGGAACTATATGTTGCCTTACTACTCCCGTAACTGGGAAGAAAAACTCTTTTCTATAAGACTAATGGACAGAAACAGCAAATAAATAATATGGAGATTGAGGAAAACCCTGGCTTTCTTGAAGATGGCAGGAATTGTGCCACTGACTTCAATACAGTCAGAGCGTCATCCTTTAGTTTTTGCCTTTAGAAGTATATTGTAAATATAAAGATTGAGTTAATGAATTATAAGGCCTGCTTACCATAATAGCTTGATAAATGGATTGCCCTGAAATCCCATTTTGTCTTGCTTTTGTATCTACATGCATAAATATTCTTTTAACAGATCTGCCTGTCATTGTCATTACAAGGGCAAAGCTCTCCAGCCTGGAGAAATCCTCCCTACACCAACAGGCTCCTGGTAGGTTTGAGCACCAAGAGTTTTATCTTTCATGTATCACAGTTCGGATGCTACTCAAGAGCCTTGAGATTTTTTTCACGTAGAATGAAGGTCTATTGTATCGAGATTTTGTTTTAGTTACACAGTAAAAGGGAGTATAATATAAACTGGATTACACACTTGCCTATTTTAACAGCAGGATACCTGGAAAATTCTGTAAGCCAGGGTCTAAAGAGTATCTCAAAACACACACATAGAGGTTGCAGTCCTGTTCTTAGACCTGGGGGCATTATGATAGCAATATGAGGTTGGTTTCAGAAGAATAAACAATGTGATTCTATTTTTGAAAGCTTTTCAAACAAACGCTTGCAGGGAGTTATGCTTGTGTCATTTTGTATTATTAATTCGTGATGGAATCCTGACCTCACTGAAACAAGTGAGGAAACCTCCCCAGTTTCATGGTCAAACTTGTTCATTTTATAAGAAAAGCACTCAACCTGCTGATTTAAAGTCATGTCTGTGACTTGAGTATCAGGGCTGATTCTTGCTGAGGTCTTGTATATTATAGTGGTTATAACTGAAGCTTGGTAATCTTGAACGTAGTTCAAGAGATGAGAGAAGGGGCTTCATTTTTCTGCCACTGCTATGCCTCTGCAAAGCTTTGGGTTTTTCACAATTTCTTCTTAAAGGAAAATGAAAAAATGAGGACTAGGTTTATTGTCGAATGTGGTTTTTTTGTAATTCTGTATTTTATCATAAAAAGAATCAAGCCGTGTATCTTAACATCTGTGCAACAGGAAATTTGCATACTGTATCCTTCAATATTCACAAAGGCAGATAAGGTTTTGTGTTACACTGCCAGCATCCTGAATCACCTGGCCCTACATTCCCCCAGAGGCTGACACGCCCAGCTTCTTTTTTATTTTGGTGAATATTAGACAATTAAATAGTACATAAACACCTTTGTGAGTTTGGGCCCTCATTACAGACCAGTGGTTAGAAAACACCAACAAAATATCGGTCAGAACTCATACTTTTGGCTTTTAATCCTCCTCCTCCTCCTCCTGATTTCTGTTGTTTAAACTGGGTTAAATTGTATTATCTTTTTAACATGGTGGCTACAAAACATTTTCCCCTTAGAATAGAGATGGCTGTGCTTTTCTTTTCCAGTCAGTGTTTGAATGGAACAGTGAAATGTATTGAAGCCACTACAGAAAACACAGGTAATTTACAGTCTTTTTTTCATATTACAGTTGCACAGAGGAAGTCTTTGACACTGAATAATAATTTGGTTTTCTCCTCCTATGTATTTTCATTATGAGATACTTAACGTCATAATATGTTTGAAATAGGAGCTTAGGAGCACACGTTATCTTGTTTTTTTCTTTTTCCTTTTTCTGTAGCACAAATTGTACTAAGTCACTTGGGGAATTAAAGAAAATAAATAATTACATGTGAGGTGTAGGTCAGTTCTCATGGGAATACCTAAAATTAGGCTCACTATCCCTGTTTAGGAAGCCTTAAGATCTTGACTTCTAGTAAGTAAATTTCTAATTAATTTCTAATGGATTTAGAAGAGATTTCAGTACACTGAAAATTATGCCACTTCTAAAGATTCTGTCTACCTAAGGCATAATTACTCCACCTTTAAGAATTGTCTGTGTATCAGATCCAGGGCACATAGATCCAGATGCTTAATATTAAGTTTTCATCTCTTTTTTACATTAAAACATACATTAATTTTATATCTCTGTAATACAAATGAAGTTACAGACTTTTATTCAGATTATATTCTTATGTGTACTGTAATGTAGGCTAACTATGTATTAAAATAAACAGATTGCGAACAAAAAACAAATAGAAAACCTTCAGTGTAAAAGAGCAGTTGATCTTATTTAACCTGCATTTTGCATTTGAAGTTCACATATGCCCTGAAGGAAAAATCTACTATGACTGCAGATCTCCTGTGCCTGGATTACCAGCAGCGGGTGTGAATTGTGGGATCTCTTGTGCGAACCTTGCGATGAACTTCTCCTGTGTCCCCTCACCACCCTGTGCAAGTGGCTGTATTTGCCCCCCTGGGTAAGTTTTGCCAGGACAACCTGGAGCACAAGCCATATACCTATTTTTCACAGTTTAACTCTGTACATATTTTTTCTTTTTAAATTCCAGTGGTATCACACCTCTGATTTTGAAGCTATTGTTCTTTAAAGCGTTGGAGATATACAGTCACATTTAAAAGGCCAACTTTTTCTTTTGTCTCCGAGAGCCCTTTTCTCCTTCCTGCTGGTGTGAGGCTCCGTGCTATAATGATTTGTCAGTTGGAGTCCTACAGTTTCTCCATCCTGAGACCATGATTCCACTATCCCATGAGATACCCAGCTTGCTACCACTCCAATTGGCTGGTATTTGGGACTCTCTGGGGAGGAGGTGACTCCCACCACTTGCACTGTGTATTTTATTTGAGTGTAGAAGCAAACATGACAAAAAAACCATAATGTAAACCATCAGTGTTCCTTCTTCCTGCCCAAATAATTGTCTCACCTAGATTTCTACTCAGGCTTACAGTATTGATGCCCAACCTGGGGCAGGGAGTGTGGGGAGGCAGGCTGGATCCTGCCCTCTTCCCCATCATTGTCTCTGTCCTTCTGAACTCAAGCAAAGTTTTTGTTCTCTCAGCTCATGAATTTGGATTTGGTGCCCAGAAACAGTCTGCTGAGCTTTGCAGGGGTCAAATCAAAGTACAAGAGCTAAAAGCATTTGTTGTGAAATTTCTGTCAGGATCACTCACTACTCCCTCCATCTGTTTCCATTCCCTCCTGATACCTGCTGCACGCACTTTCAGATTTGAAGAATCAAATATGCTGTGCAAATTGCTGCAATTTGACCTCAGGTGGAGTGCTGCCTGTTCTTTCTCAACATTTGATTTTATTTCACTATGTGTATCTAGTGGTCCCCTGACAGTATATCAGTTGTACACAGATCAGAGTGTAATGAGACTGCCAGAATTCCCCTTCCAGCAACTTGTGATGTTCACAGATGACTAACTACTGGTGAAGGACAGATTTCAGGCACAGCTATTTAAGATTTCACTAGTTTTTCTTGCCTGGTATTCTGTAGTCCTCTACAACCTCTGCCTCAACTGAGGAGTTAGCTTTCAAGACCATTAGTGTTACAGGTATAAACAATTATTTTTAACACAAAAATGCGTGAATCTGTACAAGGCATCATATAAAAACTAGTAAATTTTTACTGAAACATCACCATGATATTTGCATGAACTTAAACTAGTAGCATTGTCATGAAAGTTCATTTGAAAATTTGAAATAATTAAAACATAAGTTGAAAAACAGAGCTAAATCCCTGCTCTCACAGTCAAGTAGTATTATACCTTTTCAAATTGAATATGTTACTTATTTTCTGAATTATAAACTATAAAAGGGGTACAGACAAGCCAAATCCCAAGTTTCTATCAAATAATGGAGTAAAACACATGAATTATTTTGTTAAGTAAGAGAATAAACACTTATTTTGCTATTAAATAGAAAAGTAAATGTGTAACGTTTAAGCAGTTAATACCATCATCAGTGTTAAATTTTATTTCTGAAGCCATTATGCCTTTCAGGCTCATGGTTCCGAGAAGTGAGTATAGCTTTTAGCTAGGAAGGGGCCAGCAGGGTTATCTTAAATACTGCCTTCAGAGTTCTCTTTTTTTAATACAAGTAAATGTTAAGCATATACCTCAAGAAATTAAATCGATATGGACAAGTCATGAAAGCCTCGTTATGAGAAGTTTTACTGTTATGTAATTTTTTAATTCTCTTAAGATGCTGTTCTTCTCTTTGTTTCTCCTTTCCCACCTTATTTCTACTACTACCCATTGTTTGACCCAGTGACCTAAGATTCTGGGGCAGAATCTTGAATTCTCCTGGAGACTGGCACCTTATTCTAGCATCCTGGGTATTTGTGGTGCTCACAAAGTAAGCCAGCTTGTGCATGGTATCGAAACGCTTTCCTTTGGAAACCTGTGACTGGGTGGACTCTAGTATGCAAAAAACGGTCCTTTTAAAGTAAAAATGTTTTACATTTTCTGTTCTTAAAATTCTTGCACAACAGCTTGTGGTTCTTTTAGTCAGTAGTTAAAGAGGTGACAGAATAAGAAACACTGAAATTCTCCTTTATGCTATAAAAATCAAATAGAATAGCTCAAAATTTCATGAGGAAATGAACTGAGAATGACAGTAAATTCATCACCCAAAGATACACTGAAAGTCACCCTAACACTGAGCTGGAGATATAAAAGAATAAGTTGAAATACAGAAGAGTAGTATGGAAAGAGACCACATGGGGCTAAGTTATTCTCCTGCCCTGTAGGTGGCATCAGCAATACCTCTGTTCTTCTTGGCAGGTATTTAACGTCCATTGACAGAGACTCTAAATGACCTTCCCAAGCCATCTATTCTAGTGCTTTCCTATCTTTAACCATTTTTCTGAACACTTGACTCTTTTACTTAAAACCAATTAATCTTTAATGAACCAATAATTATGGGGAGAAGAAAACTCTAATCTGCGTGTTCCTTTTGACTTCAAGTAAAGCAATCTCAAGATCATACTTTGAAAATACACCTTTCTACTCTCAGCCATGTGTTGCAATGACAACTGCAGGATCAGCTCCCCTAAAAAGCAGCATTGGGAGTGTCACTAACATTTTTTTTTAAATATTAATGTGGCTAAGCAGCTGGAAATGAGGACATAGCAAAAAGCGGTTAACCACATCTCAGGGTCACTTATTCGTGATCTAATTAGATTCGCTGCTTTTTACTTTAAATGCTCCTGTCTTGTCTTAACCTTGTTAGTTGTTTCTGCTTCCCCAGGGCAGGCAGGTAACCTCCACCACCGCCCTTGGTAAGCTGTGTTTCTTTTGTGCTGCGAACTCCGCAAGAGATGCCATAGCCCAGGCCGCTCTCCTGTGCTCAGAAACTCAGAACGGCTGCTTCCCTGGGAGAGGAGGATGAGGGAGCAGCGGGGAGGGAAGGGCAGCCCGGCTGCAGCCTCGGCGGCGTGCGTAAGGCCCAGATGCTCCGCAGTTTGCAGGGAAGAGCACCTACACTACCCGCGCTCTTGCCTAGGAGCTGCTGCCCCACGCCAACGTACCCCTCCGGAGGTGGAAGGAGAGCTGCAGCTGCGAGCTTTGCGAGGTCTCCAGCTGTGCACAGTGGAGATCATTTGATTCGGGCAGATTTTATTGCTGAAACAATTGTCCTCGGCTTGGACGGAAGACAGGTTGCCCGTGGTGGGGTTTAGACAATACGCTACACATTCCGTTATGTTGATTTACTTGTGAATTTACGCTTTCATCTTAATAATTCTTTTATTTTGAAGGATGGCTGAGCATAGAGGGAAATGTTATATTCCTGATAGTTGTCCATGCACCTGGAAAGACAGGGAATTTCTGTCAGGAGAAGTGATAGCTACACCGTGTTACACCTGGTGAGTGACATGCATTTTGCATACTTCCAAATCACCTTGGTCTAGCCGCAGAGTGAAATTGATGCAGAAAACCTGTTGAGTACATCAAAAATAAAAAATGTATATGCTTGTTTATAGACAGTTGCAGTATATATCTTTTACTAGGCTCACTTATAGACTTGGAAGAGTAGGCAGACTTTTGGGTGAATGCTTCTTCAGGTCTGAAAAGGAAGCAGAAGATATCAGAGTTAAAAAGCAGTCAAGAATAAATGCTTGATTCCACACATATCAATTAATCTCTGAAAGAAAAGACATTTGGCATTTTGGAGAATAGAATATTATGAAAGACAACCAAGGAGAAAAAAAAAGAGAAATTAAATATATGACAGTGGTAAATAGCCTGCTCCTTTGGGAACTGGACTGTTTGCAGTGTGAGTTACCAGTCAGCATGAGCGACTGTATGGGAAGAAGATGAGCAATAAAAAAAAATTTAAAAAAGCATTAGAACTGGAAAATGAGCTAGCACCCAGCATCTTTTTTAAGGAGTCTTACCTGATTTGTATTAATGCAAAACAGTTTTTCATCCATTGTAATCTGCTAGCCAAAATATCTATCTTCAGTTAAGTATATATTTAATAGTACTAAAAAAGTTTGTCACAGCAGCTTTTAACCAGTTAAAAACCTCTTTGGCAAATCAACTGAGCTTATACATTTACGCAAGCAAAACTAGAGGCTGTCAGTACTACCTTCATACAAATTCAGGTAAGACACTGAATGTAGCTGACAGGAAAAGTAATCCTGCGAAATATTAGCATTTATTTCTTAAACTCATTCCATACTTGTCTGATACCCTGAAATCTTACAGGTAGCAACTGGAGGTCTTTTGCATTGCATATGTGCAGATTTTTATTAGAATTTCTTGAGAAAAAATATAATATTGATATTTTATGAATGAGCATGTTATGGCATGCTGTCTTATTTAAACTGGAGGCAGTGATGGAAATATTTGCATTAGCCATAAAAATTTTAAGGTTTTACATTCATTTCTTATGCATTTTTATTGTACATATGTGCTGATGGCAAAATGCTCAACACTTTTGTGCCATGGCACCACCAATAACTTCAGAAGCAATCCACAGACTAGCTCTGTGTTTCAAGGTCTGAGAATTTTCTTCCTTTCATTAATTTATTTATGACTTGAAATAAAGAACTCAAGAAGGCTTTTTTTCTTGAAAATAAAAAGTAAATGACCCTTCTGTGAGAAGATACTGATTGTTAATTTTTCTTACAGTGTTTGTCGGAAAGGGATATTCAATTGCACTAGTTACCCCTGTCCTGCTGTATGCACTATTTATGGAGATCGACATTATTATACTTTTGATGGATTGGAGTATGATTATGTCAGTGACTGCCAAGCTTATCTGCTAAAGGTAGGAAGATTGTTCATATATCCAAGTATATATTCATATATTGTTCATGTATCCAAGTGAAAGTTTCTGTGAGAGGGCAAGTATTTTGAACACTGGGAGATGATCTATAGAAACAAACATTAAGAAACAGGTGCAGAACAGATGTGTCTGAAAGGAAGAATCTGTAAATGACATTTCATGCTCAGTCATTTCAAAATGGTACATGGGTGTGTCCTTATGTATCTATGTAGTCTAGAGAAAAATAGAAAACAATGTTTTCTGTTCTATCTTAAGCATGCTTTCATCACAATGAGCAAAGAATAACACTACAGAAACTGTTCTAGAATGAGGTATAATCTATAGATGTGTTTAATAATTTTCTATAAACTCTGCTTGGCAGAGGGTTAAGGATGACCTCTGAGGCTGCTTGGAATCCTTCTTGAATGTGATCTGCATCTGATCTGGAGCGTATGTGTGTAATAATATCAAACACAATGATTTCATAATTCAACAATGAAATCCTTCATTGAGATTGTCTGGCAGCTACATGCTAAAGTTCCTCATAGCACACATTTACAGTACATTGCTAGCCTTTTTTGTTTAAAAATACCATTACTGACATTTAGAAATATATTCTATTACTAACAACACTATTGTTTATTATCATTGTTGCTATTATTAAGGCTAAGAGTCTGTCTTCTGAGTTACAGTAATGTGTTTAGAAGAATACTCATTTTCTGTCAACCCTGACTGTCTAACCTTAAGAAAAAGCATGGTTTCTCAACAAGGACTACTGCAAATAGTTTATTTCATGTATGCTTTAGTGAGTATTCACAGCTGTGAGATAAAATAGATCGGTTCCAGATTTTTTTCTACATTTAAAGAAAAAGAGAGAGGTCTGGTAAAGATAATAAGAATACCTCATAGCAAACTCCTGGCATGTAACATATTGTCTCACAAAAGAGCTCTTACTCTTAGAGGTATATGAACCTTTGCACATACCTTCCTTCTTTAAGATGCAAAAAAATAGGGGTTACTTTACCTGTAAATCATCTTGCCTGTATAATGAGGTGGAAAGGTGGGTTGTCATTTCTTAATTCTTATGCCATCCAGCCAGAGAGGTGTGTAAGACAATGCTTCTTTTTCAAAATTTAGCATGATACTGGAATGTTTCGCTTTTACAATCAAATGTCACCTGCCACTCTACGGCATAAGAAAGTACCTATCTATCTGGAAACAAACCATGGGGAGCATTTAGAGTCCAAGAATAAAGTTGGCAGCCACATAATTAAGGCATGTGGCATGCTGCCAACAGGCCTTTCTTCAAGTGAATATGATGACACTAATGACGAAAATGCTGCCTATGTAGATCTGCTTTTCAGACTCTTCAAACTTTTTTCAGCTTTTCAAACTGTTTTTTCCCCAAACTTAGCTAATGTGAGAAAGTATGGCCTAATTTGTTCATCGTTTTTCTTTCTTCTTTAGTATACGGAAAACTTTCATGATCTATATTGAAGGACTGCTTATTACAAATTAGGCACTGCATAATTATGTCTGGAACAGATGATGTATCTGTGGGCTCGTTTTTGACTGTGAAATGTTTGGAGAAGTTTTAGGGGAAAAAAAGAAAAAAAGAAACAAAGGATGGGATCATATGGCAGATGCCCAAGAACTTTGAGGGAACTAAAAGACAGAACTGATGAACTATGTGATGTCCAATCCTGGACTCAGAGGAATGGAAGATGGCAGTATATTTTAAAAGGACTCCATGGCTGAATTTGGCAGGAACAGACAAATATGTCTGATTTACATATGAAGGAAATTAATAGAAATTCTAATAAAGAGAATTTACAATTGGGGAAGAGTTGAACTCTTTTTTTTTTGTAAAAGAAATTTATGCATGATGAATCTTCTGAGTTATTCCATGAAGTCAATAAACATACGGATGAGGACAATCAGGTCAATACGTGTGTATTTTAGCTTAAAGACCTTTTGGAGACAGATTTCAACAAATATTTTTTAGAGACTGGTCTCTCATATGGTGAGAGCGAAGATTCTTTGAGACGCGAATTAAAAGTTAGAAGTTAAAAGATAGGAATAAATGGCCTTTTTGTAGAATGGAGAAATCCTGGTGATATCCCACAGGGATCCATGCTGAGACCCATGTTCAGCATCTTGAGAAACAATTTTGAAAAGGTGGTGTGAGGATTGAGGTGGAGTCTGCTGATGGGAAAGAATCAACCTGAAGAGCTGAAACAAAGACAGACCACCAAAAGGTTCAGAAGATCTTATGGCAGAAAACATTGCATGATGAAATGGAGGATGAAATTCAACAATGAAATATGCAAATCAGTGAACAGAAAAAATAACTGTAACTATGCTACCGTGAAGATAGGCACTAAATTAGCTACTACTATGCAGGAATGGAATTTTATGTGAGAAAAATATATGAAACAGACGTAACTGGCATCTTCCTAGTGGCAGCCTGAGTGATAATCCAAAGTGTCATCATTCTCCAATTTCATGTATGCTTTTATTTGCATGTACAGGGTTACACCACAGTTGTACCGCGTACATCTATGCAGTTGTACCACATACTGATACTGATGTGGTTAAACTACGTTATATGTGCAGATCTGACAGCATGATGAGGCTGCTCCTTTTTTGAAATACGCTTTGTTGTTCCTAGAGCAGAGAATTCTGTGGCTGTTTCTTCATAATCATCCTCCCCTACATTGTGGCCATGTGCAGTGATATTTTTTTAATAGTAGTATCAGAGCAATATAATGAGTCACCCTTGAGCTACTGTTTGTTCAGAAAGTATGCAAGAGAGCCCTGTCTCTTATAGCCTGTTATCCAAATAAACAAGCCAGATGAAAGGTGGGAAAGTATAGGTAGTTGTGAAAGTTTAAATGCCTTGCCTAACACCTTGGCAGGCATAGCTGTCCGGGGCAGTCTTGACACCTAAACCATGCTACCTGTTCTACAAACCAGCTTTCTTTTTTTTTTTTTTTTTTTTTTTTTTTTTTTTTTTTAACTTAAGTCATAGAATCATAGAATGGTTTGGGTTGGAAGGGACCTTTAAAGATCATCTAGTCCACCCCCCCTGCCATGGTGTGCATGTGCTGTGTGCTTCATGTTCCCCACCTGTAAGGTATTACAGAACATCATAGATTTGATAGTTGCTAGTACACAATCCATTGACTTAGTGGTAGTTCATGGTGCTGTTCGGAGGCTGATTTTTATGGATGACATGTAAAGGGCTCACCAAACACCTGAAACTGAAACAGCTGAAGTGGTTGTAGTATTGTATATACAATGTTGTAATAACTTTGTCCTTTCCCTTTTACTAATCTTTTTCCTATGAGAGGTGGACCGCTTTGTCTCTGCTATCTTATGTACTCTAAACAAAGGTGTTGTGGCAGTGCAACAAGGGAAATGATAACTACAATAAATTTGTTGGCATGCTAGTTTCTCCCAGATGTAGAGCTGAGTCCAAGAATTGTGATCCGAATACCACGTCCCAGTGGCATGATAATGCACTGTTCCTCTCCACATTATCAGCCCTCAGTGTTTCATTTGGCTGTTAGCCTCCCTAAATGAGATCTGTTTGAACAGCTCTTTAATTTGTCCCTGTAACGCACTGTAACAAACAAAGAAGTCATCTTTACCTTTTACTATGTGTTTAATAAGGAGCTCTTGTGCTCTTATGGGAGAAAAATCAAGTATCAACTTTCAGCCAATTATGAAACTTCAAACTTTGTTTTCAACACCAGTATCATTTGTCAGGCCTTTTCGTTTAAGGTGACAGTAAGTGTATGAGAAAGCCCTTTATAACTAGTTCAACAGATATATCCATTGGTCAGAAAATGACCAAAAATATTTAATGCAGCAGTTAAGAAAATTAGCGCAGTAATGGCCCATTAAATGAAAACTTCATCTTTTTCAAGGAATTAAGAGTTACATTACACACTGAAAAGTAAAATCCCTGTATGGATAAATGACATTCACAGGGAAGACATCAATATTTGCTTCTAGCATTTTAAAACCTCAGTAATTTCAAAGCAAATAAAGAAAAAAACTTAGCAGACCAACACATTTAAGTTTTATTAGTGTAGATCATGTAAACACTTCATTTTAGCTAATCTGAATATTGATGAATTTAAGCCAACTGATTTCTTAATTAAAAATATTTAAATAGCTTGCTTTCTTCCATTTTCTTGTGTATCTTCTGTCTTTGATGATGCTACATTCTTTCCTTAACAAAATGTGTTTTTTTTCTAGCAAACCTTTACTGTGTGTTATTTGTACTTGCAGTCTATTTCTTCCCCTTGCCTGTTTCATAGCCTTCTGCTTTTCTAGTAAAATTGCTGTCTTTCTATCACGTGTTGCCCTTTTTCTAGCTTTGTGGTGGTTTTCAGTCCTGCAGTTCAGTGCGTTTATTAAGGCTTGCAGGGTCAGTGCCCTTGGAGTCCCTCAGAGTTGTTCTCTTCTGAGAAGCAGAATTATATTTTCTCTGATTTGGGGAAGTCTCCAAGCAAGAGTTCAGTGGGATAGTCTACCTGTCAGAATATCCTCAAATGATAGGGAGCTCTGTTGTAATGCTTATGTGCCTTTTAAAAGAAAACCCAAAGCAACCCATTGAAGTCTTTCCATTAACTTTGTCAATAAGGTCCTAAAGCCAATAAAAAGGACCGTGTTATTCCTGTATCCTGAAAGACAGAGGTCAGAAGAACTAAGCCCTCATCCTCAAGTATTCACACTTTATGGATTATTCCTAACTTTAAAGTATGCAATAAAAATATTTGCATTTCTTTTCATCTGACATTGGGGGGTTGGCATTTTAGTCACCTTTTAAATCTTTCTGATGTAACCATGAAGGCTCTTTTAAAGCCAAAGTTATCTCCAGATTTAGTGTGTTGGAGGATTATTAAAACAATAACCAGACATTTGATCAAATAATTGAACTGTTATGCTGCTTAGAAGTGCAGATGTAACTCTTTTGGGCCAGAAGACACCACATGAGAGCCCACTTGTTAAGGCAGAGGTTCATTTAACAAAGTGCACCAGTACTACAGTTTCCCAAATGATTATCCTACTGATGAGCAGTGCCCAGTGTTGAGATACCTGGTCTGCCCTGGGGAATGCAGAAAGGGAGTTCTTTTCTTGCATACCCATTCTTTTGTAATTTGAGGCAAGTTCAAAGCTTTTAGTTTATGATGCTTTTATTAGAGTGCTTAATACAGAAGTTGGTTGATGCACTGATAATCTTTTATCTGTTACTCACTGATATATTTATTCTGAATGGTAAATCTGTTAAATGAAACTGGGCATAAGCTGGAGCAGTCACACAAAGCAACAATTCTTAAATTACTGATTTGTCACATCTGAGGAGGCAGAGTAGCCTTTATCCCGGTTTCCCTTAGTTGAATGTTTGTAATTTTTTGTACAGCTTTTTCCAACATCATTTGTGCCAGGTAGCCAGTCCGTAGATCCGTGAAGTTGCCAAATCTATAGAATGAAATAGTATTTTGCATTGTCTGTCTCGTAGCCTGTTTGTAAAATTAATACATTCTGCGTGCTGTTAGTCACTGTATGGAGGACTAAAGCTGCAGGTTCATGGTTAGCCAACATTGTCAAGCTGACTGTTCACTGTTAAGAAAAATATTTTCTTTTAATAGACTCTGAAGATTTTAATGGGAAAATAAATAATGTTGAATTTGAAATTACAAGTGTTTTAAATTGGAAACCTGACTCTGGAAGTAATTTTCATCTATTCAGGGAATAAAACTGTAACATGGGGTTCCAATCAGAATGCCTTTAATTTTTTAATTAACATATCTAATCCTCAAAGCCACATTCCAGCAAACAGTTTCATGACTGACGTGCCAAAATGTCCACCTAAACCACTTGTAAGATAATTTAGAGCAACAGTAACTGTGTAGAAATAATGATGTGTCTCTTGACAATTTGTGTGCAAATTTGTTTCCAAAAATAGAGAGACTACATTTCAGTGAAAATATTGTTTACCATGAATAGTTTGCCCTGCTTTAGTTGCAAAGAATACCAACAGTTTGCTTTTCATCAGTCCCATGATTTCAGAGGAAACCTTTCTGGACACCCTCTTTTTTCTGGGTGTCTGAAAGTCCCATAAGGGTCAGTAGTGAGCTCCCTGTGGGAGACATCCCCTTCCATCCTTGTCTTCAGCTGAGAAGCACAGTGCTCAGGTAATGTTGACTTGTACCTGTTTTTCCATTTGTTCTACCCCTTCTGTGAGCAAAAGATTTGATTACAGTTGGCAATGGATCTATGCTCTAGTTCCATTTTCTCCAGATCAATGATTTCAGACTCAATTACCTCTACATGCCTTTCCGTCTCCACCACCTGATTCTCCAGACCATTAAATTATGCAGTGAATGAATCACTTTTCTTCTCCAACAAAGGAAAGATTTCTTTCAATTTGTGCAGATTAGCATGGAGGGCTTCCAGGAAAGGCTTGGGGAAAAGTTTCTTGCCATGAGAATGGCAGTTTGGAGGCAGTGTGTGCATAGCGTGACTCAGAAGTTGGATCCTCTTTCTGAGGAGCTTGGCATTTAGCGACCACACAGCTTGAAGAAAGTGACCTTTTCACCTTGAATTTCTGTTTTGGGGTTAATGTTCAGCACCTAACAGCCCTTTGGCTATACTGTCTCTAAAATGTTATAATTTGATGGCTGCCTGAAAAGGCAGTTCACTGTAAGAATGACTGCCCAAATTGGATCACCTGTGGTGGGTACAGCTTTGTGGACTGCTGATGCCCATCTTCTGCAGTGAAAGACGAGCAGCCAGCATCACGTGCTGCTGTTTCAGGAAGCTGTATGGTGTGTTGGCAGCTGTAAAACGAAAGCCTTTTGCTGAGGTTGAAGTGGGAGGATGCTCGGGCTGGTCACCTGTGGATGCTGCTTAGCAGTTGATGCCCTCCGACTCTGGGTCCTGTCAGTGAGCTGCGACAACTGTGAATTAAATTTACTCTGGTTTACGTCAGGATATGAGTATTTTTGTTTCTGAATGCATAGAAACTACACTTCAGCAGTGTAAATGAACACATTTAACATTCATTATATTTAAAAAAATAAAAGCGTTGTGCAAGTTCCAGCTTTCTAGCTCCTGCCATCATTTACGGGAGCTCAGAAAAGGCAAATTTATGACCACTATGACTTGTCCTTTTTTTCCTATTACATTGTGCTTTATCACTACAACCAACAATGATAAAATAATGACATTTATCATGCACTTATTAATAAAATAATACTAATAGGTCTCATAAAAATACCTGTTTAGATATCTAAAACTAAGACCACCAACTGTGCTGCTGATCTGTGATTCAGAATAGTTTGTGTTGCAGAAGGAGTCGCTTGGAAACAAATATTCGAATGTTCCCAAATCCTTAATCTTCGGAATATCTCATTTTTAATTAGAAAGGGATTGCAGTAATGTGATCTGTGCAAAAGCCAAATCTGATACACGAGCAGGCAAAACTAAGTAAATGAAACAAAAGAAAAACTGTTCTAAATGATCCTTCCTCAAACCTTTTAATATAGTTCTCTTAAAATATAAAAAAGAAACCCAAAACCTTTCCAGTGATCTCTGATTAATTAACTTTTTCAAAGTTAAGAAGAGTTGACTTAGAACAAGGTTTTTAAGTATATCAAGTAAAATCGTCCCTGCCCTGTACTTTTCATTATTAGCAATAGATTTTAAAAATTATTTGGATTTTAAAAATACTCTTGACAAAACCTCAGAACACCCAACAACTCTATATTGCCATAAAATCTACTACAAAATACTTACGTATAATAAAAGAAATATGATATAATGATTTTTTTTTCTATTGCTTGTATACATACACACAGATACTTGTAATGCATCTTTCTCAAGAGTTGTTGAGAGTTTATTCTGCCTGAGGTGTATCCTTTTGAGAAGTCACTCTGAAAGAAATAGGAAAGAGTTATCATGGAAGCATTAGCAGACATCTGGAAGCTGTTTGAGGGTGAGTCAGTAGCCGGAATAATCTCACTCCCTTTGAATTTGCATCAGTGAATCTGCTCAATCATGTTGCTCTCCTCCATTTCTACTCAACTATGCTACAATGCTAGAAATGTGTCATACCTTACAGGTGTATTGCAAGTTTCTTTGCCATATTCTAAATGAAAATAATCACATAATTTGCAGCCCTGTAGAAGATGCTGAGGAAAAGAGAATTTATGTGCATGTGCGTGTGCACGAGCAATTTAGTTCTTAGGTTCTTAGTTCCTAAATGTGGGGTTTTTTAAATACTTGTACAGAAATACGTAACATCAGTGGAAAAATGAGTATGATTACTATTCCTTTTCTCTCTCCTGTAAGAGGATCACTTACTATCTTTCCTATAGCATTGTTTCCCAAATTTCACATGGATTTCTTCCCAAACTGAGACAGTGTGTATCAGTGCCATCTGCTGACTCCAAGTAATATTGCTCCAATGTTTGAATAGCTATGGGGAAAAGCATTTGACCATACAAATTTGTACAGGATGCAAAAGCAGGCATTAAATAAAGTTACACAGAATGTATACATATAATTTTGAAATGGTACAGAAGAAATTATCGCAGTAGCAAAACGAAAGAAGCCTCCCAACAGGAGATGCTTCTTGGTGTAAATTGTGAATGAGTTTTGCATAATTATGTGTTTTCACTGATTAGCTGGAGATCAACCCCCCCAACCCCTCCCATAAAATGGAACAAGAAACTAACAGAGGAAGGTCATGTCAGGTGCCAAGGCATTTGTCTGCTCTACAAAACCACTTAAATATTTATGCCTAAATGCTCCCTAAATCTCAGCTAAGATGCTTTACTTCTCCAAGGATCAAGCTCACTAGAAGTAATAGTTTCAATTGTTAAGTTCCTTCAGAAGAAACTCAGAGTCCAATAAAGAACCTCCAAACTAATTCTGAGTTTCAATAAAATTTTCTGAAAGGTTAAGTTTGAACAGAGCTAATGGTATCTCTCCCAAAATGTGTAGGAAGGAGAAAGCAAATTCTACTTTTTAAACTACTGTATATTTTTTTCAGTATTTTTAGAGTTTTTGTATTTGTGTGTGTGGCTATATATGAAAAACTCTAAAGAGTCATTAAAACAAAAGGAAAATAGGACTAATTATGTCTATACGGTTCCCAGTATGTCCCTAGATGCTTTTATGGCCACCCTGGTTTGCAAGTTAGCGTATTGTAGGGGACAAAATTTAAAAAAAAGGGGGCAGTCAGGGTATTAAGAATGGAAAAGAACGTGTCTTTATACTGAACAGTTAGAGAGATTTTAATGAAACTTTCAAAGAGGATAAATGCAGCCACTTTTAAGTTGTCTTCTCCCAGGCTGCATTTGGACTATGTAAGCACACTGCACAGTGTTTTTATTGGTTGATAGCAATAGAAAATTTCTAACGGGTTATTGAAATAGAAAGTTTCTAACAAAAATAAACCCTAGCATTCCCAAGCACTAAAAAAAAAAAAAAAAAAGGAAAGCAGTGCTTTGCTTTTTCAGCTAGGAAGAAATATGGAAAAAAAGTGCAGTGAAGTCTAGAAAAAGAATGTCCTGAGAAGCAGGACTGACAATGAGCTTTTGACTGACTGCCCAGAGCTGTGACTCTGTCTTCCCTGTTGCTTGGCAACTCCATGTTATCACAAAGAAACTGATATTAAGTTGGAACAGGCTGGATATGGTAATTTACGTGGGAAGATACTCTTGCAGCAGGAAAACCATTTTATTTCTGGTTTCTGTCAGTGTAAGTAGGTTTCACATGATGAACTGTAGTACATCCCCTGTTGGGTGCATTTTACCTAAAAAGGTAAAGAGCAACTCTGCCCTGGAAAGAGACTGTGCAGAAAAAAAAAAAAGAAAACCAACAAACCCCCCCACCTTGTTATTCGTTAGACCTGCTCCTAATGTCTACTCAGACATTTCTTCTAGCGGTAATGGCAAAAGCTTCATACCTGTGCGGATCCAGTGTGGATTAGAGAGATGGAACTCGATCATTATCATTTATACTACCACAGTCCCTAAGAGCTGTCAAGATTTGCCCAAGACCTCACTGTCTTATACAAACATTAAAGGATGGTCCTCACTTTATCTAAATAGTCCCTGTTCTTCTTTTGCATTGGCAATAGTTAAGTGCCAAGTTTCAAATGCACTTTATTTCTTCCCTGCTGAAAGAAGAGACTGCACACATAGCAGTTACAGAATAATTTGAAGACCATGGTAGAAACTGTCATTCAACTTTGAATTTGGCTGATACTGTATGGCTGGGAAAGGAATCAATTTTTATTGAGGTGTATGGAGAGAATGGCAAGGGTATGTATGTAAAGAAAACCTTATTGTGAAAGCTTTGAGCCACAAGAGATAAGTAACCTGTAATGGCGTTTTTATATTTGGGTTTAGGTCTAAGAATTAATTAGAGAGAAGCACAGAAGACTCAGGATTTAAGGCAAAGCCCTTTTTCTTAAATGTCTGGTTTACTCGTAGCACTACAGAACCACCACCACTGTCTCTCTGCTTTTCCATCCTGCATCATTTCTAGTAATTTAACACCAACATGTAGTCCTACAAGTAAGGAAATACTTCACATGTCTTCAGGACTCCCTGTTCTGGCTTTGGTCAGCAAAACACTCCCTGTCTCCAGGCTTCTCTCTACTGCAGAGTTAACTCGAAATACAACTCAACTTTTGCCCTTGGCTCAAATCCCAACCATACACAAAAACTTCTGACTTGAGTATGTTGATGCTGTTCAGCTGAAGGGATTGGCCTGGACTGTCAGAAGGCACAGGCAGCAGCTCCAATTAGCATGGCTAATACGGCTACCCCTGCTGCTCCACGAACTTGTCTCCATTGCCAAAAAAGGTGTATTTTTACTGTGGGATAATTAACCTCAATTAACTATCCTTCCTTAAAATAAAGCCCTCGATCTCTTTTTTTACAGTGAAGACATTGCTTCCCTATTAACTCAGTGTCCCCTTTTGCTGAGGCTAAGCTAACTGAAGAGGAACGAACTCTGCAGTGAAAACAGCCCACCATGTCCCAGGCATCAAACAGACCCACAGACCGCAAGCGAAGCCCTTTTCCGAACGGACTCCTGGTGGGGAGGTAGCTTCCTTGCTCGCTTTTCATTTGGCCAGCACAGAATGTATCAGCTTGCATCCTATCTGCCACACTAATGAGTTTGTGTCCTTTTTAACTTACCACATCACCTCCAATAAATCCAAAAAAGCTCTGGGCTGTTATCTGACTTGGAGGGGAATAATTATGGGACTGACTCCAGCAGCAAGCCTGGCTTAATTAAAACACAATGCATTTCCCAAAAAGGTAGTGACCAATTTTTTTTCTGAGTGCAACCGAAAACAACTTTACAACAGAATGGAACAGATGAACTTTGCTTTACCCTGCAGCTTTCAGGACTTTTAAACTGAGTTCCCCTGCTAAATCACGAAGAGCTGATTCCTTACACCCCTGTACCAGTAGCAGCTGGTGGCTGACTTTACCCACCCGAACCATTGTCTCCCAAGCTAACTGCTAACACATACCACCTGTTTCTTCAGCCCCGGCATCAGGGTAACATAAAGGTTGCCGGCAGCCTGCCATACCTTATGTTCACCGCGTTTGCTCACGCTAGCTGTAGTGGTTCCTATGCCAAGTAGCAGCATCCTCTGACTGGTGGGCCATGCTAGATAGACTAAGGGCAGCAAAGCTGTAGCACCTCCTCTGTGTGGCAGCAAAAATACCTCTACGCTTCCCGTCACCTAGGGTTGGGTTGTTTGGGTTTTTCTGTTTGTTTGGTTTGGTTGGTTTTTAGGTTGAAAGTGTTCTTTAAACAGTTTGGTCACTGTGACTTTTATTAAAGAAGAACAAAAAGCTGCTTCCTGTAGCACCCATATTTTCTGTACTCAATGTTTCTCACGGGTGAGGAAAAATTGTTGATATGTTTTTTTACTCTTGAATTCTGATGAGCATAGAACAAATAAGGGTACAAATGTGAGACAGCCAAGGAGTAGTTAGGAGTATGTACCCAGCATCTTTCAGGGGTGCGCTGGCCAAGGGAGGGAGCAAAGCCCTGGGGAGAGATGCTGTGGGCACAAACCAAGGCAAGGGATCCCTCCTGTTGTGGCCAAGTGGAGCTCTCCAAGAGCATTACTGGGAGCCAAGAGGAGTTTCCAGGACTGGGGAATTGCTGGAAGCCACGGTTCCCATCTGTCCCACTGTGCCCATTAGCACCTGCAAGTAGTTTCAGCTAGTCATAGTCTCAGAGAGTGTTTAAAGGAGGGTGGGAGTAAGAAGAGAAGTTTAAACATCTTTTGTTTCCAGCAGTACCCAACTGTCTCTCATAAGACTGGATGACTCAGTGGGTGAGATATATAGCTTGCTACCTCCAAGATTTTTATTTCGTGTCTGTCTCAGGTTTGTAATGACTGTAGGACTGAATTTGATCAAAAATTAAACTGGATTCAGAAGCACTGTTATTGGCTTGTATTAATGTTATGAAGTTAATGCTCTCAAATCTTTCCTGTATTTATGGCTTCTTGTTGACTTTTAAGGATTTGTACGGAAATTAATTGAAAGGCAAATTAAAATAAGAAATAATAGGAGTAACTCAACTTTATTTTTGTTTGTGGTAGTGTTATCAACTCTAAAAATACAGCTCGTCTCCTTTGTTCCAGTGCCAATCTAGCACGGGGAATTACAAGGTGCATGTGTGTTTCCCCTCAGGATACAGAAGAACCACAGAAGCTGTAGATGAATAAACAGACATGTTGAACCAAGGTGCAAAAGTGATTTTATGTGCCTAGAATCTGTTAATTTACAGGCTGGAGTGCCAACAGATATGGGATGGGGAAGGCAGTGAATTCAAATTTCTGGTGCTAAAACACCAACACATCAAAAGACAACAGACTAGACAAATCTTCTAAATGTTAAAGAAAAAACCAAACAAATATATCAGCAGAAACTTTTGCCTGCTCCAATAACATTGATGTTTTGTGAATTTTGATGGGTGGTGGTACAAAAATTGTTCTATCTGCTACTGACAGATGGTAGGTTTCTTGGTTCTGAAAATATGAAAACAGCTTGATCTCATGTACCTTGGTTTAAAAATAAAGCTTTTTTTATAGCATGTCTCAATTTTGACAACCATACAGTGCAGTAAATATTGAATTCCATGTATGAGGACATTTTAAAAGCCTAAACCAGACTCTTATTTTAGGGGTAGGCTGATCCCCTGAGTTTGTGAAATCCTCAGAAAGAGGACTCACAGCTGAACGTAATGGCTTTTTGTGTTTAACTCCAAAGTTTGATTTGGTTAGGGGTTCAGCTTTGAATTTAAAAATGCATTTCCTTGTTTGGTAGCTTTCTTAAATTTAATTTCAAAGATGTGTAAATACTAAGTTATCCATCTTTTTGTGATGTTAAGCCTGGTATAAATCTGCAGGAGTGAAATGCAACTGAGTCTATAAGTAAGATGATTTCTTCTTCATATTGCAGAGCACAGATAACTCAAATATATCTATAATTGCTCAGAACAAAAAGTGCTTTGACAATGATATTGTTTGCTCGAAGAATGTTTTCATCACTGTTGGAGACACTGAGATTTATTTTAGTGAACCTTCTGAGAAGCAGGTTAGTTATTTTCTTTCCTTTTTGGTTTGTCCTTTAAGATAAGCATTGTAAAGTTACAACTCTAAAGGAGCATGTTTTTTCAAAACATCTCTCAGTCTAACATAGTACAAGTGCCTAGGCCTGGATAAAGCAGCAGGTCCTAGGAAAAACCTTATTTTTTCACTGGTTTTTTCAAGTTCTGTTTGTCCTACAAAGAAGACTGCTCAAAAGCCTCAAGCAGTCAAAACATATTTGCATTTATTTGTTTCTTTCTGCTTGGTTTTGAAAGGGAAACCAAAGTACAAAATCAAAACAATCTTGAATTATTGAAAAGACAAAATATTAAACAACACTTCTAGCAATATTATTGGTCCAGCTATATCCTAAAGATAAAGTATTCTTCAGTATACACTTTGTTATTAACTGGCGGTATATGTTGGTAGAGTTACTTTATTAGATCTTAATAAGTATTCATTTCTGTCAGAAGACCTTAAGGGGACAGGAAAACAAATCTAACTATCAGCTTTGGAAGGCTGGATATTATACTGTGATACACTTTCCAGAACAGGACATCACAATTCTGTGGGATAAGAAGACAATGATTCATGTTAAAGTTGGACCTCGATGGAAGGTGAGCCAAAATAAAAGCCTGAGATTTTATGTAGCTCTCTCTGTTGCTAATGTGATGTCTTATTGACTAACTGTGATTGTCTTTTCTTCACGACTAACTTTCCCAGTGATATAGCTGTTTACCATGGTGTTCAGCTGCTAGCATTTCCCAGGAAAGAAGAGATGGAGAATGTCATTTAATGTCTGGACTCCTGAAGGGAAGGGATGGTTCCTACATGCATGTTTACTCTGTTGCTCCACACACTGCAACCTTGCAGATATGCAGTAATTCAGCCCCGACTCACGGTTACTTTGGGGGCGGGAAGAGAGGGTTAGTTTTGAGCTACCCGGTTTACTGCATGTTTTCATAATTGCTGGAGCCAATGGAAAAGAACCTTCCATATCTAGTGACATGGAAGATGGCAGGTTTGTAGCACAGATTGGATTAGGCTGATGATAGAACTGCACCCTGAGATGTAGTAGAGGCTGCTGAGATGAACAGATGGAGTCATATCTTGGGTTTAAATTGAGAAGACAAGATACAGGAAAGGATCTAGACAAAACCTGACATTTAAACCTAATAACTATACTGTGACAGGGTTCAGCCATGATGCAGGGAGGAATATGAGGCTCCTTCTCTTGCCAGCTGCTCTTCTCTGTTCCATTCCTACATCGTCATCTGCCCTGGTGTCTCTGAAACTCGGTCTTTGGGTCCTAGCAGAGTAACCTTATCTGCACATTCGATAATTACAGTCCTGTTTCATCTGAGCCATGAACACACATATTGATAGGGCTCTTTCCAGTAAAAGAAAAGAAAGCACTCCATAGTAGAATACAGTATCAGATTTTTTCAAGTGTAAAAGTTACAATGACCATTTAATCTTATTTAAAACAACATTACTATAGGCTTTTGTCCCAGTAGCCATAAAATGCTTACTTCACATACAAGCTGATTTATCAGCCATCAATACACATAGTGAAAAAAAATTCTTCTGCTTTTGAGTAAGCTAGCAGGGAGCTGAGTTCTAGTTCTGCAAGTTACACGCAGGGACACAAATACATCAAGCTCTTTCTGTTTCCAGTGACTGTTTCTTCCAGAGGCTCCAGTTCAGTAAGATAATGTCTACAGCAGACCTTAAGGAAAAAGAATTCATTGGAGTGAGCCACAGCACCCTAGAAATCCAACTCTATGTTTTACTGCTGTGCAGAAATATCTTTTGTCTATGTATGTATACATGTATGCACGTATATATACTTTTTCCATCAGCAGCACATGCCCCAACACAAGAAAGTTGCAGCTGTCTCTTTTGTAGCTATTACAAATGTTCTTGCTATTGTGAGCTAAAATTAGAGGCAGCAAGTTTTAATGACAACAACTAGTCAGGCTTCAAAATCATGAGGTAATTCACCTGAACTTTTGACTTTTGGACTAGATGCACTCTTAAGCTTTCAGAAAAAAAATATGACTAGATTCCAGTCCTTTTTCACAGGCAGACAGTAAAAACACATTCTGGAAAACAGGAAGAAAAAATGAAAACAAATTTCTATTGAAAGTTATTTGCAATATGGACCTGTAAACGTAGTAGAGTGTCAGATATTTTCAAAGTATAAATCAGAGTTGCATTCACCTTTTTCCATTTAAGAATGTTTTATTCCACACATATCATTAGTACTGATTATTGACTGTCAGCATACATAAAAAAAAAAAATCCTTTTTCTCTTTTAGGGTAAACTGGCAGGTTTGTGTGGAAATTTTGACAAATATACTTCAAATGATTTGACTACATCGAACAACATGGAGGTGAGAAATGCACAGGTGTTTGGAGACAGCTGGGTATTAGGACAGGTAAGTCACAAGTCCAGTAAAAATTTGGAAAAAAAAAGGATGATAATTTTAATTTATAAATGAACATATTATAAACACATGATGTACAGTGATTTTCTAAACTCATGGTGAGTGTATAAGAGGACATTTTAACTTTTATGTCTGTAGATGTGAAATGTGTTAATAATGTCTTATGTCATAGGAAACATATACTGAATTTAAATGAAACCGAACAATCTCTTTAGAGAAGAATATATTTTTCCCTATATAAGATAATTATCATAGCTGTCCGGATTTCAGTTTCCTACAAAGTTAGATACATTGCTTCTGATATTTTTGATTCAGCCCAATTTTAAAAACAATTCTAATTTCTCTGGTGTTGGAGGCATCAGGATTTGAAAGTAAATAGAATCTGAGAGTTTGGAAAAAAAAGGTCTGGAAAAAAGTCTCTTTTTGAACACTGAAAAAAAAGTTGGTGATTTTTTTTAGTTGCAGTTTGTAAGCAGAGAACAAACTGATGAAGCAGCAGTGGTGAAGGGGTGAGACAGAAAAGGCTCAGAACAGCAACAGGCAAAATCCAGTATGGAAACTTGGTTTCTGAGGAGAAGGAGAGAGACTATAGAGAGTGGATGACTGCAACTGTGTTTTATAACACAGGAGAATAGGTATTTTATTAATTTGTGCTGAGAAGTTGTAAGGTTTTATAGCCTTGTGAACCTTCTGAAAAATCAGTATTTGTAAAGCACTCCCTTAAGATATCTGTGAGAACCAGTTTTTAATCTGTTCTCTCCTTGACTCACAGCAGGAAATTGGACCAAAATCTCTTACCTCATGAAAAAATATGATACCTACTCTGCTTTGGAGTAAAGATTTTGAGGTTTCTCTCCCTCAGTATCTCCCTTTGTATCTATTTTACTCTACACAAAATGTTTAAATTTTGTGAGCAAGCAAGAAAAATGTGTAGTGCTGGTGGTTATACTGCTCATCTAGAAGGTGGTACATAAAGGAATGTGTAAATGTTTTGTATGGAGTGTATGAATTTTTCTTTTCCAATTTATCAGTTCAGTGGCTGCTTGAATAAAGTGCATAATGTTTGCATAGCACATTCACTTCCAGGATGTGATGACCTTTGCTTATGCAGCCCAGACTTGCACTTGCATTTTTGTGGCCATATATACATATATATTTATGTATATAAATATATATATTTTTTTTTTTTTTTTTAATTTCATGTAATCTTCCAATCTCTGTGGCTGCCAGAGCACTCAGGATCTGAGTTCAGTAATGGCCTTGCAGGCAGCCTGTGCTCAGCCAGACTTGACACTTCATCTGCTCTGCAGTAGGCGTTAGGGTTTTTTTCAGAAAAGGACCTTTGGTCTTCGTAGAGATATCCTGGCCATCTCTTCTGCAAAATCTAAATACTGTAAAGAAGTGTTTGATAGCTGGAGGCCTAGAACCCAACTCTGCTACTGGCAGACGTGCTTGCATTGGCACTGGGAAGCGCGGGATGCTTCCAGGGTTTCTCCCTCCTGGGAATGGCAGCGTGTCCCCCCAGAGTGGCATCGGAGCATCCGCACAGGGGGCAGCAGAGGTGGGCGATGCCTTGCAGCTGAGGCTGCGCTGGGACACCCCAACACTGCCTACGGATCCATCGTTACCCCCTCCTGAGCTTCCCTGCTGCGCCAAGAGAGTATGGGCTTGGATGAACTCATGTTTCCTGAGCCGAGTGTCGTTTTGTTACATTTTTCTGTTAATTTGTTTTTCTTCTTGAAGAGAGACTTTAAGAGAGGGAGTTGTATCTCAGCCATTTTTGAGTTATCACGATGATCTTTGACTCTATTTTTTTTTTATGGGTTGCTCTCTTCCTACCGCTGCTTCTTTTTTTGAACTTACAGGGCTAAAGCCATCTGTAGTGTGACTCCATTTAAAGTCAGTGCAAAACCACCAGGGACGGATTTGGACCATGTATTTGTTTGTGATGTTACAGTTGGTTGCTCTGGTAATGATTATAATGTGTCACAAAGAAAACATCTTGTCTTTATGCACTGAGCAGACAGCAGGAACATTTTAGTACTTCAGAACAAAACACAAAGATTCTTTTTTGTGCAAATGTTTTCAATTATAACAACAAATCAGGGAAAGGGGAAGATGAAGAAGGTCACATTTAAACTTTATTTTTGTTTTCTGAGTGTGCAGGTATTGAATTACATGATAATATAGTGTACCTGAGTCCATGGTAAACACACCTTCATATAAAATGTTTGTGGGTTTTTTGCTTGTTTTTAAGTGCAAGAGCCCAAATGAAACACTAAGACCATGTGAGGTACATCAGAGCAAGTTCCCTTATGCCAAAAAGGAATGCTCGATTTTATACAGTGATGTTTTTGCACCTTGTCGCAATGTGGTAAGTTCATTAAATATCCAAGATGTGCTCTCACGTAGGTAAATATTGAAATTCCAGTAATTAATTTCTTCTTGCCATTCACCAGTCTGAGTGCCGTGGAGGATACAGAGTAGAGCCCTGCAAGTCTCTCTGTGTGGGTGGGCTGTGTTTGCGCAGAGCTCCTTGTTCCTGTCAACGCTGGAGCCTAAACATAGTAGTGATAACTGGGAGCCATGAGTTAATAGACTGGATAATCAAAGTTCTGTTCTCTTTAGGTTTTATTTATATCTTTTGTTTATATAGGTAACAAAATTTTTAAGGCTTCTGTATATATTGCAGGATTCTAAAATAATAGTTTGTGTAATGTGCCTATAGCTTATCTCAAATGGTTTTATTTTGTTAACTGTCCTGCTCAATGTAGAAAGAAATATGAGAGAATAGATTTCAGCTTCAGAGCTATCAGTACTTTTAAATGGCTGACAGCTTATAATCTGCTTTTTATCAAAACTCTGAGGTTTGGTGTCCTTGTTTTCCCAGTACCTTGCTGAGCCTGGGACTTGAGTTACAAGAATGTCCTTAAGTTCAGTCTAGACAAGATGGGGACAACAATAACTTGTGTGGGAATCTTTCGTTCCATTTTAGTCCACCCTTTATCAATGCAAGACATGATTTATACATTTCTCCCTATTTCTGATTTTAGCCCCCTAAAGGTATTCAATTATTGAAGGTGCTTCTTTACACCCAGGCAAGCAAGAGCTACTACAACATTTTGTCTCAGTCTCTTATTTTCTTTATGATTATTAATACTAAATGAGATCATTAGATGTCCCAGATGAACCTCCTGACTTTCAGGACTGAAGTTTGATATCAACATGGTTAGGAATTTGCCTGAGGAGGAGGTTGCAGTAGCTTAACCCAAGAAATTTATTAATGTTGACTTTAGTTACTATGTAAAGAATTTTTTGAGCTTGTGCCTGAGAACATAGTGCTGAGTGTATTTTCAAAGTAGAAAGCAATAAATAAAAATGGAACTTTTGAGAGTTTTTAAGGAGCTCTATTATTATAACTCACAAAGAAAGATGTTTTCTCTTGAACATTAATTTTCTATATCTTATCCATGCTGTGAGTAAAATTTGCAAACATTATGTCACAATTTAGCGTACTTATGTTAAAAAAAGCATGTCAGGTGCAAAACGTCATTTAATTCATAGTCAAGTATTTTCACATGCACATATCCATCTTGTATGGGACAGCCTGTAAAGCAAACATCTTTCATGTGGTTTTGCAACCTATTCTTCAGGGTGTGAAAATACAGCTCTTACAAATGTAATGTAAAGTGACCTCCTGTCAAGGACATCCGCAGCCGACTGCTGTCTGCATGGCTGGGGAACCTGCTGCCAAGGGAAAAAGCCCAAGCAGAGACTCAGAGGCTGGCACTTGGGGCGCGGAAGGAACAGAAAGTGTAGATGGGTTTGAGGACGTGCGTGCAGCACGGCGCTGTTACAGTCGCTCCTGCCGTGCAGGTGGTGGAGGATCCTGCTGGGACAGGCGGCCGCAGAGTTCAGCTGAGGCTGGAAAACCCCATTTTCAGGCAGACAAAATCTTGCACCTCTGGCTGTCAGTGACTGATGGATTGCAGTTGCCCAGCTAAGCGCTGAACTCAGCGGGGGCTGAGGAGCCTCAGCACTCGCAAAAAAAAAGTCTTCCTCGTAACTCCTGAACTCGGCACGAGCTGTGACACGAGGCTGTCGTTTGCCACAACAGCAGGATGTTGCTGACCCTTGGAGAGATGCTGTCCTGCAGACGTGAGAGACAGGTTGAGCTCCTTGGAGCCAATTTGCTGTCTGGTGGTTCCTGCAAAGATACTACAGCCATTTTCCAGGGAGCTAATGCTCGTGCCCCTACCCCAGTGGTACCCCTGTTTTCGAAATAAGAAAAAGAATGAAAGCAGTATGGCATCTCTCTCCACTGAAGGCAGAAAAACAGTCTTCGTATCCCTGCCAGCTTCTAGGAACTGCCAGCTGAGAAGCTGTCTCCATGTTAGATAAGTGCTGCTTTATTACTGTGACAGTATTTCTGTAATCTGACATGTGCCGTTTGAGTGCTCTACAACTGAGCTAGACCAGAGTCTAAACCAAAGACAAACATTGCTTTAAACATTCCATCTGTTGAGTAAGAATATTGTTTTGGAAACGTTGCTCAACATTACAAAAAAGATGATTAAAACCCCCAAAATAGTGTATCATGTAAAACCCACAAAATAATGTGATAGGATTTTAGAGTGAGGACGTGGGTTTCTGATCTAATAAAGGTTTGCAGGCAATGTATATTAAAATCTTGATAAGTGCAGAAATATTTTCCTGCAAAATGTCACCAGCATGCTCAAGCTTTCTTTCCCTGACCAGAACCCCCTCTTCCAATTATTACTTTAATTACTTGATAATCAGAGCTGCAGCTCTGACTTTGTTCTTGTCCATGCAAAACTGACAGGATGACTATAGATGGCAGTATTTGCCTTATAAAAACAGAACTGCCAGCTTCAATACGCTCTCCAAAATCGATGAACAGCAAGTGTGTGGACAGCCATACTTGTTAATAGTCACTGATTGAAATTTTCTCTTGGCCTGTGATGTAGGTACAAGCTGTCCATTGGAAGTGTACTTTTTGTATAGTAATGTACCCAAACCTTAGAAAATACCTTATTTTTGTGATAAATTCTTTCAGTCAATCCAGAGGTAGCACTCCTGCTAAAAACGGTGCAACAGGAATTTGTACAGCTCGTGCAATTAAATCACCAGCCCTCTTTTCTTTTTTTTTTTTTTTCCCGCAGATTGATGTGACCTCTTTTGTCAAAAATTGTCACACAGATACGTGCAACTGCAATCTTGGTGGGGACTGCGAGTGTTTGTGTACCAGCATTGCAGCTTATGCCCACAAGTGCTGCCAGCAAGGAGCAGCAATTCACTGGCGATCTGCTTCGCTCTGTGGTACGTGCCTGGGCTGGCCTTGCACTGCAGGTCACCTTCGAGGCATCCCTGGCCTTGTGCTGCCCAGTAATACAAATACAACAGAAGTGGGCGCATAATAAATGTACTTCTTCACGTCTTACATGCTGTCTGTGTGTCAGCTGTCAGTCTTATACACCCAAATTTGCTGCCTTACTGAGGAGGGCCGGCTGTGCTTAGGGTGTCCAGCGCGGAGGCTGTTGGAAAGGCACCGGCGTACCAGGTCTGGGGTGCGCCCAGTGCTCTGCGTAGGGCTGCAAAGAGATTCAGTCCCTTCTACTTTTCATTGGCAGCGAGAAGGGTTCTCGGCTGTAGAACAGTTTATGCTTCAGGTCTGCTGCCCTGGCACAGCTATTTAAATACAGCTGTATGTCACTGAGTAAAAGCCTAGGGAAATAGAGTCACTGACTGAAATACATTATGGGAAATGAAACTTCCTCTGATGGAAGTGAATTTTACATTTTTATGATGCAGATATGCATAGATTCTGTCATTACTTTGTAATAATAATGTGCTTGTTTTCTTTTTCTTTTAGCTTATGACTGTGAATATTACAATCAAGGTATGTAGTATTTGATATTACTGTCTTTGATTCAACCTCGTATTTGTATACCTTGCTGAATACTCTTACTCTTCATGTTTTCTAGCATACTAGCTAGCTATGTGCTAGAAGCAAATCTGTACTCCCTAGTTCCAAAATGGAATCCATTTTTATAAAGCATTTAGTTGCTGATAATTCCCCACATCAACAATTCTAGAATACGGAAGGCATCTCTGAGGTACTATTCTATCATCTGTCTTTCTGTATGATGCTATTTTGAGATATTTATCACTCCCTCACTTACTTATTTTGTTTCTCTCTTAAAAACAAATACCTCAGAGATGCTTTTCTTCTATCAGTTCACTCAGACTAACCCTGGAAGAAAATATAGTTTGGTAATTTCTCTCTTTCAAAGGTTAGAATGATTTTTTTAGTTCAGGTTTTTTTGGGGGGTGGGTGGGTTTTGTTTTGTTTTGTTTTGTTTTTTTACTTCTGATATGGGTAAGTGAGTTTAATGAGCTCAGCAAGTCAGCAAAGCAAGTCCCCATGGGCCTTTCTGCTCTACGTCCAGGGACAGTGGTGGCATGGAAACAAACATCGTAGTTGTAAGCAGAACAACACATCTGGCATCTCCGATGAAACACGATACAGTGCACACTGCAAATAAACCCCTTTGTAGCTTGTGCTGAGAAGAATCTCTGTCAGCTGCAGCAGTGTTGGGGGTTATCTCTTTTCCGTTCTTCCCCTTCCCCAGGGGAGGATTGCGTAGTCACAATCCCTCGAGCTCACTGCGCCTTCAAATCCTTTAGAAAGGAGAGGTGTGATTTGTATGAGCAGCCTGGAGTATTGTATGTCGTTTTGTGACATATTCCTTGCCTATTTAATATCACTATGTTATTATACTGACTTTTTCTTCCCTCCTGTTCTGCTATGGATATCTAAAATACTGTTTTTCTGTGCAATATCACTGAACTAATTGCCTTTGGCACATGGAAATTCAAATCCTTTTCTCCAAAAAATGAATGGTGTAGATATAATGCATCTCTGATGATACTGAGTTCAGATTAATCAGAATAATAATTAATTTGGTATGACTTCTGGAAAAAAATAAAAAAGCCTCATAAATTTTATGAACATTTGTCACACTATGCAACTATCTTCTAGGTTTTCATTCTGAAGTGGCTTGGTTTGTTTTATTTTTCCTTCTTTCATTGACATATGAAAGATTGCTCTGGTTCAATTAAAAACTCAATTGAATTAATTGATAGGCTTTTTCTTTGACTTGGTGCATGTAGTTTTAACATTGCTTCTATTTTTAATGGGTGAAGGTCAGGGGCCCAGCCGTGTTGAATAATCTTGGTAATCCCTAATGTCTCAATTAATAACCTCATCAAATTCAATGTGGGGGTGGTTTAATGCACCATGCAGCATGTCTTGGCAGTCAGGGAGAAGCTCTAGAAGGATGTTAGCTTGTGCTTGTGCTGTAAATTTCAGAACTGGGACCTATTATATTTTGAAATTGATAGGTTACAGGATTTTATGCACAAGTCTCACAAATATTGCACTGTAAAGAACAGTTCCTTAGAACAAGAGTGGTATTCATTTAACAAATTTAATTCCTGTGGCATCTCTTCTTATATTTGGACCCTGTGCATGTGCTTTGTGGGGAGCAAGATACTGAAAAGGAAGGGAAACTTGACTAAAAGCAATGACATGAATGTGACTTCTGATACATCTTTTTTACTGACTTGCATCCTATAATGAGCATCATATAGTAGATGATTTATTTTCTCCTCCAAAGAGTCTGGCCCAGTACAGTAGCAGCATGTAGATCTTGGTTGGTATAGCTGACTTTCCATAGTTTCTTTGCAACAGGGAATTTTTTCTTATTTAAAAAGTAGTAAGGTGTACAGGTTTTGGCTCGGATAGGGTTAATTGTCTTCATATAATTAGTATGGTGATATATTTTGGTTTTGTGATGAAAACATTGTTGATAACACACCCATGTTTTAGCTACTGCTTACACAGGGTCAAGACCTTTCCTGGTTCCCGCTGTCCCACCAGCGAGCAGGCTGGGGGGGGCACAAGAAGTTAGGAGGGGACATAGTTGGGACAGCTGACCCCAACAGACCTAAGGGATATTCCAGACCGTATAATGTCATGCTCAGCAATAAAAACCAGGGGGGAAGTTTGTTGGGGCTGCCATCACTCGGAGTCCAGCTGGGCATTGGTCTGCTGGTGGTGAGCAATTGGATTTTTTTGCATCATTTTTCTTGGTTTTGTTTTCCTTTTTTTTCTTTTCCTCTTTTTTTTTTTTTAAATTTTATTTATGTTTTAACTTATTAAACCATCTTTATCTCAACCCATGAGTTTTTTCAGTTCTTCCCCTCCAGTTCTCTTGGGGGGAGAGTGAGCGAGCAGCTGTGTGGTGTTTAGCTGCCTTCCAGGGTTAAAGTCAAGGATGGCCTTATGCACGTTTCCACCACCAAGTGCCAGCAAAACAGCTTTTGGCACTAGGATGGCTCCTCCTCTCATTATTTTTTTGTTCTATGTGATGTCAAACTGCTGAATCTTTATGGAAACTTTATCAATTACAGCTCAGTCCTGCTTTTGCTCAAGTCATAGGCAAAATGTCTGTTAACATGTAGGGATAAACTTTCAGTGATTTAGAGCAAAGAGTCTTTTTAAGATAAATTGTCTCACCACTTCTTTAAAAGCGGCCATTTTGTAGCAAGCTTGTGGGCTTCATGTGTGTATGAGCTCCAATATAGTTGCCATATAAAAACAGTAGTTATTTTCATGTAGTTTTCTTCGGAAAATGGTGTTTAACTTCTAGCTGAGCCAAATCTCATTATTATGAGAATTCCTTCCCTCTTGGAAGACCCATATTTGAAAGGAGCCGTCTTAGGCTAGGAAGGGGTTCAGTCTTTTCACTGAAAGGATTGAAAGCTTTCACAAAACTGACACGTTTTGGTTAGTACTCCTAAGGTGAGGTTTGAGAAGTACGCTGCTCTTGGTTCTTTCAGTGGGATATAGGGACAAGGTCGGATGCTGCTGTATCTGGATGTGTCCCCATGAGCCTTTCCAGCCCAGCAGAAATAGTTCCAGGGGTTTGCTGTGGGGCAGGGTTAGGTCAGCACCATTTTGGCAGTGGTACCAGCTGAAGGTGTTGCTGCTGTTATATTGGCGTGAGCTTTTGAATGGTGATGTGGTGAACAAGACTGAAAAATTAGTTGTTTTTCAGCTGGACCACTTCACTGCTGAAGCACTTAGGATGGCATAATAAATGGGGCAGTAGGGGGGAAGAAGCAAGTGGTTTGTGGGAGAGGATGAACTAGACAACTGCTTAAGCAATATTGCTGCCAAAAGTTGAATTACAGCCTTATAATTTGAAATCTGGGGGTTTGGAGGAGAATTGTGTTGTAGATCTTACAGTAGCTTCAGTGTCTACTTGGGGAATAATATTAAAGTTGCTCTGTTGATCTTTCAAACTATAGAAAGAAGGACATGTGGAAGACTGAAAAGCAGTCCAGATTGCTTTCTTGTACAGGTCATTTTGTGAGGATAGCTACCCACAGGTTTTGTGCTCACTTTGTATCTATCTGTTGGACCGTGGGCAGGAAGTAAAGGATAAGCGAGTCCGTTGAACAGATAGATACAGACCTGTACCAGCATAATACCTTGAGGCATTAAGCTGTAGTTCCAAACTTATTTGATTCCAGGTATGGTGAAATATTTAAGGTAATATATTATGGCAGCTAAGATTTCAGCTTTGTATGCAAGGAAGATTTTTCTTTTTCTATTTGATTTTTCTTCCCCTAGGTCTTGGTGAAGGACCCTATATTTTGGCGAGCTATGGAGAGAATGACACAATTATAGGGGCTAATGTATCCAGTAGAAGAATATTTCCCCTGCCTAGAACCGGAGCACATGGAAGTGTATTTTTCAGTTTCATGATAACTCCAGGTCTTTTCAAAGATAAAGATTTATGTAAGTGTTCTCAACAATTTTGCTAAAGGCAATACGTATTTTTCAAACTGCACAAATGATTTTTTCTGCATCTTCTAAATCTCCTAAAATAGTCTAGATATTTTTTGTTTTTTGAATAGGTGAGGGCGAAGCGGTCAATTTCAAAACTGAGGCAGAATACTGATTTTTTTAAATTTTTTTTTTTTAAATATTGGAAAACCTCGCTGCCAGCTTTAAAGCTGACTTTTCAAAGATTGTTTTAGAAATATTGCAAAATACAAGTGAATAGAATTCCTTTGTGAAAAAAAATTATTTTGTATAACTGGAAACTGGAATATTTTGCACATGTATCTAGCAAGTATCAACACTGAAGGTGAATGCAGGATATTTTTGTCTCCAGTCAAACCACTTCTACTTTATCTTTTCTTCTTTTTTGTGACTTTCAGTGGACTATAAAATGTGCAACTTAGAAAAAACACTCTGTCTCCTGCATTGTTAGTGAGCAGCATCTCCATACAAAGTAGAAGGAATTTTTTAGGTGATTAGCTATTCCTAAGCTCTTTTTTCACTTATGAGACACTGATCCAAACTATACAATAAAAAATAAGTAAGTTTAAATATTTTTCCTTCTGTATATATTTTCCTTTCTTCACGTGTATTTGGTGTCAAGTCAATACAGATTTTGTCAGTGCTTTCTCACAGAATTTAATTGGAAAAAATCCCAAACCCTCAAAATTCAAAATAAAGAGGGGCTGTCTTCACAGTAAAATTTGAAACTATATCCACAAACAGTTGAAAATTTTGCAGTGGAGAAATTAGGTTTTTAGATATGATTTTGAAATGAGAAAGTACATAAAACAGAAGCATTAATTCAGCCTTGTCAATACTCCAGTCACTGTAAAGTGGAAATAAAACATTCGTTACAGCTGTGCAGTATAAAGGTAGTCTTCATATCTGTGAGGGATCAGATAGTATTCGTCGAGATTAAAGACAGTTCAAGATGT
>JAVJGG010000062.1:6915079-6944211 GCA_035590195.1 Aviceda cuculoides
CTGTGAGGAATCAGATAGTAGTCGTCGAGATTAAAGACAGTTCAAGATGTTATTCAAGTTGAAAACCAAATACGAAGTTAGTCTTCTTCTAAGTTCTTAAATTTTTGAGAATTTTCTTCACTTTTCATTTCTGGCGTGGGTAGAGCAAATAGAGGGATGAGTCTTTTATTTGGCCACAGGTTTTCTGACTGTACTGCTGGGTATGACTGTATGTAAAAAAAGCCTGACCTCAAGGTGAAGTCAAGCATGTTCTTACAATATTTGTGTGATGTTATTTAGTAATGAAATTTTGGTACAGATGAACTGTCAGGCATTTGTCCGATTTTGAGAAAAACTCCCAATGTGAGCAAGTCCCAGTTTGAGACTGCTTATGAATCATTTCAAAGGCTGGCAGCAATAGGCCGAATGTAGTTTTGATCTAACCGATTAGCTCTCTGGTGGCTCTGGACTGTGTGATCATTTGAAGTCTCCTTTAGCCCCTGCATTTCTAACTTTATTTTGTGTTACGTGAAACCAAAATATTTTTTTGTGAAAAGCTGTTGTTTAAAAGGAGCCACTTAAGAGCTGATATATAGACTTTAATCTCACTTTTAAGTTGTTTTCTGTGAAAATCTTGCTGCTATTATTTTTTTTTCTTCTGTGGCAGCGCTCTCTCTTGTTTCCCTTGAATCTGCTGAAAGACCAAACTACTTTCTGTACGTACACGACAATGAAACTCTTGGGTTGGAACAGTGGCAGGCAAGTGTCTCCTTTCAGAGACGAGCCACCTTCTTCCACCACCAGGGCCTCTGGAGTCCAGGGCTCAGCGCCTTCGAACTCCACAGTAAAAAAGGCTTTTTCATCATTCTCACCTCAGCCGGTGTTAAAGTGGCAAAGTACGATGATTCAGAAGAATTCAAACGCTTGAGTACCTTTAATATTGAAGGTAAATTTTGCATAATCCCCAGGGATAAGTATGGTTTCTTCTGCTTGCCTTTAGAGCACTTTCATCAGCAATAGTAACAAATATTTTTTTATCCTATTTTTAGTTACAATTCTTTTCTTCCACCTCACCTCTAAATGTTACTATTTTCTAATCTTTGCAGATGTGATGATCACTTTATCTTTGGACTGCATTTTCATTGTTTTACTCTTTCAAAGTGAACATGGCATGTCACAAAAAGATATGTGTTAATGTCTTGCTAGTGAGCTATAGATATCTATTCTTTTAAATGAATGGGTAACTGTATTGCTTCTGCAACCAACAGTACTTTCACAATGGTTAATTGATTTTTAAGGTTTTTAAACAGAATATATTGTAAAAGCAAGTACCTGTTTTTATCTTTGAAGCTTCAGTGTCTTTTAGCTTGATTGAATTTAAAATACTTGAAATTGAAAATGAACTAAATCTCACCTATTTGAAAGTTCCAAAGAATTTCTCTGCTTGCTTTTCAGTTTTTCTGAAAATCCCAATGTACATTATAGAAAAGACTATAAATTTATAGTTTATTGATTACACAATCAACAAATAAAACCTTTTCCTTCTTTCTCAGAACTCGGTGCGTCAGTGCCTTATAGACGGATGTGTGAATGGCGATATGAATCTTGTGCTAATCCTTGTTTTAAAACATGTAGTGATCCTGAAGGAATAGCATGTAAATTCCTTCCTCCGTAAGTCAAATTAAGCTCAGTATTGCTACTGTATTGTGTTTTTTGTACCATAGGCTTTCTGAAAATTACTGCAGCTGCAATATCAATTAATTTTTACTTATCTGGATTTCAGTAACACTCTTGTGAACAGCTCTCATAAGTCATGTGAAAATGTTTGTAACAAGCCTCTCATTTCCCACAGTATATATTCCTGTTTACATGCAGTCTTTCAACACAAGAATAAGAGGGGTTTTATCTAGCTCAGGGGATTAGCTTCTGGTAGTGGTTAGAGTTATTAAAATAAATGAAGGGTGTTCCCTTCTAAGGATTTATATTCACATCCTAAAGCAGCATTCCACGATGCTGTAAATGACTACTTCTTTCTGGTGTTTATAGGACAGGTCAAAAACTGGAGGAATATAAGGGTGGACTACGCCCTCTCCTGTAAGAGGAAGGAATTTTATAGTAAGAGATGCTCACGAGCATGATGTGAGGGATTTCACACTGCTGGTGTTCTATTGTTCCTTAGTAAAAAGATTTCCTGTCTCCATGGATCTTCCCTGGCACCTATGGAACCACAGTTTTTTAAGCAAACTAAAAGAAAAATGTCTAAAACCTCAAGTCATAAAATCTGGTGGGAAAGAAATTATATTTTGAATTGCATACTATCTCCCTAGGCATGTGCAGTTTATGATTAGGAATATTGCTAATTTTCTCTGTTGGTATTCTTATCCTTTTTTCACGTGGGCACACTGGTTGTTAATTTAATAATCAACATTAAAAGGTAAGGTAATATATGGACTTGTCTGCACTTTCCTACTCTGAAAGTGCACTAGAATGAGACTTTCTATAGAATCCATTTAAATTTTTCAATGTCTCAAATGAACATATCTGGGTAAAATAGTGGTCTTGTAGTGAAGTTCTTTGTCCTGTGGGAAGCCTTTCTGCTTAGGGATCTGAACTTCCACCTGGTTGTGGAAGCAGAATGGTCCAAAGACATCATGTTCATCAGCTTATGCAAAGAATTTATTATTAACAATTTAGAAACAGGATTGTGCTGTTCAATGTCTTATTGATCTTAAAATGCCTCAAAATGCTGTGCTCGCCATTAGACGGGAAAGTTCTCAGAATGCCGATGAGGAATATGTTCAAATGTTTCAAGTTGACAAAGTGAAATATTTTTAAATGAATTTATATTTCTACTGTGGCTTTAGAATTAACTATACAATATTTTAAAGGGTTGAAGGATGCTTGCCATACTGTCCCAAAAACATGATCCTTGATGAGGTCACACTTAAATGTGTTTATCCGGAAGACTGTAAGTATATTTTATTATATTCTAAACTTATAAATCACTGTAGAGATCCCAGGAAAGGTTTTAATCAAATGTACATTGTTGGTTTTTGTTAAATGCTTTACCAGAAGAAGAATGACTCTCTGGGACATAGACTCCATTCCCAGTCATCCAAAATACATCTCCTACATCCAAACAAGCCATAGCTAAAGTTGAATTCTTTCATTTCTGTAAAAGTGTGTTAAATTTAACCTTTTGTGATGGTGTTATACTCATCACAACTATATTAGATTATATACTGCTAGTATATCATATGTATGTAAGCGAAAGATCCCAAAAGGAAGAAATACTGCTGTGGTGAAAAGTTTGGACTTTTCAGTTGATGAGCCACCACTAACAAATTCAGTGCATCAATTTCATAACTTCTGGTGTGTGAAGTTACCACATTATTTGCTTATTTGGGGGATATGGTACTCTTTTAACATAAATTACATTTTAATAGTATCTCTTATTTTATTTCATAAGTTTTGACTTAAATACGTTATGTTTGATATTTGCTAGTACAATGTTATCTCATATAGTATACTACCTTTGAAAGATATAAAAGAAGATAACATATTCTATAATATATTTATTCCAAATATTTTACTATTTTGGATTTACTGAATTTTCCATGGAATTCCCTTGTTGCTTCAAAACTGCTCTGCAAAATCAAGGTTTTCACTAATAATAAAACACTAGCTACTCCACTTGCAAAGAAAATTAGAAAACTTCTTGAGTCAGCTGAGTTCCTCAAAGTCATCAGGCAACCTGGAACCGCTGGCAAGTTATCTTCTCAGCAAAATGATGCTCTGATTTGCTAATATGCAAATGGAACTTGAGTAAAGATAGATGTTGCTATTTTGCTTTACCAATAATTCATAAAAGACAGTGAAACATGCATTTTTCCTTTTAGGCATACCTGTGACACCAACGGAATCAGAAAGTGGAACAAAACCTTCACTGTTAATCTCTCACACGGGTGCTACCACAGAGAGATTTCCTCAGACACCTCCTTTATTTGTTACTTCAGGGACTGAGTCAACTCACACCGGTGTGACAGCCAAAATAACCGTGAAGGCAAACACCACTTTCATGGGAATGAATATGTCAGCACAGTCCCTTACAGACTTTCATTCACTGGAAGCATCTAATGCAGCCACCTATTCAACATTTTCATTACCAAATACAGTGGAGCCTTCTGATGTACTTCACAGCACAGCCAGCCCTACTGTCCTTGCCAAACTCATCTCTTCAACAGATTTTCCAACTGCTCTTCAAGCCTCAGCAGTCACATCACGTACTGTCAGTTCTACTGCATCTATAACTTTACCCATTACAATAGCAACTCCAACAGTCCTGCTCAGTGCAAGTCCTATTCCAACACGTTCCGCGCTATTAACACCCACTTCTGTACTGGTAGTTCCCTTTCCACTTGAAACATCAGTCACTCAGCTAGGAACGGTTCCCCCTACCTCAGCATTAAAAGCTTTAACCTCCAAGCCATCTTTTGTCACTTCTGAGCTGCCTGCAGGGATTGGGAAGAGTAGGAGTCCTCCAGTAAGTCATTCTAAGGGAGCAACAATATCCTCCAAAGTGTCTTTGTCTGCTTTCCTAGCTGGCAGAGCAACTTTCACAAGACCTGTATTTCTTCTAGGTTCACGGTTGACACTAAGCACATCTACTTCTCCTATACTTACTTTGTCTGTTAGAACTAGGTCTGGCACTGGTCAAACTGCAGCTCACCCAGCACCCGTTTCTGCACTGACTTTAACTGCTCCTCAAATTCCTATGACCACTAGATTTGCTAGCTTTGAGACAAGTTTTCCTCAATTAATCACAGCTTCATATTTTGAAACAGCAAAACCCTTGTCTAAAATTTCTCCGATATCTTTAAATGCAAGTTCTTTAGCTAGTTTTTCTCCAAAGCCACTTTTATCTTCAGTGGAAATTTTAGTGACTGTTCCCAAGCAGACATCACCATTAATAAAAGGCAGTATTTCTGCTTCTCTGCCCATAACAACTGTATCTTCACCTCAAACTGCTTCTCAGATCCCTATAAACACTTCTTCAAGCCCTTCTCTAACACACACACTATCTGTACCAGCGCATTCTCTGATTACCTCCCTGAAGCCCAAAGCTATGGCAGATGTCACTGTTACTTCCAAAAGTCTTTATAAAATTCCTTCCACTGCTTCCGCTCTTCTGGTCAATCCAACAATCTCTGATATGTCTATAGCAAGTAAAGCCTCAACAGAAAATAAATACATAATGGACACTGATTCCTTTTCAATGTCATCCATTTCTAAAAAGCCAAAGAAATCCATTAGTTCTACAGTCTTCCCTCTTAGGACGCTGGTATTACCTCCAAATGCTACATTAATAACCACTTCAGAAATTACAGAGTACCCAAGCAGTTCACGTACAGATTTCAAAACTGACCCTGTAGCACAAAGTTCAGGCACTTTCATTCCCAAAGATCCTTCTCTTACAAGGTCATCATCTTTATTTACAATCTTGTTGTCAACATCAGTACCATCTTATGTGACATCTCTTCCTAAAAGTTCTTCATTGATTCCCTTAGTCAGTAGGACATCATCGTTAACACAAAATGTAACTGCTACCCAAACACCAGTTTCATCTCTAGATACACAGGGAACTTCAGAAAGTCCAGTTATAGACTTTGCAAACTCTTCTGTAGATTTTTCTACGTTTGCTTTAAACATAAGCCCTTCTACCAGCCTTCCAGTGGCACAAAAAGCATCCATTAGAATGCCCTCCTTACTAATGCCTACAGTTCCTGAAGCCACTTTAGAAAACCAGCCCAGTAGGGTCCCCATGTCTTCACCTCCTCCTAAGACCACTCATATCTCTACTGTTTCTTTAGGAAAACAGAGTTCTTCAGTAAGTTCTTCAGAAGAAGATGGAACAATATCAGCCATGTCAGCTGGAATCATCACTCAATCCACTACACCAATGATCACGAACACAACAGTGAATGCTACATCCTTAAAAGCACCTTATATTTTTGCAAAAATACCACCTAGCTCTTCAGCCAGTTTATTAGTTGCTTCTGGCACTACCGTAGCCTCTAGGATTACTACAAAACCCGCTCATTCTTTTGTTGCCGATTTGGAGTTTTATATGGCTTCAGCTTCGGTTCCTACCACCACAGAAACACTCATGCCTGTGTCACACAAATCTTTCTTTACGTCTGCAGCGTCTCAAGCTTCACAGAGCACTAAAGGAACTCCAAAAATGATGATCATGAAAACAACTGGTACTACAAGTCCATCATCTCAGATGAAGAGTACCTCCTCTACAGCTTCAGAAGTTAAATACGCAACCTCATTTGAAAGAACTGTGGCTATTTTAGAAAGTGGTCAGACTTCACATGAGCAAAGAAATGTTACCAAGACAAAGTCAACCACAACTGAGAAATCTTCCCTGCCTTATTTGACAGTATCTGCAGTTCAGAGTTCACCTTTTTCAAGAAATACAACCTCAGAAAAAAATCTCTTTCTTTCTGGAGTCCCGGATGTAACAACATCAGATTGGTCCAGAATCCCAACACAGAAAACCATTAAACCTTATTTCAGTTTAACAGAGCCCACAGAGCTGCAGACCAGAACTATAACAGATTTATCTCATTCTAATGGTGGAATGGCTCTGCCTTCCTCTTCAGAGCCTGTGGAAACACAAGCTTCCCTGGCAAGCACAGAAACTACGACGGCTATAGCTGACAAGGCTTCCTTTGGTACAATGATGCTTGCACTGATGTCTACGTCTTCTGAATGTGTGGTATGTTCAGTTTTACTTGCCCCTGTGTGTTAAAATATATATTGCTTTTCAGTCCCTTCTGTTATGTTACGGATGTAATACCAGAGATTTTAAATATCTGCTATTTTTGTTTTTATTTGTATGTTTTAAAATACACAGTTGTTCTTAGAGGATTGTTGTATTGCTGGTCTTACACTGCCCTGGTATATTCTGCAACTTGGATGTATTGCTCTAGAAGAAAATGGCTTTTAAAACTATATGCTGATTCTAGATAGCAAAACATGTCTGAGGTGCAGAAAAAGCCATAATCCATGGAATTTTGGGGTTTCTGCATAATCTCACTCTGTCTTTCTTTTTTTTCCATTTGTTTCTTTGTCATAGAGTTTAAAATGATGGGAATGCATGACTCTGTATTTCTTAAAATGCTTCAGATTATTACTGAACGTAACATGTAGCCTCAATGCATAGTGCTTTACACAGAGTATTCCACCAAAGCTAGATGGAACAGGAAGGGTGTGGGTGAATGGACATGCATCATTGTCACCTCTTACAACCGCATAAAAGCAATTCATTCCAAAATAACTGATGAGGGGGTCACGTAGATACACTGATTCTGTCTTGGAGCAGGGTGATGAACAAGGGATCGCTTGGATTTCATAAGGGCAATGAATGTAAAGTTGATTTTCGTTGGTTTTTTTCCTTATATGACAGCCAAGATACCTCGAACCTGTTGACAAATGTAGCCAATATGTGTGTGTTAATGCGGGTTGGATGTTATACAACCTTTCAAGGAACTGCCCTAAGGATGTGCAGAAGCCAGACTGTGGTTTTCGAGGAATGCCAGTTCAAGTTAACACTGATAGTTGTTGCCCAGAATGGGAATGTCCCTGTAAGTCACTGTTTTGTTTTTAAATACAACATAGAGCCTTGATCTGTGAATTTCAAGTAATAAATTAAGGGTTTATCACAGTAGGAATATGAGGTTGAATACTGGAACAAATTTAAAAGAGCTGTTCATCAGCAAAACAGAATGGAATATACTGTATGTTTTGCTATCTTTGAATTAACACTCAAGAGAGTAAAATTTTTCTTTTTTTGAATGAAAACATGGAAATGAAATCTGCAACATGAACATCAATATTTTCCAGCTGAGACTTTTCAGAATTTCTATCAGTAGAAATGTTGAGATTTCAACATTTTGTGAAGAAAACAAATTAAATACTGGCATTTTCTGAAAGACAGAACCCCCAAATTTCAGTTAGCTCTAACTGCAGTTTTTACTCATACTTAGAAAGTGCAGAAACTGGCAGATGGCTGTCTGTCAAGGGAACAAAAAGGCCGAAGAGAAGTGATAATAAAAACCTTGTAGCGTTATGGAAACCAATATCACACTTTTAAATATTTGTCTCAAGATAGGACAGATCAGTCTCTTGTTATCAGTATCTCAAAAATATGTATATTTAATTAATATATTTTATCTCACAACGTACAGATTCATTGGCCTTGCCTGTAAAACATTGACTTAAGTGTTTTTGCCAATTTAAACTTTCTCTCCTTCCCTGTGCACATAGCAGTAGGGTAAAGTATTTCCGCTGAGTAACGTAAGATATTTGCTTCTGCTTATGGCTCAGTATGCCGTCTGCAGAACAACATCATCAATATATACATGAACGTACATATGAAAGCAAATATCACTACAACTGACAGTTTTTAGAAATGCCCTGTATTCCGTTTTGTGGTAACCTCATTAAATGACAGTTCTTTTTTAGGTCAATGTTCTGTACTGTCTGAACTGAGTGTTATTACATTTGATGGAAACAACATAGCCCTCTGTAATATGGCTTCCTACATTTTAGTCAAGTTACCAGGAGAAACTATTGTTGCTCATATTGAAAAATGTCCTGCTAATCAGGTAAGAGTCTTGCATTTCTGCAATAATTGTAACAGTTTCTTGAATTTTTGTGTTATAGGTTTGAAATTCTGCAAAAATGTATCACCTAAAACTTTCAGATAAAAGCCATACCCGTTGAAAAATGGCAAGTTATTTAATTTTGAGGAGCATGCTTAATCAAGCTGTCTAGATAAAAGAATGTTATCTCAGGTTAAATAGTAATTGTTGTATTATGTTATAAGGACATGCAAATGTAGGTTCCTTTTAAATTATCAAGGATGACATAAGTTCTGAACCTGCATGTCTCCTTTCAGGCTCTCCACTCACAAACCTTCTTGAGGCCTTGAAGTTATAACTTACAATATGGTCAAAATGCTAAAATATTTTGAATAGCCACAAAAATCTTTTGTAGTTATTTTAGGAAGGTATTTATGAGTTTGCGATTAGTGTCATGAGTTGTTCTTTGTAGTTGTCTAACTCTCTGCCTTGCCTACAGAGGGGATCCAGACGCTTTATTTTTAGACTGCCAGTTTAGGTCAGGTCAGTCTCATCCTTAGAGTCTGTACATACATTTCCTTTGCATTGTCCATAGTCCAAATTTATGCAGCCCTTGAAAAACTGGCTTGTATTTCCATCTTTGGTTTGTGGCTAAACAAGTTCCTGATGAGCGGAAATGCTGGGAAATGTATATTTTTTTAGTATTGATAAGGAATATATCAGATTAGTTTAATTATGAAGCTGGCTGATTGTAGAACTTCAAACACAAAGAAAACAGTCAACTTATTTTTGCCAAATAAGAAAGCTGATGGTTATCATTGCACTTCTAATCTGTTTTTAATGTTTTCCAGAGTGCAAATTCAATACGAAAACTAGTGAGTACTTTTTGTTTTTACTAATTATAAAATACATTAATATTACATATATTGAAAAAATTCCCTATAGCACTGGTACAGAATTATAAAAAACAATAGTAACTAAATATGTTTGTCTCCTTTCTTTCAAGGTTCCGCCTGCAAGCACTTCAGGGCTCTGTTTTAAGAAATTAAATGTAACAACACGCACATATAAATTACTTATCAATCGTTTAGCAAGAAAAGTAAGTATATATCACCAGTATATAGCATGTGTACACTTAAAAAACAGCTGGAGAGCTATTCTATTGTAGAATGCAATAGATCAGATTTACAATGAATGTACTACAGGATTAGGATTACTTTTGCAGTTCAGGTAGTTCTTGGTATGCTAGAAGCAAAAAAATACACATTTCTGATACCATGCTTCACTTGTATGTCATTTATCCAAAATGACACTTCAAAGTTCTTTTGAGATTTTAAAGAAGCTGCAAAAGCATTTAAACTTCATATTTCCAGAAAACCGAGATCCGAACAGAAATGTTCCAAGACCTGATAAATACTTCAGCTGCCTTTCCTGCTAGTCAATAACAGGACAGAACAGATAACTTTGAATAATTGGGATGAGGTTTGGTTTTGTTTTGTTCTATCATATGATATGTAATAAATAAGATTCATTCCTTCCTTAATTAGAAAAGATTTCCATATCATTATTTTTTCTCATGCCTACTTCATTTGTAATTATAGGAAATGGCACTGATGGGAAACTCTGAGATTTAAGCACTGTGACTGCTATTATATGTAGCAGAGACTGTAAAAAATATCTTATGCTATAAAATGTAGAGACACATAAAATGTATTTTTGCAATCTGTTTTGTTCCCTAAAATCTATTTGATTTATTTTAGGTAGTAGTGGATTCTGTAATCCAGTCATTACCATTTTCAAAAGAAGGACTGAGTATTCAGGATACCGGTGCAATGTATGTCGTTAATACCCCAGCTGGTATCAGCATCAAGTGGGCTCATGTTACAGGCATCATAGAAATACAGTATGGATTACACTCTAACACATCGGTGAAGACAGAAGGACTTTGTGGTGAGGCTACGGTGGCAATTTTTTTCTTATTTAATAACGTCCCACTTAAAATGTACACCTCCTTTTTGTGTCTGTGACCCGCTGCCCATTAGCTCTCCTTGTGACCCCCATTAACTACACTGATGATCCTATTTGAGGTGGGGTTATAAAATTCTATTAATTAATAATAAAAATGCAATAATTCTGTTTCAAAGCACTCCTTGCTAATAAAGTAGTTTGCAGAGCAAGTAATGATCAGTACATTGTATCTAATTAACTTTTAAAAAATGTACTTATCTCTATGTTTAAGAATATTGTTGAAATCAAGTAAAGAAAAGGGGAAAATTTTCAATAGAGAAGTGGCTGCTGAAGCAGTTCAGGTAGTGAAAGTATATTTCAGTGATTATGAGGGAAAAGAATAACTGTCAGATGTTACCAGTGGCGGCTTATCACTATGCAGATACTGATAAAAGGCACATCTCGGGCAGGGTACAAGTCCCCTGAGGATAGTGAATCCAAATTCAGACCTCTTCAGGTTGGATCTAGGGTCCAAAAGTGTGCTGAGGTGCCTCAGACTTAAATTACAATGACAGTAAATTTAGCATGTTTCAGGCTTTCCTGATAGCCTTTTTATAACTCTGTCAGTATGAATTACATGGAAAAGCGTAAGCAGGTATTTTAGGGTTCCCTTAATTCTGTCATAAATGTTCATTTTCTGGTGCATTGTAATTTTACAGAATCTACCCCATATTGAACAGGACAATGAACTTTTAATAAACTTTTAAAACGTGTTTAGTTTTAAAACCAAACAAAACAATTCAGATACGGTTTAAATATACATGTAAAAAACAAAGTGTTTAAAATAAATCGCTATATTCTGCTTGAACAAAAGGAAATTTCTCCTAGATCTAGTGAGAGAAGGTAAATGCTGGCCCTGGCACATACTGCATCTTTTCCCAGTATCATGTCATCTTCTCTGTGCACACTGACAAAGATTGGGATGTAGGGTGGATTGTAGAATAGTTACTCTTTGTGCCATGAAAAGACAGAAAGAGGAAGACTATGCAGACAAATCCAACCTCCACTGTAAAGTGTTGTTCTACCTGCTATTTTGCAGTAAAATCTGAAGCCTCTTTTAGTGCTTCTTTCCTATTCTCTGCCGTTCGTTCCTGTCTGGGATTCTCCTATCCTCTCCCTCTCACACTGAAAAAATTGTGGGACTACATGGTAAACCAGCTTTATTTTTAAAGCTGTATTGATTCTGCAGTTCGGTACTACGGCTCTCCAAATTCGAACGCCAGCACAGGTTGTGGGATGGCGTTAGGACAGCAGCAAGAAGCCGAAGTGTTAAGAACACTGGAAAGCAGTGCTACTGTCAAATGTTTCTTATCATGCAAACACCATCTTCTGTGTTTCTCCATGCTGTCGGAGAGGATAACAGCCCGTCACGCCAGGCTAGCCCAGTTCTAGCAAGGGACCTTGGAGAGTATCGGGCTGCAGGGCTGGAAGCACGAAGGGGACTCGGGTGTGGTTAGCAACGCAGAAGGAAAGTGGAAAAGGGATATAGGAACTTTGGCTGTTCCTGGGATGGAAAACACTATTATGGAGATGACAGTTTTGGCATTAATGACTTGTTACGTGCTTATAGGAAGTATATGTTTTCATTGATGAATTAACTGAATGCATACAATAATGAATTCAGGTAGCCAATGGATGTCAGGGGTTTGGGTGGGGCGTCTTTTTCAGTGGGTTTGCATTAATAAAGTGCATAAGAAATATTTGCTCTAGAGAAAGCAGTTTGTTCATCAAAAGATTCCTTTCATAACTTCTTGCATTTAGAATGTTCAATTAAGTTTCAGTGTCAAATCATCAGCCATGTGCAGTTAATTTGAAAGCCTTCTACGTTTACTCCCATGGAGCTGCTTGTTATTCAGTAGAATGAGATTAGAATTTGGTGCCATGTCAGTGAATTTGCTACACTCAACAGCACATTTTGGTAGCAGTTTTTCTCAAAAGTTATTTCGTTATTGGGAAAAGTATCATTGCTTTGGAAATCAAGTGCATAGTATTGTATGATCTACTTCTTTTGCTAAGCCATTGAGCTGACAACTAAAACCACAAGTAGAATGTTGGAACTACAGTGGACATACAGCTGCTTTCATTTATAAATTCAGATGGCTAAGTCTCACAGGCGAGCCCGATGCAATGTTAATCTTACCTTATCGAGTGCACTTTTTTTTCCCGAAGGAAGTAAATATTGCATGTTTGTTCGTGCTTTGAATGTGATGCTCTGTCTCCAGGGGTGTGCAATGGAGACCCTACTGATGACCTGAAAATGCAAAACAGGACCATAATTACAAATATGGAGGAAATCGAAGTGTTCATTAAGAGTTGGGAAATTGAGAAATCACTTGATGTAACAAGCAGGAGGCCAGTACGAAACTGTACTGAAGATAACTGCACATACTGCATGGAACTGTTAAACAGAAGCATTTTCACCCCTTGTCACAAAAAAGTGAGTACAAAGGTCAGATAAATTCCAGGTGAAATTAAATAAAAGATATGTAGGTAAGAAAAGAGACAGATATATGCATTTTTTATGTTTTGCTTATTTTCATGAGTTGACAGCTGGATAGGTAGCTTTAATACTTCTGTCATGCTTGCTTTAATACTTTTGTCACGTTGTCCATTGTAAACACACATTTATACAGATCCCTGTGCTATTATGCTGTTTCTTAAATCATTTAGTAGGCAAAGCTCAAAGGAGAGACACCAGATCATCATCTCAACACAAACACATTCCAAAAGAGTTATTTTTAATAAACGCTTGACTAGAACAGAAAACCTCATGCTTCTGCTGCATACAACAGCAACTCATGCAGTCTGAAACCAACTGGACTAAAGAAATTTCCAGTTAAACAAATTTTGATGTAGGCTCTATTATGTCAACAATTTGGTAGCATTTCTTACAGAAATCATTATCGTTTGTTTCTGGACACTGTACTTTCCAGTGGGGATATAGCTGTGGGATTCAGGCTACCACTAGAGCTGGGCAGTGCGGCACAGCTGCTTCCCGGAACGGGACATCAAGGAGCCCCAAATCTCTGAGGTCTGACTTACTTTTCCCCAGGTAGAAAAAAATGGAGGGAGTCTGAAAGGAAGGGTTTAAAGAGATTTTTGTTTGGTTTGGTTTTTTTGGTTTTTTTAAAGCTTAATAGATATTACCCACAGAAGCTTAACAGGAGGGAACACTGGTTGTCAGTTTGGAATCAAGAATGGAGAGTAGCACCGGTGGGTAGCAGGATGCTTTTCATAATTGTTTTAGCATAGCTCATTTAAAAATAATTAAAGGGAATCTGACTAGTCAGAAATCCTACTTCATATGTTTCCAGAAGAACTCTCATAGCCTCAGATACAATGCAATTGCATTTTTTCCTGGTTTATAAAAAACCTGACATAGCATCAAAATTGCCAAGCCCTTGGTTCATCCATTATGAAATTTGTTTTCCTTCATATACATGATGGTGGCAGAGCTGGAGTGGATGGAGTGTATTGTGCGCTTCACAGGCGTGAAGGAACTGGACAAGAATAGGTACGAGAGTCATTAGTGTAATGAACTTTATGGCAGAAGTGAGCAACTGAAGATTTGCTGAAACCACAGGGAGAGCTGGGCTGCAGCACAGCAGTGAACAGCCAGAATGAAGCAAAATCTGACTTTTTCCACCTTGTTATAAGCTTATGCAAATAAACCCAACAGAAATAAGACAGGTCGCACCACCTGCATTCAGACCCAGTAACGTAGGTCATTGGGTCCTATAGAGGCAGAAGCAGAGCACTCAGTAATAATTCTTTCACAGCAGGAATTTATGGAAGGTATAGCAGCAATGTTTAGCTGAGATTTTTGACTTTTAGCTGACGGGGCTATGCTTCAAAAGTTCTTATAAGTAGTGTGACAATCTGATTAGGACTGTGTTCTGTGCCTACTAATGAGCATAAAAAAATTCTGGCAGTTTAAGTTTTGCAGAATCAGTATTTTTTACTTTAGACACTGTTTGTGATTTTTTCCCTTGCAGCTGTATTATTTCTTGTAATTAATGATTTATTTTAATTACAGAAAGCTCTTCTACTTGTTAATTCTCAATTACAATATGTTCCTAGGTGTCACCACAGGAGTTTTGTGAGAAGATGTGGATCAACAGTACTTATTTTTGGAATTATGAGTGTGATGCACTTTCTGCATATGTGGCTTTATGCAACAAGCACAACATCTGCATTAAATGGAGGACACCTGATTACTGTTGTAAGCAGATAATCATGTTCTACACCCCAAGTGTGGCTTTATACTGCTGCAGTGTTTAGTGATGAGTTAAAAATATATTTTTTTCTATTGTTATTGTAAGTGTCACCTCATTCTACCACAGCATTAGTAAATTAGGGTGCAAGTTCTTAGGGTGTATTTGTTTTAGTCAATGTGTCATGAATCAGTTTTAATCTTGATTGAACGAGTTGCTTACCTGAAGCGCTGATAAAAATACAAATGCATGCTTTCTATGATACACTCGTTCTTACTGTTTATTCAATGAAATGCTGAAAGAATAGTAACACTCAATGTTCTATTTTTATGACTTGCAGCATTGAGTTGTCCTGAGGGCAAGGAATACCAGCCTTGTGTGCAACCCTGTGAAGCCAAGACCTGCTTGAATAAATGGTTCTATGAAGATTCTCCCTGTTCCTATTTAAGGGAAGACTGTGTGTGTAAAAACGGCACTATTCTGCATAGAACAGACTCTAACCTCTGTATACCAGAAGAAAAATGTAGTAAGTGCAGCAGGACAGAGTGATTTTGCAGATATGCTAATTTTAACCGCAGCTCAGTGTAAGTGATGTTTAAGTTCTGCGTCAGTCCTCAGTAAGTGTGAATCTGGTACAGCTCCTTTCAACAGAGCCTCGCTGTATCTCAGGCTACAGCAGTCTGTGCTTGTAGTTCACTTGGATTCAAGACCCAGTGCTGATGTACTTTTGTTGGGGAAACATGATGGTCCTTCTTCTGTAGCTCCCAGGCTTTCTTTCCTAGAGTAGTATGGGCAGGTTCTTTCCCTTGCACTCAGTATTTATTTTCAACCATAGTGAAGCATTTGTTGATTTGGGGGTTTGAGGTCATCATCTTTTCTCAGATTCCTTGATTGTAATGCTCCACAGCTCTCTTATTTTATGCAATAATTTTATGCAATTCATAGTTGCTTGCAGGAAATCTGCGCTCTCTACTTGTTGAAGGGATACAATGTTTTTTCTCTCAGCATGTACAGATAACAAAGGACAACCCCACTCTGCTGGGGAGATTTGGAATGGGTCCATGAGAGGCTGTTGCATGTACAAGTGTTTAGAAAATGGAAGCGTTGTTGCTGTAGAACCTGAATGCAATGAGGATCCTCCACCAGTCTGTGAAAGGGAAGGGGAAGTTATCATACATGTCCTTGAAGAGAGAGCTTGCTGTCCAAAGAAAGTTTGTGGTATGTACCACATTTGTTTTCAGTAAGAGAAGTGGAAGGTAAATGCTTGACATTCACTGGCAGATGACAATCTTTAGACAGGGCTAGAGGCAACATTTTTCAGAAGCGATTTTTAGGTACTTGTGGCTGGTTGGGCCAGCAAAGCAGGCTGCTTTTCTTTGTAAGAACTGACTCATTGAATTTTTTTTTTTTTTCTTAGAAGTCCACTAGTGAAACAAAACTTCTGTTAAAAATGAATTTTTAAGCTCTTGGGTGGAATTTCAAAAGAAATTGGTAAATACTCAATGATAGATATACCTTGGTAATTGGGGCTGCCATCAGAGCCTGTTTGCTTTTCTTATTAGTGCTTTTGTGTCAAAAGCAGTATCCTCTGACCTACTGCTGTTTCCCAGAAGCAGTATTCTGTGAGCTGATCACTGAATACTAATATTCTCTCCAGACATGTTTGTTAAAAAAAAAGAACAAACTTATTGATCCTAAAATGTTAAGCAAAAGGTACTTATTTCTTCATAACATCTTCAAGGAAAACGAGAACAAATGGTCCAGCTGGTATGGTGTTTTTTTCATCAGTTCAGATACCTGTAACCAACAGTCAATTTGTTTAGGGAATATTTTCACTGGGACATTTTAGCTGGTTTCATGTGTAGGAAGCAGAGCAAGTAAATACCTGCTTTGAGAGGGATATAACTGTGCTTGCACAGTGCCACATGAATGGAGCTATACCAGTCCTGGTTGAGCCCAGAGGTCTACAAGATGGTATGGAGTGCACTTTAAGCTGGCTTGGGCTGCTCTTAGTTTGTGGATCTCTATACTAGATGGTATAAATATCTTGAGCTATAGGACTTGCGCTTGTATCTGTTCAAATATGTCAAAATTGATTGTTTTTTATCCCACAGAATGTAACATGTCATTGTGCGATGCCATTATTCCAACATGCAAACCCAGTGAAAAATTAGTGGTAGGCTACCACCCCCTATCCTGCTGTCCACAGTACCGATGTGGTAAGGGAAATACAAAAATGCAGTTACTGGGCCATTTTCCACACTTGTATTGTGTGTTGTAAGAAAGTTTGCCTTGCAAGTGGGTTTGATTGTTAGCAGAATGGGACATTGTAAATAGCACCAGGCAATGATGTATTTTTTTCCACACTGTCCAATATTTTTTTGTTTGCGTTTTGTGTCACACTTGATTTACAGTCAATTTGGGGTATTTTGTTTTACTTAGTAGATGAAGAATATATTTTCTTTATCTTTTTAGTATTGTTTCTGTGACTTTTTAAAAAATACTGTTTATTTCACATCCTACAGAATGTGATCCTTCAGTTTGTTTCAATGCTTCCCAGCTGGACTGCAGAGAAGATCAATTTATTGTTGAAGCAAAACAGGAAGATCCTTGTTGTTTCTCTTATCTCTGCGGTAAGAAGCCTCTAATATTTTTATGGATAACTAAGGAATAGTTAAGTATTTACAAAAGCAGTCTATAGTTCTAAACCTAATAACTTAAGCCAGGAATTCTTGGAGAGGTCAGTGAGACTTCACACAGGTCAGGCTGACTGGAGCAAGAATTATTCTTGGGGTTTGGGATCTTTTATTTCCAACATAATTTTGAACATCATACTTGAACTTTGTTATGTTTTTATATTTCAATGTCAATCCATAAAAGCTGTTATCCAAGTAACAAACATTATACCACTTGTTATATAGTCTGTTAAATAGAATTCACATGCGCTAACTATTGAGTATTTAAAGCTTTATAAATGTCTAATTCTTTTTAATTTAGTTTGTGAATCCTGTATTGAGCCCATTCCCTTGTGTAATGAAGGGGAAATTCTCACTGTAGACCTTAATACCATACATTACTGTTGTCCTCATTACTACTGTGGTGAGTATGTTGGCAGTTCAACATGTTACCAAATTTAGTAAAAATGACAGATGGGATGTGTGTGAAGATTTTTTTGATTCAGCACTTAGGGTGGGCTTCAGATAGAGATTAAGAGATCTGAATGAGGGTGTCTGCACTTGAGATGGGTTCAAAGTTCTTGGTATATTCGGTGGTGGTCTAACTCAATGGCATCTGGAGAGGTTATTTAGTTCACCAGACAGCATATAGTTACTTTCAGGGTGATCTAAATACCAATACATTAATGTGGAACTGAATCCCACCCTTGGAATATAAATATACAATTGTTCACATTTTAAAATACCTGTAATAAACCAGCTTCCATCTTGTTCCCCTGTTGTACCATTCATTAGTGTTTAGGCCGTTTCTTTGCACTTTTAGCTTTTAGGGGAAGGATTAGGCCAAGGGTTTCAAGTACTGCTGGGTTGACTACTATTCAAAAAATGAGGACCCATAAGAAAAATATTTGCGGTGTAATGTAGTCTTTTTGGTAGCCTCATAAAACACAGAAGTTGTGCTGTATGTTCTTAAGTAATGTCTGCAAGTATAACTGCTTAATTTAGATTAACTCTTGTCCTGTTGCGGTCTTTGGGTAATTTCAATTAATTAAATTGTCTTCCAGTAAGTTTGGATCTTAGTCATTTTTACTTCAGGTGGTTCCATGGTTTGGTCCTTTCCTTTTTCTAGCACTTGCACCCGGGTGAAAGTTTCCGCAAAGGCATTTGGCACTGTTTTTGCCAAATTCTGGCAGGTAGATGTTAGATCTTAGTATGTGGTCTTCTTTCAGAGTCCCAGTAAGCCACCTCTGATAAGACAGGCAGGTATTTTCTTATCAGTCATCCCAGGAGGGCATTTGCTCCCTGTTATCTCACAGAAATGCACTGTACAGCACATTTGTAGCCAAGAGAAAAAAACTGTGTTTTCCAAAAGCTGTGATTTTAGTTGTCTTTGGTACTGGTTATCAGTCTGAGTGACTCTGAAGTAGCAAGAATATGAAATGATTCCTGTGTGATGTTTTCTGAAAATTTAAATGTGTTCTAAGGCAACTAGAAGCACTTTTGAAAATCTTTGTTTATTTTTCAGTTCCAGATATAATTCAGATGTTTAAGAAACACAATAAAAATGTATTTAAAGTGTTATTATTTTAATAATAGTTTAAATAATGGTAAACAATAGTAAATCTGGAAAATTCAAACAAAATTTGAGTAAATTCTCATACATGTCTTTTCCCCTCGTTTAGTTTGCGATGAAAATCTTTGTCCTGAGCCTCCTATGAATTGCACAGATGACATGAGACTTGTGAAGGAAAAAATACCTGGGCAGTGTTGTCCAGAATGGCACTGTGGTAATTATTGCTTTATTCCTTTGTCACTGCTGTTAGCAAAAGCTAACAGTTAGCTAACTGACTAGTACCGGTTTCTGGTTCTCTTCTCAGAATGTAGCTGTGAGAACGCCACTATGCTGACCTGTAAATTGGTAAGCACTGTCCTTTCCATATCTTTATGAATGGTGTTCAGCCCTCTCACTCCTCCCTTTCCACTCCTTGTCTCAATTAGCTGTAAAGGGTGGTGAGGCTGAGGAGGGACAGGCTGGGGCTGCCTCCCGGTCTCCAGCCCACGCATGTAACTCCATCACGGGTCTGCGCAGTGATGTCAACTATTCCTTGGGGAAATTTCACTTTGTGTGTTTTAAGATGTCAAAGAAGAAAAGCAATTGTAATATTACTCTGTTCAATGTTGACTCGAAACAATATGTTGGGAAGGTTTTCCAAGTAAATAATTCCCAAATGTTTTTAATAATTAATGAGGAATGGGCTTTATGATCATACGTATCATCTGGAGAAATGTGTTATTTTGTTAATCATTTATGCTTTTGATTAAAATAATTTAACATTATTGAATTTAGCTGATATGAGAAGTCATAAATATTTTGCTCTTCACATACTTTCTTGTAGTAGGATCTGGATGTGGAAAATCATTATGACTGAATGTTCAAACTCCCATTCTTACCACAGTGACAGGGATATTTTCCCTGTCAAACGCCTGTAGCTTGTCCTTGTCTTCCCCTTATGTGAAGGCTGTGTGATGTAAAGTCTAAACAGGAGTTGCAAATTTGAATAGCTTTCACCTGTCTTTTAGAAGAAAATTCATAGAAGGCAGTCTTTTGCTAATATTTTTATTATTGAAATAATTTTGTGTCTCAGGAAAAATTGCTGTTTAGTGACTCTGCTATTCATAGGCATTCCTAGAGAAAATGAAGTGCTTTGCTCCTGTTTAAAGAGATAAACACATTGAATAACTGAATGTGTTTCTTGAGTACATTGCAATTTTTCTCTTTTATGAAAGCGGGGTGGAAGTGATGAAAGTAGTATTTTACATTTTTAGAGAAAAATTGTCTGTTTAGCACTATATGTAATTGTGTATGACTTTGCAAACTTTTTTATCTTTTTATACTCAGGGAGAAGTTAAAAAAATAGATAGTGTTTCCAGCGCTTGTGGATGCACTCACTACATTTGTGGTAACTTTTTCATATTCCTAGCTGGCTTGTTTCAGCTTTTAGTAAAAAGGGCATGCAAAGGAAGCAGAAGTAGGACCATAATAAAGTTCTCAAATGTAAATGCTCTTTTTTTTTTTTTTTTTTCTTGACTCAATGATCTTGAAGGTCTTTTCCAACCTAAATGATTCTATGATTTTATCTTGATTTTATGGGTCTCTACCTAGTTATGCAATTATGCTCTCTTTTCTGAATGTGATGCTCTGTGTGCTAACCCACCCGGTTTGTGTCTGTTCTGGCGGGGCGTAGGAGTGTGGTAAATCCGTCCATGCTTTCAGAGCGAGGGCCGGTCTCTCCGGTGAGAGGCAGATAGGGAGCAGGTTGGGAACCTTAGCCGCGTCGGAGCGGTGCGACTGCTCCTAGTCCACTGTCGAGCACAAACGAGACAACATCCCACGCCAGAGCGACAGACCAGTCCAGCCAGCACCGGGGCAGGTACCCGGTCTCAAGATCAGACCGCTGCGTCCTTCCCCCACGCAGCTCCTCCGCGCAGACTAGATTTCAGCTGTACTGTGCGTGCGTGTGCTTGAGGTTCGCTGCAATCCTGACTGCAGCCCAGGCTCGACTGCCTCGGGGAGCAAAGCACGCGTTTACGGTACACCTTGAGCATATTCCTGTCCCACAGGTAGTTGTAGGCATGCTAGTTTAATTGACAGAAAGGCTACATTTTGTGGTGTGCAGAATAATTCATATAGTGTACTTAGCCCAATGTTAAATGTTAGAATTCTTTAAAAATAAGAATAACAGTTTTGGGTTTTTTACTTCCACAGTAGGAACGCTATCAATTTTAGGCAGTTTTGCATTTTGTAGCATTTTCTTAAGCTGAATTATACCTCCCCCCCCCCGCCCTTGTTTGGTAATTAAAACCACAAACCAATCAAGTCTAAACATTCAAATACTTTTGCTGAGTGCAGGACTTTGCCCAACTTTTGTCTTCTCGGTGATGCCATTAATTTGCCTGATGATTATTTTTTTTCCTCTCTGGTAACGTTTATTTCTTTTGGTGTTAGAGAAGGATGATGTGTGCATCTTCCAAGAGGTCACAGTACTGAATCCTGGACAGTCAGTGATTCAGTACTTGGATGGAGACCTTTGTTACACTGTACAGTGTTTACAAGGAAAAGATCAGAACACGGGATACAATGCCATGCATTTTACAATGCTGAACTGTTCCCAGCAATGTGAAGCGGTGAGTATTCTTAAAATACAGGAATGATGCAATTTGTGAGCACAATGACACAATTAGGATAAAAGTCAAAGTGAAGACTTTTGCTAGTCCCGTTTGCTCAGCAAGAGCTTGAGAACTTAACAGTGATGATGTGTATTGTGTCCCCCCAGGATTATTTTGAGAGGCAATTTCTAGCAGCATACGTAAACATATCCATCCATCCATCCATCTGTATATTGTTTCTCTTGATATTTTTAGTTTCAGAAGTCAATGAATTTTCATATACTATATATTTAAAAAATACTTGTTTTTTCTCTTTTTTTTGGCTTTCCTTTCTTTCCAGCATCAAATATATATTCCTTCCTCCAGTCACCATACTTGTTGTGGTACCTGTCAAAACGTGTCCTGCTCTTTTCGTACTGAGAATGGAACACCAATTGTGTATGAGGTAAGTGCCTCTAGACAGAGATAGAAAATAACTATAATAATATGATAATCAGGTGTCTAACAGTCACTTCTTAGTTAACTCATGCTGTGAGTCTTCATACCTCCTTACTACTGGTTACGTACTTATGGACTATTTATGGTATATGATAGGAAAAAGGTGTGTTTATTTAAAGACCTGCCATTTCACACTAGGCGAACACCTTATTTCGTTTTATCGGTTGTAATATTTTCTACAAAGATATGCGAATGTCATCATTTACTTAAGGCTGCGTATGCTCTAAGTGCAGGATAGGGTGCAAATTGTAACTCTAAGTCATATACTGTGATTTGGATGCGTTGGGAGCTTCCAAGTCCACGTGAGGACCCCTATGTCCCCCTCTTCCCAGGGCCACTCTTCTCCTCGTTCTGGTTTCTGCAGAAAGGGAGTGTGCAAACTAAAGCACTGGGGTCAGGATCCTGATGTGTGTTCCAGCATCCACATGCAAGGAAATTTAGATATGGCCGTGACTTGGTTCATGCTTCCCGTTGCTTTTGGAGAAAAAGAAACTACTGGGCTTTTTTTCTGGCACAGAGCCCTTTCGTTCCGCACCAGGACACCCATGCGGAGCAGCATGCTGGAGAGCAGAGCCACGGCTCCAGGCAGGAGTAGCCACTGGCGGTTAGAGGATGGGTTTTCCCTTGGCTGCCTGTGGGTGGTCTGCAATAAACTTTCCACTCCAGTAGGCCCCACAGTGTGAGGGCACCACTTCTGCAGATGTTTGGGGTTGGAGATAAAGCTGAAATGTTTTGTCTTTCCTGACAATGGTTTTGTTCGACGTATTCAGGAAGGAAGCACCTGGAGCTCCAACTGCACCAACTACATGTGCGCAAAGACTGCTGCGGGGGCCGTGATACTGGGATCGAGTGTCGTCTGCCCCCCTTTTAATGACACCGAATGTACAAAGGTTTGTATTTGGGGCGAGGTAAGTGACAATAACTGATCTGGAGTTCGGCTTACACTTGACGGTGCATGCATACCTCATGCACTTTCTTCAAATTAAAAAAGTGGTAAGTAAAAACATGAAAGTGAGAAATTTACTTGCTATATTTACATTGTTTTCTATGTTCCTGTTTGCTTTTTGACTAACAAAATATCTGTGAGGAGTATGAAAGTTTGTTTGGGTCTTAATGATGACTGCTTTAAAATATTGTGGAATTGGAATCATGCTTGACGTACCACTATATAAAGTTCTAATCACTATGTGTTACTTTAGTTTGGAATAACACTTTGACAAGTTTGTAGTACACTTATACTAAATAAATTGGATCACGTAATTCAGAAATGCTACATATAAAAGTGGGCTATATTACATATAAAAGTGGGCTATATTAAAAATTCCTTAAGTTGTGCAAAGCTTAGAAAGATGAAAGAGTAGATATAAACTTTATTATCTCTTAAACTAGACTTTGTATAACATAATAAAAAATATCTATCATACATGAAAGGGTATCTACCTAAATCATATATTTAAAAATATAAATTTGGCATACCCATATAAACTGGTTTGAACAAAGTGGAATGCTTCATGTATATTATATATTTGTTTACAATTTCATTTCTAATTTAAGACTTCTCTAACTTTATAATACTTGCCATAATTCTTGCACTTGCAGTACACCATATATTTAATATAAGCTACAAATAATAACAAAATAAATATACATGTAGAGAGGGTATGTACCATTACTGCCTTGACTACAGATTATAAATTTAGCAGAAGTCCTACTTATCCATTGCATTTGTTTAAAAAAGTCCTTCTTTCTTCCAATCTTGAAGAAGGCATTCTATCTAAATTTAATGCCTGTTCTACTTTGACTTTATGCTCAAGTTTCTTTCTTGGAACCTTTCTGTCACCATATATTAGGATCTTTCCTTAATAATAATGCTTAAGATTTTAAAGAATGGAGCCCTAAAATTAACTTCCTGAATCAGTCTGACCTGTTTTTCAGAGAAGCTGAGCATAGACTTGAACCAGTAGCTGAGGAGAAACCTCTTCTGACAGGCAGCTCAGGATAATTTATTCATTAAGTGCTGAGTTTAAGTGCTCATTTAAGAAGTTCTTGAACAACTTATTCAGTAATTTTTCTGTAATGAGATAAAAAACGCATGCTAGCATGAAAAGATGGAAGCTTAAAAATGTCTTTTGTCTCTTATCATAAGAATGCTCTTTATGTTCAGTTGTCTGCTTGATACGCAGTTCTGGGGTATGCACTAAAATTGGGGGCACGCGTTTCTCGCACTGATTGTGACAGATTCTGACAGCCTCTCTCTCTGTCTCTCTCTTCCTCTCGTGCTCTCTTTTAATTTCAAAAGGACATTTTCTTCACTTTCATACATTTTTACTTTCTAACTAACAATCAACTTTAGCAGAAATCAATAACAAAGACTATAATTGAGAAAAAGAAATGAGCACACCAATGGTTCTGAAATTCTGCAGTTAATGTTCTCTTTCAAAAGCATGTATATATACACATATATATTTAATGTTGTAAAAAGCTACTTATTAGGTATTCATTTTCTCCTTGGCATATGATCAGTCTAAATCCTGTTACATTATCAGCAAAGTTGCACACATGAATTTTTTTAACCATCCTAATAAATCTCAGTGGTGGGGAAATAGATGGTAGTGGATGATATAAAAGGATACTTATAGTAACTAAGTGGCTTATTCAAAGGAGATTAGATCAGCTCAGATAAGCAGTGGTAAGTTCATTTTCGATACGAAAGGCTGTAAAGAATTTGTGAACCAAACCTTCAGCTGATACATACCTGTGTAATTCTCTCGATTTCAGTGATACTATTTTGTATTAGTTGGACATCTTTAAAGCTTAAAGTTGAGATACAATTCACCTTTGCATTGAGCACAGTCTTTTTTGATATATTGTCCTTTTATTTTCCTAGAATGGAGGAATTGTGCAGACGTATAATGATGGCTGCTGCAAGACCTGTAAGTGACAAAGGCTGCAATATGTGCTAGTTTGGCTTTGGGTTTGGAGGGCTTGGTTTTTAACCTCAGTTGCTGGGACATCAAGAAGAAAAGAAAAAAAGCATGCAGTCCTCCCCCAAATCACATAATATTGTTATAGTTACCTAACTACTCCTATTAAAAGGTCTTGCTTCATTTGGCTGCTGACTTGGTGATTTTTAACATTATTGTTCTGGAGTATAACCAAATCTCTCCAAATATAACCTGCGGAAGATGAAAAGTTATTTTGATTAAAATAATGAAAACATTCTCTTTATTGCTAAGCTGACTCCAAAATATTGCCTGTATAATTTTCAGCATAAAATATTAAGGACTTTCCCCCTAAAATTAATTCCTAATTCGATGACATTTTGAAATACGTTTCTGAACTTACCAATTTATTCTGTATCACTAGTGTGTATTTTCTAGGTCCAAAATACTGGAATAATTTTTTTTTTTTTTTTAAATCCCAGATGAGGAAAATTAGAGTAATACCGATGTTAGCAACCCTTATATAAAATTTACTTTTTAATATCTGGGAATACATTCACATATTCTGGGTGTGTAACTTTAAAACTTGATGAATTGTGATGCAAGCTTATATAAAGGTTTCATATTTATGCAATTTTAAAAGTCAGTTGAGAACAAACTGATTTTCTCTGCAGTTTTGACTAGGAAAGGCTTTATTATCAAGGTATATAATTAGGTATACATAAAAATAAAACACTGTTGTGTAAAACTAATTGTGTAAAGCAAGAATGCCACAGAAAATCCTCCCCCTCTTTTTTGACCTTTTTTGTTTTCAACATTAGAGTTCAAATATATAAGCAAATTAGTCTTGGGAATTTTTTGAGAGAAACCTTTACTTAATAATATTGATTAGGAAGTCACAGACTTATAACCACATATTGCACCATTATTAAATAAAATTCAGAAGTGCAATGTATTGTAAATAATTTGGCGGTATAAGGAGACATACTCATATTTATCAAATACAGAACAATACTCAAGTTTCCAAGTTATGCAAAGCTTTGAAAGTGAACTGCAGGTATTGTTGTTCTATTGTATCCAAAACATAGAAAAGCTAATTTAACACAACAGAATACTTTTTTTAAAATGAGAATCAGCATAGAAAAGTAACACACCAGAATTGTGCTAAAATCTTACTAATCAATATTCTTTCTCTAATGAGATAAACTATGTTGAAAAATATTTAACTACACCCCCCACACACAATTTAGGTTGGCTTTATTTAGAAAATTAGTCTAAAGAATTAATGGCTACTGGTTTTCTGTTGACCAGGAAGATTTATAATTTTGGCCATATTCTGTGGCCTCAGAAAAGGCATTGTTATACTTCAGAAATACTTGCTGAGGTGGCTGCTAAAGACCCAGATGTAATTCATGCAATGATATGCTATTTTATTTTTATTTTGTTTTATTTTTAACTAAAAGCATGTGCCCTGGATGAAACAGTTAAAAAGAGTACTTACAAATAGAGCTTGCAACACCTTGGGCTTTTAACGGGAACAAATAATCTTTCTGAAAGAGCTTGATTCAATGCATGCAAAGTGAGTGCATATATTTAATTCTTACCTTGCCATAGAGCGACTCATTGCAAAAGTTTGGTTTACAAGGAAGCACCATTCCAGTTTTGTGTTAACCAGAGGAGTAATAAAGTTTAGGCCATCTTTAGTGAGACTTGAAGCAGCTGCAGAGTTTCAAAATTTGGAAGACTAACAGGAAAGCTCATCATCTTTTGCTAAAAGAAAAATTGCAGTTGGCAGTGTAAGAATTAATGAAATGTCATTTATATAAAAATGTTTTTATTTCATGAGAAACTTACATTCCTAATGATTCTGCCAGGTTCTGGATTGGGTCTATTACCCTTTGCCATTAGTCCAGTAGTGCCTACTGATAGTATTAATTGTGAACCAGGTATTATTTTTAATAATGTATTTTCTTTTTTTAATAATAGTGTAAGCACTGCTTGATATACGCGTATAGCTGTCACCACCATTAAATGTTACCGTGCAGTTAATGGTACTGGGCCTGATACTGAGAGATGCTGATCCCCTGTCGCCCTCCCAGATCAGTGGTTTTCTAAAGCTTCGTTAGGGTTCGCTGCTCAGCACCTGTCAGAATTAGCTTCATCCACTTATGGTATATGCTGCTGATGGTTCTTCCTCCTGTTCGTTTCTGAAATTGGTTTTAATATGTGAACTTACTGTACAGGGGAGTTGTCATAAGAAGTGTTACTTTAGAAAATATCTTCATCCTGAATACTGTTACCAAGAGATTCTAAATCCGATCCCAGGGCTCTGATTTTAATGACTGAATTGTTTTTTCCTTAAAATAGAGCAAGAGTGTGCATTACTGTCTGGGGTCACCTTTGCAGATATGGATTTATGCTGTATTTCTTCTTTGTCACAAATAACATGTTTTACAAAGTCATGAAAATGTTGGGGGGACAGAACATACAATTACAATCATGCGTTAATAAATACTCTTTACACTGAAAATTACAGAATGTTACAGAACTGTTGCATTATGATCATAATTCTTTGCCTTTAAGGATAGGTAAGTTACAGAAACTCCTTCCTCAAATAAGGAGTGAGTAAAAAAACCACACCTGATACTGAATGCAGATCTTCTTGATGGTTGTAGGTGGGAGAGAGAAAAGTATAGCAGCAGAGTTTTCACTAGACATCAGCACCTTGTATGCTGAAATGTCATTTGTCTCTCTCTAGGACTTATAGAAGTACAAAGAGTGCATTGTCTACACTTATTCATGCTGGCAAGCGCTTTCTGACGGATATATCAGAGGACTTCTTTTTCTTAAGTGTTGCTGAGGAAGGAAAACCAAGATGCTGTAGGCTAACAGCCTCCATCGTTCAGCGACCTGCTAGTTCACTAACAGAACCTTGTTTGATCCCGCAACGTGCAGATTACAATCTAGCTGTACTCTGCAGCCAGCCTCGTTTTTAAATACCCACTGGAGCTGTGGTTGCCAAATATCTTGGTTACTCAGAGCTCATTTATCTTATAAAAGTGCTCACAAGCTTCTGGGAACAGAAAAGTTGTTCTTTTTGTGTACACACAACCATGAAGGCATGTGCTGAAGGTGGAGAAACTCTGCTGAATAGTGCTCATTATTTGATATTCTGGATGTGCAGAATGGTTGCGTAGCAAAACCGATAGGTGATTTTAATGGGTAGTGAAATAGGAGATCTAAATAACTGCTGTTACGCAGGTAGTAATAACAGTCTGATATGGAGTGCAGCATGAAAGATTGTACGTTTAATCATTTCACTATTATACTGTGATTTTTATTATGTTAAAAATGGCTTTGCACTTTACAGCTTTATTTTCCAAATAAAAGAAAAAAACTCCTATCAATATCTCCCAGAATGTACTTAAAAATGCAGTATTTCCCTAATCCTAGATCCGTATGCTGACTCAGTGCTACATGCTTCAGTTCTGGTGGTAAAAACTGCACCATATTTAGCAAATATATGCATCCCTCTCTTTCAAAGCTTCCTTGAAGGACATCTTTCTCAAAAATATATTGAAATTATATGGTTCTATTTAAATTCTAAATATTCAAAATAGCATCAAGGTTGTACTTACATTCACAGCTTTAACTTCTTAAATGTTAAGTTCTGAAAATTTTCTAAAATGCAGAATCAAAATCTTATTTACATTCAATATTCCTATTAAAATAGAATTCTAACACTATTCAAAATTACTTGAGACTTTTTTTTTCTAATTGCTTACATTTATCTTGCCATATGTGCAATTTAAAATCATATTAATATTTTAATATTTATAAAATCTGTATAGTTTAATGGGCCACTTGATGCCTCATATGAATCCAGCTATAAAATCGATAGTTTTGCATAGGAAGTATTCATTAATATGTGAGATTTTTTCTAAAAAAATTATTTAATTATGGAAATAATAGTTTCAATGCGCACATTATTGAAAACAA
>JAVJGG010000062.1:6944311-7020214 GCA_035590195.1 Aviceda cuculoides
AGTATAATTATTAAAATTATTTTAATAGTTTCACTTTTTTAGTAGCAAATACAGTACAAAAAGTGTATTGATTCTATATGCATTTTCTGTATTTTATCAGGCAAAAAGGAAGAAAGGATTTGTCAGAAAATGACAATCAGGACAACCATACGGAAAAATGACTGTATAAGTCAAAGCCCGGTAAGCATAAAAGACCTGTGTTTGATACTGGGCCTATGGCTTGCCAAATCAAGTACTAAGAAGTGGTTATAGCTATCAACGAGCAACAAAAAATGTGGCTATCTTCTCAAAAGCAGACCTTTGACCCTAGGAATGTTATCCTACTTGTAAATGGAGTCAAATTATCTGTTCCTGTGGCTGAAAGACTAAGCCCTCCTACCTGGAAAAACATCTGGCTTCAAATGAAAAGTACACAGCAGAATTGCTTGTAACTAACAAAGGCATTGAACCCTGCGCCATGAAATAGCATCCCACTCCAAAATAGGAGTAGAAATGCTTCTGCTTAGGATGTGACGGAAACACTGCTGCATTCCTCTTTGAAGACCTTTACTCTCTGGGTATCTTCTCCTCCACGTAGCATATGTCTCCATATCATAAATTCATGATCCCATTTATATATGGGCCTGCTTAAGACACCTTATTTCTCAACTTTGGTGTAGCCCCTTCTACAAAACCCAGGACATGTCTGAGAGGCAAATGGGCTTCTCTTTTAGCACTTAAAAGAGAAGCAACCCCCACAATATCTCGAGACCTCCAAAAGGCCTCTGGTAAGAGTCTGTTGAAGAACCTAAACAGTCATAAGGGAAGAGGCAAAATATCATCACAGATTGAAAGCTGAGCAGTTTAATGTCCATCCTGATAGAAGCTCAACAGTGACACGCCCAAAGTTTAACAGTAGAAGTAAAGAGCATGTGGTGTATTTATTTTGTTTTGGAAGAAGGGTTGGTAATGAGGGAATATAAATATGCAGATGAAATTACAGGTTTTTGCCATAGTTAAGGGGAGAGAAGACTGTGGAGAGCTTCACAGTTACTTCAACAGCCTAGGTTAAGGGACAGCAATATGACAAAATAAAGACATGGTATTGACTAAAGCAAAGAATATTAAACAGAAAGATTTAGTCAAACATGGTAGGTTTTTCAGCTGGCTGAAAAGGACCTTGCCCTTGCATCCAGTTCTGTGAAAACCTCTGTTAAATGCTCTCCTGCAGACAGAAAGGCTAACTAGGAGTTATGACACTTAGGGAATAGGATGGGGCATGGAAACAAACTCATCCTAGGGTCTCTTAGGAGTCAATGGTGCATTACTAGTGAGGGTGCTCTGTGCAGTTTTGGTCCCTCTACATGGCTGCAGAACTAGACAGGGTTCAGAGAGGAGCAACGAGGATGTTGGCCAGGTCATCCATGAACAGCACAAGCCTTCCTTTTTATGACTTTCTATTGTAGATTCTTTATCTTTCCTTCCCCTGCTACCCACCTGCCAAACAGACCTACTCCTATCCCACCTCCATCCATATTACAACCCCCTTCACCCAGTATCTTCTTGTTCCCCATTTCCTTGATGGCTGCCAACCCTTCCCACAGTCCAGATTCCCTTCACCCAGAAGTACCTCCAGATGTTCATGTCCTCAGAATCTCTATTCATATCCTTAGCTCCACTTCTTTTCCTCTCCAGCTCCCCCACTGCAAACCCCATGGCAATCTATTTCAATCATGAGATTTTGGTCCATCAAGTGGCGGTATCTGCTGTGGTTGGTTTGGAACTGCATACATGTTTTTTGGCCAGATTAATGGTGTCAAACTGTGGATAGGGCTGAGTATGGTTACATTTAATTAATTAATAACTGAGATTATTAGTGCTTAGGACAAGGTCTTATTTCAGGAAAGCTGTAAGAGTAACGTTTTGGTCCAATTCGTTTTGGACCATTTGTTCACAGGCTGTTTGGAAGGGAGTGGATCAAAGCATCTTTCATACTCCTCACTTCCATAAGAAATCTGATTTAAAACTATCACAGAAAGAACTAGATCTAGTATGGCTGTTCTTGATTTCCCAGCATATCAACTCCATTTAAGTTTTAATTAAAAAGTATCAATTTCTTTTCTGTCAGAGTATCAGCTAAGAAGACTCTTCACACAATGTAATAGTGAGAGAAAGCTTTGCTCTGCTGAAGTCTGGAGCGCAAATAATTTTATAGTCAGTCTCTGCCTTGCTGGTTTGTTACTGCATCTACTTTTTGGATATATTTGTTACAGTGATAACACAGCTAATATTAGTGTGCCCTTAGTCACAAGCAGTATGAGTAAGAAAGGGAGAAGATTTTGCACTGATATGCTTTTCCTCTTGAACCTTCAAGGAGAATGGTAGACTTTCCTTTGTTTTAAGCAAAACAAGAAGAATTTAACTTTTCAGCAGTGAACATGAAAAGAACATGAGCTGTGCTGTCTTGAAGTTATTACTTTGTAAACTAGGGATTTGATTTTGGTATCCACAGCACAACATCTTGCTCAAGGTTAAGACAGAATACATGATTAAACAGCCAAAAAAAGTTTAATTAAAAAAAACTTTTAATATGTGTCTACACTTAGAATGAATGACTCTTAGGAGATAAAACAATTTTTTAAGACCAGAGTACTTTTCAAATGTAAAAATGGGTTTTAATCACAAAGAAGTTTGAAATGTAATATCTTTATAACGAGATATAAGATGTCTAATTTCAGTTCTTATTTTGCTCATAGATAAATGTGGCTTCTTGTGATGGAAAATGCCCATCTGCAACAATTTTCAATGTCAATATTGATAGCCATTTAAGATTCTGCAAATGTTGTCGAGAAAATGGAACACGGAATCTGACTGTGCCACTACGCTGCTCAGGAAATGGCACTGAGATTATGTACGTCATTCAAGAACCTGTAGACTGCTCATGCCAATGGAACTGAACATGACTGTGGATATGATTTAATCGGAAGAGTTAACATGAGTTTCCTTTCACCAGACTCTATTTTTTGACCTTGGATGGCTATAGTAGTCTGCGGGGGAGGGAAGTCCTCAATTATACTTTATAATGTAACTTTTCACAAATTTAGTAAAGATTATGTTGTTCATTGTCCTACAAATTTTCTTTTTAAATATTGGCATATGTGGAGAGAAAAACATAAATTCTTTTGAACAAGGTATAAGTTAGCCATCATTTGTTTCTACTCAGTAGCTTTCTGATGAGCTGTTGAAAGCTGGTTAATGTCTGCGTTTCCAGTGTTTTAAATTTTGGATTGTGGCTACTTATCAAAGTTCAGAATTTCTTACTGGTTCCTGTCCTTTTACTTGGAAACTTTCAGCTGAGAACCATCACTGGTCCCATGTTTAAATGGGAAAGAAGCATATTATTTTTATCTTGCTGAAAAGTTTCTCTTTTGTCCATTAAGCTGTTGTCAATGACTGGACTCTGCTTACACTGTAAGTCACTGAGAAACGCCATGACCTGGTCTGTAAGTAACTGTAGTAAATCTCCAGAGCATATAGCAGAATCATGATAATGTCTTTAAGCCTTAGACATTTATTTAATTTTTATACATATTATAAATATGAAGCATGACTAGGCAAAGGCTGGAGTTCAAACATTTGTGCCATTATTAAAAATACCTAAAAGCTGTTTCTGATATGAAAGATTCTATTTTACATCCAGTTTTCAGTTTTCACAACTAAGAAATTGGCTGTAGAATAAGATATTATGTATATATACATATTTATTAAAAAAACAGGATACTGCACATTTTAACCATTCCTAATGGGTTTCTTCCTTTGTTTTCCAGTTTGAAGATTTGTGTTCAGTGTATTTTTATACAATACATAAAAATTGTTTGGGTTTTTTTAAATATTGAGATTTGGACTATTGATGGAATTTAGGATTCATAATTTTTGAGTCCAGGAAAACAAAATCCAGGTAAAATATAAGTTTTGAAGGGCTTAGGTGAGCTATTCATGTTCAATCCGACTGTGAATGTGCATGATTCAGCACCTTAAGCTGAATATACTCTCCCTTTCATTAAACACACTACATAATCTTATCTTAAAATCTAAGAATAGAATTTAGGCTTGTTTTTAGAAGATGACTTTGCTTTATAAACTCACTGAATGAAACTTGTTTAAATGATGTCAGTATTTTCTTTATCATGGAAATTCTTTCAGAATTAAAATTCTTGTCTGAAAGTCTGAAAACATTTTGACATAGTTTTTATTTCAGGCTGTCATCATTTAATTACAGAAAGGTTGGATTATCACATTGGTTTATACAATGAAAAATAAGCAACATAAAATTAAAAAACCTTAAAATCCAAGGCTATTTTGCTACTTTGTGTGACAAATCTTTAAACATTTGCTGTATTCAGTTTGAAGGCTTGTAAAGAAAAATAGCATATATGGTGAAATCTGTCTTTACTAACAAGACTGTCATCTACTCATCTATCTCCTTAAAAATAGTGACTTGGTTTAAAAATTAAAGAACAACCCATTGTATTATCAATAAAATATTTAACCACTATAAAGAAATAGTGATCACCTAGTGATCAAAATAAAGTGCTGTTTTGAGAAAGCATATGCTTCATTTGCACGTTTTTATGATTTGTATGGCAGATATTTCAAGTCATGTTATATACTGGGGCCTAGAACTAAAATATTCTCTGATACTGCTGGCAGAATTTGTGTACAGAATCTTTTCATGCAGGCCAGAAACGGAAATTAAATCACAGGCAGAGCCGTAAAGTTTGTGTACTCATGCAGCAAATTAAAGGGACAACTTTTAAAAGAAAAATACATCCATAGGGCCTTTTGATTTATTAACATAGAGATAGGAATCCTATATTTGCATCAAGAGAGTTTGGCCCAAAACTTCTTAATGAATTTAGCATTTGATAAATTACCTAAAGAAGATCCTACAAGATAGCATTTTTTCATACAATGATGAGCACTTCATGTGTTTTGATTGAACAGCTGTGCTTTTTATAAGCAATGTGCTTTTCTGAGATTTAGAACTGTATTTGTAATTAAAGATAAATTAATAAACATTATTTTGCAGAATGATAATAAATCAGTTTTGATGCAATTAATTTACCTGTGCCACTAGAGATGAACAATAATGCAAAATCTTAGACAAACCTGGAAATTATAAAAGCAGTTATGCTTAAAATTAACTCCATGACAGCCTGTAATAGGAAAAATGGTATTAAAAGATCTTTTCCCACTCACCCAACTTGGTTTTTTAAGTGCAACAATCAGTAGCAACTGTGTCAGGATCCTCCCTGAAGCCTACAGCAAAATCTTACATCTTCGGTGGAGCTGGATATGGTCTAAGATTGCCTTTCCTTTGACAATTAAACTTCAAATTCAGGCTGCTTTGGCCTGGTCAGAAAGCGGACACCTATTAAAACTTGTGAACCATTCTCTGGACAGCCATCCCACCCGCGTTACCTCCCCGAAGGTGACATTGGCACAACGCGGTATGTTTTACACAATGTGAACTAGCCCTTGCAGGCCTTGCAATGGATAGAAGGTTTGAATGAGCCTGCAGTGTGGCAGCACTGTTCTGCCCCAAATGTTTCCTCCATCTGTATCTTGAATATAAACGTAGATGGAGCCCGTGGTTCTGCCTCGGTTTCCTCATCTCTCTTCAACTCTGCACTCCTGCCTCAACCCCCAGCCTCAAATTGCGTGTAACCCTGTTTGCGCAGGCATCTTGTGAGCTGCTTTGGAAAGCTGAACCTACTCAAACCTAAACTAGTTAAATACCAAAAATTAATTAGTTTGTTTATTATTGACTAAAAGAGCTTTAATACCCACAGAGTTCCCTCCCTTCTATCCCCCCCTGAAACCAAGACTCTAATAATTTCTCCTCCCCTAAAAGAAAGGCTGGGAATGCATGCCTCTCTCAAACTCCCACGCTGCCACTGGAAAATGCGAGGAATTGGGGAGAAGCTGTGCGTGCAGCCGAGTGCAGGCCTTACGCTGCAGTCCCGCTGTGCCCCGTCATCTCCCCCATTCATAGCTGGTTGCACTGGTCCTTTGCTCCTACAGTTCTGCTGCTCTGTTCTCCTACTTGCACTTGCAAAAGGAATTCCACCATATAGAGTCTTACCCATGAAATGATGCAGATTTCTTTTTTTTTTTTTTAGGGATAAACATACAAGAACACACTCCAGGGTGACAAATAGTCACCGTGCTGTTCACAGTGCTTAAGCAGTCACAAATGCCCCTTCAGATGTGGCCCCTGTCCCCTTTCTTTCACACTCTGTTTTTCCTGACACAAATTCATTTTTTTTCTCTTGACCATCTGCAGTGCTCATGAACTCAGATTATAGAGCCTGGATTTTTTTTTTTTCTTTGATTATGCATTGGTTCTGTATAGTTCTTTCCAGCTCCTCTTCTTCCATCTTTCCTTTTATAAGAATTCATAGGACATCTAATTTCCAAATACTACAGAGGTTCACCTTTGTGTAGAAACTTACTGCCAAATAAATGTGTAGGTACCAATCAGGAATACTGTGGCAGTGGGAAACACTGACTTAAACTTATTTTTTCAAGTTCTGTCCCATCAAATCCTTTTCCAGAGGTTACCTTGAGGTTATGCTGCTGGTGTAATCATGTGTGGGTATATGTCCTATGGAAAAATCCCACAGGCATGTGTTCTAGTACAGGGGACAAAACATACATGAGTTGTCACACATAACCTTATAGACTATATTAGGTCATCATATGCCTATTGAAATCAGTGGTAAAAGATTCTCCAAGATCAGAGATTTGAGAATCTTACTCAAAGGAGATAGTTTGAAAAAAATAGCTTATACATGTAGGTTCTACCTTTACAAGTAGTTTTTGTATGAAGACTGGGGGAACTTGAAGAGCTTCTGTACTGATGTTGCATTCTGGAGAAAAGCAATAGTTAACTATGTTAAAAGTTAATCACTAGAAATGCTGAATAAAAGGAAAGTGGTTATTTTTGGGGGAGTATTCTTTTGATTAAGGTGGAATGTGCCATGCACGCTTAATTTAATGAGGTTAAAAAAGAGAGGGCTCCTGCTGTTGTCTTGAAAATCACCCCGTTAATAAAGCCTCCCTTAGTGCTTGGTGATTACAAAGTGCTCTGGAAAAAAAATCAGTATGTCTGCTTTGTAAAACAGCTGAATAGGCAGCAGCTTACTTTTGGCATTGATAGCTAAAATAGCATTCAGGTTACACCCCCACCTGTGCTCTGTATGTGTGTGTTTCTCAGAGAGAGAGTGACTCAGTGTTTTGAGGTCAGGTGTTTCCCTGCAGCAGCTTTTGATTTACTAAATCTGTCTCTGAGCCCGGGTAACATAAAAGCTCCAAAATGGTATTTCTTTCTGGTGAGATTAAGCCTGCCTTGTTTACTAGAAGTTCTAAGTAAAGGTCTAATTAAAAATTGTATTCCTTATTTCATGATTCAAAGTTCAGCTGGGTACAGATTTTGGGAAAAGTGGGGAACAACCCACTGATCAACAAGATACTATCTCAAGACAGGAATAATATATTATGTGATGATAGCACCTAAGAAAATACACAGTGAATAATATGATTTATGATACATATATACAGCGGCACTAACTTGTATTTATTCTATAATTACTTTGTCTGGAAATAATTGGTAAACAATTTTTATCAGCTTGCTAAGTTGATTTAATTTCAAAGAGCACAGTGGAAAACTAATTTTCTATTAAAAAGCTTAATTTGGGGAAGGTTAGGGCACTGGGAATTATATTGAGGTAAGTTTTCGGATCTGGCCAAAGGTGGATGTCACCCAAAGTTTTTGTCTGAGCCGAGTTCTTGTTCAGTAGCCTTTGGGAAATAAATCAGTGGTCCTACCGTTACGTATTCTTGCCTGTTCTTCATTTATAGATGCTTGCACTGGTAACTTTGTGTGGGACATCTGTACAGAGGCCAAGAGCTTGATAAGGAGAATCATGAATTCTGCCCCAAGGAGGTAAATGAGGATCTTTGCAGCGACTCCAGCAGCGAGACAATGTCAGTGTCTATTCCTCTATAATCGCAGGAATAGTTCGACCGTGACTTCCTACACACGTATACACCTCTCCTAACAGTCCAGCTAGTTTTAATTTTGAGGAAGTCTTTGGGGCGCTGGGCTCTCGCGGCCTCACGGCGGGCGGCGGGAAGAAGGCGCCGGTCCGCCTCAGCCCCTTCCCCTCACGCGTCCGCCTCAGGGAGCGGGAAATGAGCGGGAAGCTTCGCCTTGGACCCCCCGCGCGGGCGCCGCGGGGGTGGGGGGGCCCCGGGGCGGGGGGGGGGAGCCGGCAGCCGGGACCCTGCCCGTTCCCGCCTCGACCCTCCCTCCGCCGCCCGACAGCAGGCGAAAAGGCAGAAAAGCCAGAAGCGCTGGGGGTGGGCGGGCTGTTGACCGACAAAGCGAAGAAGGGGAGAAGAAAGCGGCCGGAGCGGAGGCCCCGCCAGCCGCAGGCGGGTGTCTGTCCCCGCCGGGGAAGGGTGAGCGTCGTTTCCCCTCACGAGGAGCGCCCGTGGGGCTCTGCCGCCGTGGGGGAGCGTCAGGAGGCGGCGGCGGCCCCGCTTCGCTCCGCCGCCAGCGCCTGGGGCTGCTCGGTGCTGTGAAGGTTTCTCCCGGGAATTGTGTGCTGTGCTTGCTCGCTAGAAATTTGAGAAGTCCTCCGATAAGCAGATCGTGTGCGAGTGAGGAGGCTTACAGGCTCCGCTTTGAGATTGAGAAGTAGGATTTGGTATTTTCTGTAAGGGGTGTTAGAGTTGCTCGTGCAGTTCCTGGTGCTGTAGTGGTGTGCACCTGTCTTTCCATGAGCAAATTTAAGGGAAATTATCATAAACTTACACTGTTTATATTAATTTCTCTTGGATACCCTAGCAAGACATATCAGTGGGTTCTGCAGGTTTGCTTAGTACTTCCACAAAAAAGTGTTCTAAGGCTTATTTTGAACACTGACGAAGGGGCATCTTGCTAGAAATGTGTGCTGTGGAAAACAACCGGAGTCTCTTGAGGGAAGTGTGAGGGGTTACACTGATTTCAATGAATTTCTGTCCAGTAATCACTAGTAAAACTTAGAAAACCCTGACATTTTTTTACACTGAGGAGTTTTTAAATGACTAATGAACAGCAGGCACATCCACAGTTCAGTGAAGTTAAAGGACGGCCTGCTGATCTCAGAAAACTTTATATGAGGCCTGGGAAGGGGCAGGGCCAGAGCAAAGACACAAATCTGGGGTGCACCATTGGCTGCTGCTGTATCGATGTGAAGTATAAATATGTGTGTTAGTTTTTCTCACATCTTGGATATTGTAACATGATTTTGGTTTGACGCTGTTGTGCTTCAAACACGTAAGAGACACTGGGACTATAACGTTTCTTTCTCTATGGATCAGGCAATTCTTCTCCTGCTTTTATTAAACTATTTATTTAAGGTAAGAAAAATATTCCCTTTTCTTGAAGGTGGATAAATATTCAAATTGAATGTTGAAAATTGATGATTCGTGATTTGGACTGCTTTTTTGTCGTTCTAGCAGTCACAGCGAGCTCTCAGTTACTGCTACTGAGCATTCCCAGTCTTCCATCTATTTAAGTGGTTGGAAGATCTTTTGAGATCTTTAATCTGCTTTATTGTCTGCTGCTTCTTGTTTGATGTTGCTCCACAGAAGAAGTAAGAGATCCCAGGATCTTTAAGTCCTAAGCTAGCTCATATTGCTGTGTAAATTGTCACCTTTTGGACACTGTGGAGACATGCATGGTGATGCTGGAAATTCAAGGTCATTCTGGGACCCAGGGGTGTACTCTGGCTGTGCCTTTAGGAAGTGTACTTCTGCAAGAAGTATTTTACTTTCTGATCGAAAACTACTGTTTGTGGGTTAGCCCTCTGTGTTTAATTTGACTGTTATTGAAAGAATGACATACATGGGAACCACATGTGCCTTTCTGCTTCATTTTCTAGTACGTTTTGTAGTAGTCTTGTCCATATTTACCTATATTTAGTTTTTGTATGTGTAGTCTTTCTTTTACACTTAGCTTAACATGCTTTGCAGCAAAGGTGATTTCAAAGCTGTCAATTACTGGTACAAATACCACTCTGTTCCTTTGGAGAAGAGAGCCATGTATTTGGAGTGGTGAAATGCTGCTGTGGTACCCAGCCTCCTAGTATATTCCTTGAGAATATCTAGGTAGTGTCCGGTTGCACTGGCCCATTTTGAGCTTGAGAACAAGTGCTTTTTGCTTTTTGTGGAAGCCATCATGCAGCAGTCTGTGATCTGCCTTAGTCAGGTAAGTTTCCTGTCAGTTGCAGAGTAGTTGACAGTGCCTGGCTCTTAAGGATGGGGTGAAATAAAAACTTCAGTGAGTTCAGTATCATACCTCCAACAGTGGCAATAAGCAGGTCCTTGTGGAGGACTGTATAATAGCATAATATGAGAAGTACCTATAGTGTGTTGAAAAATGAAAAATCAATCTCTGCTCACTTCTTCTGGCTGCTTAAGTTTTTGTAGACCTCTGTTGTATTTCTCAAGTGCCTCTTTTTCAGACTGGGAAGCCTACTTGAGTCATATGTTGAGAAGTAGTTGATAACAGAAGTCAGTGTTTATTTTAGGTCTCCTGGCTGTTGTGTAGCTAGCCTGAAGATAGATTTGAACCTTAGGTCTTTATGATCAATTTAATTTTTTTTTTTTAAATTGCTGCAGTCTTTGGTAAAGGCCTAAAAAGTACCAACGGGGTGCTGGTGACAAAAAGGGACATTCTAAATACCTCTTGTCAGATATAAGTATGGTAAAATTTCTGTGTACACTCGAAAATTTAGTTCTTGTTTTTATGTCTAGAAATATGTATTTATGTACAGTAAAATGGCATACAATATTGCTGATGGTGGAAAATTATTAAAATGGTTAATTCAATTATTGGCAAATATAATTTTTTTAATTATCTTTAAGAGCAGATTTTCCTACCATTTGGATTGTCTGAACTAGACTGTTTTCAGGGAACACAAGCCACCTACACACCCATCAATTAAAAGCCTGCTACTTTTCCTGGGAAAGTGTTCCTTTAAACACTTCCATGTATGCCATCAATATTAGTCTAATATGTCAATTCAGGGGCTTCCAAGAGGTGGTATGTACTGTCTTACAAAAGGTTTATAGAGGTTAAAGGTTTTATAAGTTTTATAAAGTTTGTACTTTAAAAAGTATGATCTAAACTCTGCACATTAAGATCTTGATAGATTTATAGTTATGTTAGTTTTTCATTAGTTAAAGGAAGTTATCTTAAGCCAAACTGAGTTCCAAAGTATGTTGTATTAAAAAATAGAGAAGAGCTGAGTGGTTTTGCTTTTTATGGTGCATTTTTTTGTGTGGTAGATTGCTTTACAGGACAACACAAAGTAATATAGTAATAAAACCCCTAACTTTTAGTGTGCTAGGGTTCCTATTTGCTTTTTGTTTTGGTTTGCTGTTTTGAACTACATTTTGAGTTCATTGCTAAATGATGGCATTTATTTGTCATCCCAATTCATAAAGAAAATAAAAATGGAGCTTAAAAGACAGAACTGCAATCTTTTAAGAAATGTTATGAGATGGGGATTGGCATTACATGCCCCAATTCTCTGAATTTCAGAGGTGTGATTCAGGTTTCTATCCTGTTACATAGAAGCAACCTGTAAGTTTCTGGTTCCAAATAAAATTCAAACACAGAAGGAACCTGCTTCTCTAAAGAGCTAAGCCAAAGTCCTTCAAAGGCAGGTACAGTTATTAAAAAGCTAGTGTCAAAAATACAGAAGACTAGTGTCTAGAATGAGTTGACCTCTGTAAGAAGCTGAAACGCTGAACCAGGTTTGTAATGCCATGTCTGAATTGGATTGGTATGGAGTTGTATAATAAATTATTGCTTTACCTTTTGAACATTGCTGTTTCTTATTCTGAGATATTTGGAAGCTGTGAAAGTGATGCCACTAAAGTCTTTACCATGTAATGTGGGTATAAGACAGAGACCTCCAACCATGACTGACTGCTAACTGCAATGTATACACTGCAAGTTAAATCTCTGACCTCATTTCTAAAATGATGACAGATTTCTCTTTTCCTAGTAGGGCATATTTTTGGTCAACTGATATGGTTTGTCCACCTCTGCAGGTACAGATTCTATTTTTCTTTCTCTCTCCAGAACTTATAAAAAATTATGAAGCCCCTGTGTGTCACACAGTAGGGCTGGTGATACTAGTCCATATAAAAACTGTTGCTAGCTGACAAGGTCTAGGTAAAAGTTGTTAAAATTGACAGAATTTAATTATTTAGTTAGAGGTACATTTTCTGTATTTTTTACTAAGTTGCATTCATGTATGTTTCTGTTACAGGGTTCAGAGAGTCTAGACTGTGACCAAGTGAAAAAGCCTTCTAGAGTAGTTTTGATGGAGTGGACTGAATTGCCCAAAGGAGAGGATCCAGACTATTATATTGTAACATACCAGCAAGCAGATGCTTTCAGTCAAAAAGTAAATTTCATCAGTCTAAGTGATAAGTAGTTCCATATGTATTTAAGCTGTAAATACCAGTAGTTAATACCACCGTGTGTGTGTTTGTTTAAAAAAAAAATGTAAAAGAGCAAATAAAGGGAAGTTTGGAAAACTTGTACTGAATTCTGTAATTCTTGTCATTTATGTGCACTATTACAGAGTCCTATTGAAGCCAGTGGGACTTAAAAGACCATTGAGTATCCTGGTTGAATAAGTATAGATAGGTGTATGTTCAAAGTTAAGAATATGCATGTTCTTCAAGGTACTGTGGTTTGAAGGAGGAGTCATAACTTCTCCAGAAGAGGCACAGACACTACCCCCAGGTCTCTGTGGGAGGGCGTTGTTCTTATTTTGAGCACAGGATGTTCTGGAACTTAAAGAAAATATGGGGCTTTTAATACGAAGGTGTTATTAACAGTTTGATTTCCAAAAGGTCTTGTTTTAAATGCATTGGGTATTTTGCAGTTTAACTGCAGCCTTAAGTTTGACATGCTGCAATATAAGCTACCCTTTTAAAAACCTCGTAGATAGTTTCTGAATTGTATTTTTATTACTTTCACTATATCCAGAAATTCTTTTAACTTGTAGAATGCAAGAAACGTTTCTAAAGTTGGACAGAAACCTGTCAGTACTACAATTCTGCTTGAGGAAAATAAGAAGTATGATATTACAATAGAATCTCTAAAAAATGGCCGAATCTTAACTGTAAAATCATTTAAGACACGTAAGTAGAGTAGCACAAAAATATTTTGGCATTATTATAGTTGGTCTAATACTGAAGATTAAAGAAGTAGGGGCTGAAATCCTGAGCTTACTCATGTATTTAGAAATTTTGCATCAATGTATGTTTTCAACCATGAAGAGTAGAAGGAACAATTTTATGTAACTAATTTGGTTAGTGTAACAGTTCTGCAATATGGGACTGATGTAAAAGTTTGGGAGATATTTAAATGTTACAGGCTTTGCCATACTACAGTAATTCTAGGAGAAGAGATTTATAAAAGAGGATGATGGAGGCAGTTACTTAAAGCCTGGCAATTTCATATCAATGTAGGGTTGTGATTGTTTGTCATATAAATTAAAAATACTAAATATTTTTGTTTCCACTTCATGACAGTCCCTCTTTAAAAAGAGTTAATAAGTACCTTGAAGATCTTAGTATTGTGACAAAGTGGGACAGACTTTTAGTATGAGAATTTGTGAGTCTAGCCACTGAACATATAAAAACATCATTTATAGCTGTAAATATGTTCAGGACCACAAGTCCCACCAACTACTAGAACGAAAGGGCTTTCTAATCTTAATTTTAACTGCTTTAAAATAGTTTATGGCATTACCTTTGTACACATTACAAGCTCATGCTAGCTTTGGAATAGTCTAGGATCTGAATACAAACAACATAATTGGGAAAAATACATAGTAAGTTGAAAACATTGCAGCAGGCATTGACTCTGCTGAAAGTACATTCAAGCTACAGGAAATAATTCATAACACATGCATGTGTTACTGCACTTGACATCTATTACATAACTGGTATTCTAGCAAAGCATGTACTTTTACAGTTAAAACACTCCTTAAACTGTGCACTTTTATTGCTGGTTGCTTCACACATAAGTTTACATAGCATGACAATAAGGAATGTGACTTAATTGCTCTGTAAGACATTTTCTGTTTTGATACTACCTTTCCTTCCCTAATGTGTATATCCCTCATCACTTCTTAAAAGAATAATAATACTGATGCAATAAAACTTTGAGCTAATTATTCCCTCGTGGTAAAGATAGTATTTATTTTTTCTTGATCTACTAGGTGGAATTTCAGAAAATGACATCAGAACATTTGTGACAGCTACTACAGTGTCTTTTAATTGGAGTACAATGACCAAAGAATTTTCAATTTCAGCTTCACTGAATGACACTTCTCAGTTTATAAAAAACCCCAATGGATTCTTTGTATGGAGTAATTTGGCACCTGCCACCTTATATACATTTAAGTTTATATTTGAACAATTACATCTTGAATTTATAAATGTATCTCAAGCACTGGATGTTCAAGCTGAAACAGGTATGTATTAGAGTTTGTTGTAGTCACAATGAATGCAAGGAAGCACTCCATATTTTCTAGGTTTAAGAGTAAATTGTAAAAAGCCTGTATTCCATTTTACAGTTTTTAACAGGTGTGGATTATTTCATTTCTAGAAATCTGAAAAAAAAATTGAATGTTAATGACATAGAAAGGTTATTTCTAGTTAATATTTCTGAGTGTATTTTTAGGAGCAAGAATTCAAATTTGTATGTGCAAATATTTTAAGCTAACTACATTTTTTTACAGTCTAAAACAGTGTCAAGTGAATGTTGAGGTTAAGCACTGTAATTACTTGAGTGTATGGATCAAATCTTCTATACAGCTTCAGTGAAAAGGCAGGGAAAATCCTGAATTTGGTAAGGATATGGAATGCTTTTTGCGAGCATTTGAAGTGATGGTTTTGTACTGCTGAGTGGCTGATCTACCTACACTGTTTTGTTAGAAGTGCTGTGAAGGAGGTAGGATTCTGAGGATGTTACGGCTTGATTTTGTAACTTCATTCCTTTAAATGGGCTACTCAGATAATGCAACTTAAAATCTTTTAAATTTAGGAACACAAATTAGAAGATTATATAGGCTCAAATTCAAGGAAGTAATTATTTTCCTAAACTCAGGAAACTATTAAAAAGAAATGATTTGTTAACTTCAATTTTGAAATTTAAAAAAATGAGCCATCAGAAACTAAGCTTAAAGAATGAATTTTTTCCTAGAGTAGGATAAAAATGAATGTGTGGTTTTGTTGGTTTTTTTTTTTTTTTTTGCTTCGGTAGGTTGTAGTTGATACTCCTTTAATTCAGTCAATCATATTTTTTAAGATACTCAGGATTTTGAAGGAGTGTTGATTCATAATTACTGAATTTTTGGGGATTTGCCATCGTGAATTAATTAAATGCTATTGTCATCAGAATATCTGTGTAATTATAAAAATTCTTAAGCTGTACCGCTGCTGTGAATGGTACAGAGTTATCTTTAAAATCCTGTGCTTGTTCACCTATAGGCACCTGTTCCCGCGGGTGGGTGGCATTCCAGAGCAGCTGCTATCGAATGGGTAAGGAGAGCAAGCCATGGAAGGTGGCGCAAGAAACCTGTGAAACGTCTTCACGAGGGGCGCATCTTCTTGACATAGGGAGTGAAGAAGAACATGGTTTCATTTTGTCTTATCTCCAGACAATGAGTCAAATAATCATGTTATGGACGGGTCTTAATGACCTAAAGGTCAGTCTATTCTATCTTCTTTGCTATTACATGTATGGAAGCAGGAGAATTTTCATATACAGAGCCTGATTCTTTGGAATAAAAAATGCTACACAGCAAATTGGTTATTTGTTTGTGTAGTTATCAGTGGTTAGAAGAAGAATCATTATTTTTTCCTGTTTAGAAATACTGAAAATATTTAACAGGTCATAGCTGGGAAAAAGAGACAGTTTACACATAACCCGATTAACTTTTCTTTTTGTGAGTACTTCACAAGGATATTTGCCTGTAGGTGGTGCTGCATTACCAGATTTTAAGTCTTACTCTCTAGGTATGTTACTTACTATGGATCTCAAAGCCTGGGGTTGGCGCTCTCACTTTTGATGCAGGTCTGAAATGTTGAGTGTTGAGTTTAGCAAGGTCTGTCCAATATGGCTGCTGGATAGGCCAGTGGAAGAATGAATGGGAGCAATGTATTTCTTGTAAAAAGTTTCCTGTTCCTCATATTTGGGATACAAAGGTTCTTAATGCCAGCTCTGCTATTACTAAATGACTCACTGTGGTGTGGTGTGTGATTTGGGAGCAGCTACAGAGATAAATAAAAGTATCGGGGAAGCTCTCAGAAAGATGGAGACCCTCTGCCAGAAATGTGGGATCCAGACGTCCTGTGATTAGGCTTAGTGAAACCTTTTGTGGTAAGTATCAGAAGGTCGGGAGAAAGCCACTGATTTTTGGTTTGGGAAATCTACGCTCTGAAATTTAATTTTAATATAATTTTTGGTCAAATTAATTTTGAAAGAAGTGCTATGAAAAACAGTAAAAACAAAGTAAACTTTATTTATAAGGGCTGGAAGTAAGTAGTAAACATGTCATAGACAGAAAGTTTCTTTATTGCAGACTCTGTTAAAAAACTTAATGGGGCTACACAAACAAGTCAGAGTGGGATACCATGCAAACTGAGGAAATGCAAACCTGTCTAGGTTTGTGGTTAGAGAAGCACTCTAACCTTCCTGATTAGTAAAGCACCAGTAATATATGCATTTTACATGTAATATTGTTTTATGCATGAGTTTTAGAATTGCTGTATTTTTTACACCATAGTGATACTAATTGTAACCAACTTGGTACTTTGGAAATAAGGTAGTAGTTGTAAGAGGCTGCCAGAAAGAGATGTCCCATGGAAACATAATATTTTTGCGTGTTGGAAAGAGTGCTAGAAAGGTGGGGTTTTTTTCTTTTTAAACTCTGATTACACAGAAAAGAGTTAATTGCCAGTTTGGAACTTGACTGTTAGTCAACTGTTTAATCATTACATGCATTTTTATGTTTGTGGGAGTCTAGTCAGTTAAATGAACTGGATGAGTACCTTGTTTTAAGAGTAGCAAGGGATCATAATAAAATGCTTGTGTTTCAAGCACTTCTTTCCTAAATATTTGTACTTAATTAGTGTGTTCAAGTACTGTATGAACATGTTGAAGTCCTTCTAAGTGTCATTGTTGTCATTTGCTCTCATCTTATGAGAACTCCAGATTGTACTTGCACCAAATTGTACTTACCTCAGGAGTTCAAAGATCATGGAGCGTATGCTAGGAATTGCAGGACTTGTTTAAAATCTGAAATAAAAAATACAGTTTCAATTGTTTTTGCTTTCTCTTTCATATTTGAACCATTAGGGAGTTAAGTTTCTGTTTTCAAGTTCTTTTCTCCCAGTACCTATGGGACTTGAAATTTCTATGAAAAAACGTGGAGGCTATAACCTACTCAGAAGATTTCAGCAGCGGTAGGAAAACTGCCAAGCACTGTGACACTAATAAAAATTAGCAACATTGTGAGCAGAATTAGTTCTGTAGCATTTGCATTCTCACAGTTTCTCCTTCTTTAACCCTATTTTGTTCTGTATCTGCATTCAAACCCTTCCTGACGGGGGTGAGCGTTCCTGTGAAAGACAACGGGGACCCTGGAGATGTAGGTCAGTGAGCTGGGCAAGGACGAATGGAGCGCTGTGGCGATACCCTCGTGTCTGTCCTGACACTCTGTGCAGTTTTTCAGAGTTAGGAAGTGGAAAAGGTAGCCAAAGACTGTTTACTGAGGTTTCTCTTACAAGCCCTGCTACAGAGGTTTGTATCATAGTAGTATATTGAGGTTTCCTGTGCTTGTAGTTAACTCTGCTTAGGAAGATCAGTATAAGAAAGAGATATGCATTGATTTACATAGTATTTTTGAAACAGCAGGCTAGACACACCAGTCCTCCTGAAAGTCAAGCTGCATTATTTCATACCTTTGAAAATCTTGTTCACTCTCTCGGGAAAATGAAAGACATCGCAGAATTTTATTTGATTCTTTTCAATTCAGTGGCTGAACTGAAAAAAACAGGCTAGTCTCAATCAATGTGATTTTTTTGTTGTTTTCTCAGAAATGGAAAAAAAATCTTTTTCCTCCTCCCCCTCCCTCCTTTTGAATATCTTTCACAAAATGGAAAAGCAATGCAAGTCTTAAAATTATGGCGGTACCTCAACTTTTCTCCATTACAATACTTAAAGCTTTTATTTAGATTGTAGGACCACAAACTTGCTATGCCTGAAAGCGCTATGCTAGTATACATCCCAAGAGTGCTCCAATGTCACGCATAAATGAGTTGGGTTTTTTATTAATGCCTGTAGATGTTAGTATATGGTAGTGCAGTGCGAATTGAAACCTGTCTCCCATTACAGGGGTCTGCATTGCAGTGCTGTAAGCATATTCTACAAGCATCTTTCCTCCAAAATGTCATGTTGCCCTGGTCTAGTATTTGTAGAGCTCTGCTGGAGAAACTGAAAGTACCTCAAGGGTTAGAAACTTGGAGTCAGGTGTGAGTGAGTGTCCTAACTGCTGAGCTACCAGCAAATAGGAGAAAGGGGAAAAGACAGCATTTCCTCATCTGATTGTTAAACCAGACCTGGATTTTTTTCAGTGAAAGTATTTTTGCTTTCAGATGGAATTTATGAATATTCTCGACTGAATGAATTTTTTTCAAGTGATTAACATTTTTAGAAAATTATTCATCCATGATTATTAGATTATTTGATTAATAGTGATTTTTTTTTTTAAAGGTTTGTTTGTAATGACCAAACACTCTACATTAGCCTTATGTGGCTTATACGACATGATATGACATTACTACCTTGTAGTCTTTTGTAATAGAAGGGATAGAATTTTACAGTGAAATATTTGGTTTATTCAAAATGTTCCTATATAATTAATTTGCATAAATGAAGTATGTAAATTTTGTATGTCTAGGAGATATGCTTGCAATGAGGAAAGCCTTAATAATTCATAAATATAATGGAAAAATACATGGGGTTTTTATTTCTGTTTTTTCAACGTAGGAAGAAGGTCGGCTCTTGTGGACAGATAGATCTCCTTATCTTCTAAAGGCTGGTATCTCAACTTTGTCAATGATACCAGAAAACGAAACTGACTGCTATGCCCTCCAGAGAGATCCCACTGGTCCAGACTATTTCTTCACAGGGTTTTTCTGCTATATACAGCTACCATATATTTGTGAATATGAATGTAACTATATTTTTTCCAGTCTTTTGCATTTATTTTTAAAAGCCTTCCCCCAATTACCTTTATCTTTGAAGATATAAATATAAATAGAAAAAGGTTTTAATGATTTTCAATGGTTTTTTTCATTTTTGGTGTTCTTTTTCAGTACCTCTGGTACCAGAAAACTTCACGTTTAGTGTGCGTGATGTCAAGACAACTGAAGCTGTATTTATGTGGAGTGATATGGACATGCGGCTTAAGTCAGGCTTTGCACTTATAATTAAGTACTATTTTGATCAGTGGAAACCATACGTTCTGAACTTGCCTGTGAATACAACTCAAGTGAAAATTATGCAGTTGTCTCCTGGCCTTTGCTATAATTTTTTATTAGCAGCAAGGAACCCAGAAGGGACACAGACTATCTTAAGTCCAATTCTGAAGGTAGAAACAAGTAAGTTACAAAAATAAATAGCAGTAATAATCAGATAATCATACAGTTCTTGTATTTTTCTGTTAATTACACTGTTCCTTGTGATGATAATTTGTCTGAAAATAGAAATAATTCTGAACATGAATTCTGAATCCAGGATTTACCAGTTTGCAGAGTGGATTCCAACATCTTCATTTTGCTTTTGTGTTAAAATGCTTTATTGGGATTGGTGAGGAAAAGCTCAGGAGTTTTTGGTGGCTGCAAGCAGAAAGCCAGCTATAAGTTCTGTTTCTGTGATGTATATTTTAAAAGCTCATTCTTACCGTAATTTTACTCACAGAATTCCTACTGATGTCCAAAGGTAAAGCTGGATGTCAGAGTAGCAGTAAGGTATTTTTTGGCCATGCTGGTGAAATGCAGAAGCATACTTTCCAACCTGAAGTAAAAGATTTGTTGGAATGAGCGGAGGTATCCCTGTATATGTGCACTTAAGATTAAGACAAGCTTTATGGTTTAAAAAATACATTATGTTTTGACCTGCTGCATGATGCGGTGTGGCATAAGAGAAATTCATGAACAAATTAACTTGTGTTCTAGTAAAGTCTAGCTGAATGAAGCCAAATGAAACCTGCCGGTTGGTAGAGATGAAAAATACCTTTACATCTAAAGGTGATCAAATGGATATGTCCTCAAGGTAAAACTACTTTATGGACACAGTTTTAGGTGCAAATTTTCTTCATGTTCCTGTTTCTGTGGTACTGGGAAAATGTTCTGATTTTCAGAAGTTAAGGAAAACATAATGCTCTAACATTTTTACCAGTTCTGGCAAGGCAGTCCAAATATGAGCCAGAGGTCCATTTTCTTAAAGTTAGAACAAAATACAGGTTTTGGTTTAGGGGAAGAAAGCTGTTCCTTTTCTCCAGCAAGTACATTTTGTAAAGTTCACTTTTTCATCCCCTGGGCTGCTTTAGTGCACTTGAAAGTGCTTTCATCAGCTGTGCCTACCAGCCTGTCTGCTCCCTAATCTGATGGTTCGTTTTCTGTATATAAGACCTTGTAATGCAAGTTGCCTCTATAATGAAGGAAAGATATTCCTGCTTTCTCCTAAGAGAAGCAAATATGTGTTTTACCTCAGAAATCAGGTTTTCAGCTGTAACATTGCTATCTACAGAAACATAATTGTCCAGACAAGGAAAAATAACACAATTTACTAATTAGACTAGTGACCGAATTGTTGGAAGAGGTGTAGGAGACATGTGAAGAACTGTTTTAAGATGATTGATAAAAACAGTGTGCATTGAAGACAACTTTTTGAAATTCAGTAGATTTTGCCATGTAATTCATTAGGACCAGGTTTTAACAACTTGGGTAATTCATACACTTTCTCTTAGGCAATGTTTCTGATCTGACTGAAATACAAGAGAGGACCTAAGTGGGGACTGGGCTCTACATAAAGAGCTAGGGGATTCAGAAAAACCTTAATTAGAGAGTAGGAGTATTGCTCTGTGTATCAATATTAGACACACTGTCAAAGTTGCACTGTTTGTTTTCCTCTGATACTATTTAACATGTATGTTAGTGTGTACTGTTAGCTTTTCAGGCTGTACTTAAAAAAAAAAAAAATTGTTATTGGTAAAGGCATCAGAAGCTCTTTCTATTCCTAATCTTATTCAACAGGGCCATTGCACTCCCAGAAGTTAGAGGCTACCTATGTTTCATCTGCAGAAATACATTTGAGGTGGAAGCCTCCACAGAGTTTATCCAGTGCTTTTCATTACTACCTTGTCAATGTTTTGGATACCGAAACCAACATCTGGGAACAGTTACCAGTTGAAAAAAGCAAGACTTCAGCAGTAATAGGAAACGTAAAACCTTATCATCAGTATCAGGTATATTTACAGAATGTAGCAGAGAAAGGAACTCTCAGCTGCCATGAGAAGCCTATATTAATCACAACAGGTGATGTATCAATTTTCTGGTTGTTTTATTTCACTAGACAGAGTTTCAATTGAAAATACAAGGCACAAAAGTATTTTTAAGGCCACGTACTGATTGCGGTTTGTTGGCGTGTATTGGGGGAAAGTCGGGACAATTCTTTTCTATATTCTCTGTTTACTGGTTCTAACCTTCAGAACCTTCCAAAAGTGTGAATGTGCCTATCCCTTTATTTATTTATTCACTTAATTATAGCACATTAATATGTGCTAAAGAAGCAACTTCCTATTTGATAAATATTTATGGTTTGCATATTTAATTTTAGCAAGGTAGAAACGTTACCATCATGTCTCAAATTATGTAGGTGAAGGCAAATTAATTTATTTTTCTGATCATAAATACTGTGACTTAGATGGTGTCATCTTTTCTTACTCTCTATATGTCCAATAGAATGGAATATGCTTGTAAAATAAGTCCCTATTTGTTATGAGAAAACAGAAAGCAGAATCTGCCTGTAACAGGTAGTTGTCTACAAACTATTTTAAGAAATAATTAAATGAATTAGTACTTTTAAAATCATGGAATTTTTAGAAGAAAAAATAAACCAAAAGGCATCATTGGGAAGTGATTGTAAATTGATAGTAAGTTTGATCTGTGGTTTTATACTGACATCTTTTTCTTTGATCAAGCTGTCAGTCCACCTACAGCTGTTTACATTCACCCAGAGGATGTACAAGAAGAGAGTGTAATCCTCCGCTGGAAGCTGCCACAAGAGGGTCAGGAATCCTACATTCAAGTGAAACCTAATGCAGACATAGGTGACACTATGAAGTTTTTAGTAAACAATACAGAAGAATTTAAGATTGATCTCCTAATTCCTGGAATGGATTATGAAATAGCAGTGGCAAGTGTGAATAATGGAAATATGAGCGAACTGAAGACCATTCAATGCACTTTAAGTAAGATATCTTTTAACAGTGGAATCTGCAGGCTATAATACTCACAACATCAGTCTCATTATCATTACTATCATCTAACAGATGACAGTAGATCAAGTCCATTTGCTTAATAGCCAAAGATCAAAACTTGCAAATGAAGTGTACCGATCCAATCCTAATTGTTAACAGCAAAGGTGATGCTGTTAACTTTCAAAGAGGTGTAGCCTTGGGAACCACATTGGTACTACTGAATGTTGTTTTAACTGTGGTGAAGACCATAGCAGGGAATCCTGGTCCCGCTGACAGAAGAAATCGAGTGAATCATTGATTTCCAGTGAAGTAACAAAATATTGGAATGGTTGAAACAGACTTTATTTTTGGAGATGCATTAAGTGTTTTGTGAACCGTGAGAGAGAAATTACCCTGCTATTGGTGAGAGGGTGCTGGGAAAAGATTTTAAGAGTTAGGAGTAGTAGTAGCTGAAAGGTAAAAGCTTTACATTGTTTATAGAAGGGTCTTTCCTGTTAGTTATAATTTACCAAGATGTTGAAATGCTTTTGGCACAGTATACATTTTTTTGCATATGTGAAAGGAATGGGCAGGATTCACTTATACATGTGGTATATAAAGGCTGCAGCTGTCAGGTTACAGATATGTGAAATGCTGTACTGTCATTTTTTCTAAATGATTACAGTATTTTGGAGGGTAGCAGGCTTAGTCTTTTTCAGAATTTTTTATATAGGATTAGATTTAATACCTCATTCAAGACATAGATGACAAAATTCTAGATGGGATTTTTCACAGCTGTCAGAGCCAGCTGTAAGGGAAGAAAACTAAACACATCAGTACTCCATCCATCAAAAGTATCTCATTCTCCATGCTCATCTCCTTGTCCACATGTACATTTCTGTATATTTTTCAGCTATCCTGACTTACCTTCTTGGTGCAATTGTGGTTGAAAAGGTAATTCATTGATACCTTTGGAAGCCTAACTTGCTTTGATTCATAAATCATTTGTCAAATGCTTCAGGATTCCAGTAATAAACACTTAAAAACATGAGGTTGTTTATTGTTCCTGAGCAATGACATGTTTTATTATAGTAGACATTAGTTTGCACTGGGCAAGCATATTTCTCAGGGCAGTTGCCTCAGATTTATTGTGTGGCTTTCATTGAATTTATTTTCAACTGATTTAACATGTAGCAATTTTTTTTTCTTCTTTTAGAGCCCAAGCCTGTTCAAATTGTAGTTCCTTTTGTGCTTTATAGCAATGCTGTGGTATTATTTGTTCGCATGCCTGATGATGGAGTATTTGATGGCATACATGTTACAAGTAAAGGAGGACCTAATGAGACATTCATTTTAAAAAATGATGGTAAAATAACAATTAAAAACCTTACTGCAGGAACAGAATATGATTTCTGCATTTCTACAAAAAGTGGAAAAATGTTGAGCTCCTTTTACCATGTATCTGGTGTAAAAACATGTGAGTATTTTAAGTTTATTCCTATAAAATTGCACCATATTAAATTTTGATTTGTAAACTTATTTTTATTTCAGTGCAGTAGGACAGGCTTTTTAAAAATCACCTTGATATATCTGTGTAAGCAATTAATTAGCTGTTTTTTAAACAAGACTATAATCATCCCTTATAATTTCAAAACTTTCTAAATTGTTTTTCTTATATCAAGTCTATAAAATGTCTAGCAAGTATTTCAGGAATTTAGGCTGTATTAAAATGTTGCCCTTGTGGGAAACAAGGCACATTTTGACTATTTATTTTAGCCAAGAAGATGAGGATAAATGGAGTTACTTCTGTGTCTTGAAATTAGTAAGTTTATTCCTCCTGGTGCATCTTTAAGCAAATAATAAAAGCATTGAGATTCCCATTTTCCAAGATGAAAATTCAATAACAAACACTTTTTAAAAAGTGTTATGGGAAGAGGACTCCTTCTAGCAAGGCCTTTAAAAAATGAATTTTAATAAGAACTTAAAAAATGTTTAAAAATACATGCTGAAATTTTATGTTTTCACTTTCCTGTTTTTTATTATAATTATACTTCCAAAAGTTTTCTTTTTCTTTTTTATCATGTTTCTTTGAAATTCTTTTCTGCTCTGTAGAAATGTTATAAAAGAAAAAACTAAGATAGGATAGAAAGAAGCAAGGAAGAAAGAAGAGGAGAATGAGGGCAAGACAGAAAAATTCTTCCCCAAATAGTGAAAACCTTGAAAGCTGATTTTTCTTAAAATATAGTTTTAATAAAAACTTGGGCTTTGATTGATCTTATGAAAGCATTTCCTAAATTTAGTATGAAACTGCTTTAGACAACCTAATTTTGGTCTGTCTCTTCTGGTGGCCCCAAAAATTTGGATGAAAAAAAAAAAAATACTGACCCCTCACATGTATACAGCTTTTCTCAGAAAAAGTGTAAATTTTGGTACATTCCAGCCAGAAACAGCTGTGGTGGGAGTGAAAGAGATGAGAGAAGAGGGGCAGCTCCTCTGTAACATGGTCTGAATTGTATCATACAAGGCTATACTAATTAGGGATAAAATGTATTTGTCTTGCCTGGTCTACTTGGTTTTTCTGAGCTATTTGACAAAATTTAGGTCCATTCTGAGCACTATGGTGGTGGTATTGGAGGGATTAACATCATTTTGGAGGACTTTCCTGCCTAGGAGTGCCAGCTCTATCCTCAGGGAAAAATGCATGTTCAGCCCCATGTAATTTTAAGATAAACAAGCAAGCAATTTTCTTTAAACAGTGGCACTATTATCTCTTTGTTCTTTTTCTGTTTTTCTGTTTTGGAATGTCTGTGTGTGTTTGCATGCCTGAGATCAGATTTTACCCTCTATCTGTTTGAATCTGTTACTGATTGTCTTCACTTCTGTGTCTCCACAGGAGACATAATAAGTGTTGGATTGAACAAAGTTGGATTGAACAGTAATATGTTTTATGTCCTTTTGTAGGTCTGGCAGCTCCACTCAATGTACGAGAAGGTAACGTTACAGACACTTCAATACGGATTGCCTGGGACCGCGCTGATGGAGATTTTCAGCAATATGAAGTTACGTGTACAAATTGTGAGAGTGCTTTCAGGGTATGTTTTTTAAAAGACCACTTGTGTAGAGGCAATGCAGTTATTTTTCAAAGTCTTCTGTTAAGTAATCAGAGGTTAAATTAAAAGCTATATCTCCCATTAAAATAGGTGGAAGTACCATTTACATAAGATAAGCAAATTTTGCAAGCAGTTCTGTGAAAACTGTATTTGGCTTTCTAGGTCCAGAAGGTCAAGCAAGAGACAGCAACGTTTTCCAACCTTACTCCTGGTAAGCTGTACAACTTCACTATTCGAACAGAAAAGGAAGGTTTCAGAGACAGTATTCTTGTGACAAAGGAAATAGAGACAGGTGAGACCACAATGTTGTCAAATTCAGCATTTGTTTTACTCCATCTATATGTCTTGCTTTCTTCTTGAATTTTATTTTGTCTTAAATAGAGAAAAGCAATTCAATAATTTTCATAATTTTCTCCTTATTCTCTTTAATTGTTATTTTCCTTATTCTTTGACTGCTTGTGTCCTTTAAGAATTTGAATATGGTTACAGCGTACAATGAACTACCAATATTAACTTCATAATGACTCAAGCAGGTGTATGGTCCAGTAATTGACACTTGCACACTGTCTGGCGACCAACATTACAGAAAACAAAATCTTTTTTCTTTAGTGTTTGATTTCTCACCTCAATGCTGAGTTTGAACACACTTAGGTGTTCAGAACTGAATTAGTTTTATGATGTTCTCTCATTGGCCTCCCCTTACATCAGGACTAAATTTGAGGTTTTCTACATTTAGTTCTACTTTGGGTTAGGACATTTGATTCTCAGCAGTATAGTTCTGTTCTGTTCCAGTTCTTCGCCTAGCTGCTAGTGGCTTCCTTCCATTATATATTTAAAAACAAATCTTTGATTGTTACTTTTTTCCTTTCTAAATTAAGATCCCTTGAAGTCAGATTTTTCTGCTTCTTTTTCTCATTCCAGCAAGCATGTTCATTCTGAAGGGTTCTTTCATTTTTGGAATGATGTTTCTGCTCTCTGTCCATATCAGGCTTTCACTTGTAACACAATTATGTTTCTTCTTTTTGATGTCACTGTGAATAAGTCTATTCAGTTATCACCAAAAAGTAAGTACTCTGGCCAGTAACCTTCACATACTATCTTGAGATAATAATTTCAGAGTTGTATCAGTTCACTGTTGCTTCTTCTTTCAATAAGCATGATGTTCTTATTCCAGTGAAACTACATTAAAAGAGAGTTCAAAGTCTCTGAGCTGCTCTCTGTCTCCAGTAATGTACAGTGCCATAGATACTTAGATACCCTGCTCCAATGGAAAATGGTACCTTCATCTTGGCTATAGGAATTAATGCTGTGGAGAGAAAGGAGTTTTGATTTTTAGCTGTAGGTAAAACCTGGACTAGACTAGCAGCATCACTCTTCTTGGCCAGCAGAGTAACTTAGCATTGGTTCTGAGGCTGTCTTCACTCTAGGAATACATCTACTATTGCATTGCTTTTTGGTTGTAAAGTTATAGCTAATAATAAACTATGCAGTATCTTGTAGTTTAGAGGTAGAACAAGGAAGCATTTTACTAGCATAGGAAAAGTATGCCTGAAAAACACCTTTGGATTCTTTCAAGGAGTCATCAAATATGTGGTCAGGGAGATGCAATTGATATATAGTTTGTGGATTTCCAAAAACCTGCTAGTGAGATTCCCTTACTGTGGCCCTTAAAAAAGTAGTCAGTCTTTTAAATTGACCTGAAACGACTGAAAATAGAAGATAAAAGTAGTTTTCACAGTGGAGGGAGGTTGTCGGATGATTTCTGGGATCTGTTCTGTCCAAAACATTCATAAATGATCTAGAAAAGTGAGCAAACAGAAAGGTGACAGAGTTTGCTGATGTATAGTTATTACAGTAAGGGTGAGAACTGGCAAAGAGTAACTATGCAAAAGACCATATGTGCCTCAGTGGCTGGGTGTTAAAGTGTCAGATGCAATTCAGCTTAAATAAGTGTAAAGTGATACACAAGGCAAAAATAACCCAAACTTCATGCATACATGGTCTGCTCTGAGCTGACTGTTACATCTCTGGAGAGGTATCTTGAGAATATGATGAGTAGTTCTATGAAAAAATCAGCATGTAGCTCAGCAGCAAAGTAAAAAGCAGCTGGGATGTTAGAAGAGGTTATAGGACAAAATAGAAAACATGGCTGTATTATCTATAGGAGTCCAGGTACTCTTGCCTTTTGAATACAGCATGCAGTGATAACGGTCCACCTGCACACCCCCAAAGGACCCCAGAGAGGCAATGGCAAGGGGACCCCAAATAATACCCTGCCAGACTGCTCCCAGGCCCGACACAGGAGTCATTCAAAGGTCCATCTCCACAAGCCCAAAGGAACATGGTGGCAGACGGGAGCCTGAACTACAGCCTCCCAAGGAACAGACACCCTGTCCAGGTCCTTCCCAGGGCTCTCGGGAGACCCTCAGCCCCTGTGCCCAGGTGTGGAGCCCATCAAGACAGTCATCAGGAGGAGCTCTTGGGATCATCTTCTGGACTAAGGGGGGGTTACTGCCTAGGGGTGTAGGACATGTTATGGGATGCCAGGAAAAGCAGTTTGGGATTGCACAGGACTTATTAAGGGATGAGTAAGGGAGGAATCAAAGGCAGGAAAAGGGAGGGCATCAGGTGATTTGAACAAATGTGGGAAAATAGAGGGCTAAGGAGATAAAAACTACTCATCACACGTAAATGATTTGCTTGTCTGACTGTGCCCTGCACCTGATCAGCACAATCTGTCCTATCTTATTAAATCCCTTTCTAACTCCTTCCTATCCTCTGTGCATGTGTGTGTACAGGAGCGTGAGTGCAGTAACTGGAGTTGGCCGTCAGTCAGAGGGCCCTTGTGTCTGTGATGCAGCACCTAGAGTGAGCACGAGTATGTGGGTGAGTGCGTGGCTGCTAGTGAGATCCAGCTGGGTGGGCTGGTGGGTAGGTCAAGCCCTGGGAGCAAGGGGCTGGGTGGGCCAGCTCTGGGTGTGAGAGCACCTGTGTGTCTCTAAGGGAGAGAGCATGGCGGGGGGGGTGTCACCTATTGGGACCTGGGAAGTCCTGGCCATCTCTGTCTGTGTGCCAGCAACTGGAGAGACGGGAATCCAGGGACGTCTACTGGGCAGACTGAGTGTCTGAGCCCAACTGCTGGGGACATCCACATTGTACATATGTGTATAAGTATTCTCACTAGTGGACCTCCATTCTCAGCAGGAGAGGGGAGCAGGATGAGGCCATTGGTCCTGTCTGTGTTCGTGTGAGTGCTCCGAGTGTCTGTCTGTGATCTGCGTGGCTGGCCATGTATATGTGTATATGTGTGGTGTATATGTGTGCTCTGTGTGCCTGTGCCTGCTGGGAATACAGCCTCAGCCTTGCTGCTGGTTGGACCCAGGGACATGGCTTCTCAGGCTGTTGGATCTGGCATGTTATATTTTCCTCTAATAGGTCCCGAATGTGAAAAAGTAAAGTATAGTAGATGCAATCAAAAAGATTCGTAGGAAAGCAGCAAGTGCGATCAAAGTTATGTAATGTTTTGCTTTTAAGGAACCACTGAGCTAAAACTGATACAGGAACAATGATGTAACGTAGAATCATTTGTGAGAAGATAAGTCATGGAGAGGTAATTATGGAGCGAGTAAGAAATTATAATTCGCTGACATTTCCTTTACAAGAACTAAGGACTTTAGAAGAAAGCAAGTAGAAAAGAAGCAAAAGGAAATGGTTGTTTATTAAATTTGTAGATAAGTTGCAGAACTTCTGGGCACATGATATTTTCCGTGATGATTGTGGTCATAGGTTCAAGTGGAGACTGAAGACATGCATAAAAGAGAAATCTGATGAGGTTTACTAAATTCACAGAAATCACCTTTGTCTCAGGAAATCCTTGGGCTGCAAACTGCAGTCTGGGAGATTACTGAAGGGAATTGTCACTCTATGCAAAGTCTTGCTTTTCCATAGACACACTTTTGGCCACTGTTGAATACAAGATACTGCGCTAGTGGGGACTTTGGTCTCAGCCCAGTATGCTACCTCTTATACTGACATTTCTTTTCTTGAGGAATTGTGAATTTTTGAGGAACTCTACATCAGTGATGTCAGAACTGCACTAAGTAGCATTACAGAGCAGCAAGCAGCTTGGCTCTGGATCTCATGGATAACAGAAGTCCCTGTACACATCACCACAGTGGTATTGGTCTGTATGTCCTTGGGTAAGCAAGGACATGACATAATTTTTATGGAGTTTTCATTGCATTCTGATGACATGAATCCTGTCATAAAATAATGTATTTAAAATTTATTTTAAAAGTAATGCATTTTTTTTATTCTCACACAGTACCAAGCGCAGTTCAATATCTGAACTATAGCAGAGATTCTGAAACAATAACTGTTACCTGGCCACCAGCCCAAAATATGTTTGATGGATATGTTATTTCAATAAACAGTAAGATCTTCAATAAGGAGAAAATGTTACCTTCCAGTGTAAGGTATGAGGATTACATTTAAAAAAAATGACTGACATGAACTCAAACCAGATGTTTCACTGTATATGTGTATTTAAAATAAGTAGCCTGCAGTGTTACTTACATGTGATATGTATTCAATGTTTTAGTTGATATACATTACTATACCCATGTGAAAAAAGATTATTTTAAGAATTGCGTTTTTAAACAAATTGCAAATCTCATATGATGTGTTTGTGCAAAGAAGAGCAAACAAAATACTGCACTGCAGCGAGCACCAGTAGAACCTGTGTGTCATTCTGGATTTGATTTAATATAATCTTTTATGAGTTTCTAGTACCTGAACTTGCTGCAAACCATAGCGTGATGCATCCTATTTAAGATTTTATCATACTAAATTAGTTTTTGACTGACAATATATACACATGTATACACACATCGTGTAAATAATATCCATAATACTATAAAGATTTAACATATGAAGATACATACATTTTAAAAATCCTAAAGAACACAATCTCTTTTTTTTAATCTTTCTAGAATGTACAAATTTGAGAGTCTTCTGCCAGGCACTGATTTCTTAATCAGTATTGTGACAACCAATGGATTAAAAAGAAGTCACCCCACCATCCTCAAGATTAGCACCTGTAGGTTCATGATTTATTAATAACTTTTCATGATTTCAGATAATTAGGGTTGTTACATCTTAAGGTATTGTCTAAGAAAAGCTCTTTCTTATTAAATCAATGCATCTTAGCAATGGCTGGATTAATGTATATATGTCTTTCTTTTCAATCTAAACATTCTCGAAAGTTGCTACAAAAAACACAAACAAGTTTCCTTTGTAGTTAATGGGATTCTGCCAGTAACCGAATCAACAGTAATATTAGGATGTCATAACTTTTCCGTAAAAATTTACAAGCATTGATTTTATTTTTGATATGTAGAGATGAATTTAATTTATTTTATATTCTTCTTAACTACAAAATTAAATCTGGTTCTACACTGAACTATAAAATAATGAATTACAGCAACGTCTTCTGTAGATGTTAATTTCCTTCAAATTAATATAGATTATTTTGATAGTAAATTTTGCATCCACTCCTGTCTTTACCTCAGATCCTGATCCACCATCAGATTTACAGGTGTTTGGGCAAGAAGAAAATACAGTCTATTTTTCTTGGAAACTACCAAGAGGAGGATTCGATATGTTTCAGGTGAGATAATAATGGGAAGAAACCAATGCAATTGTTTACTTTTTTTTTTTAATTTGTCAATGAAATTATCATTCTGTATGTACCGCAAACAATAAATATTTGTCTTTATAACCCACATAAGTATGGGAGGGAAATACTGCTATGGGGGAAGATCAGCTAATACACATTTCATATTACAGTAATATTTTTTAAAAGTTTATAAAGTTATGCTTTTAAAAGCTTTCAAAAACTGATTTTTCAGCTAATGTGCAATAAAAAAGATTACAGGTCAGGGGTTGAATGTAACTGCAATTAATCTTTTTTTTCTTAGCTTTCTGATCCAAATTTGTAATACAAATTGATTTCATTAAACTGCAAAGCAAAAAATTCATTGTGGCAGGATCTAAATGTTTTGTTTGGAAAGTTCCAGAACAATTTTTTTTTCTTTTTTAATATAGCACTTTACAAGACAAAACTGCAAACATTTGATACCTCCCATACCCTCCCAGCCTTGGGCACTAAGTAGCTCAGGGATTTCCTGAGTGATAGATTGAAACTGGACATACATAATAAAAACAGTGACTTTTTTTTCTGAATTTGTTTAATCCTTTATACTTTACAATTTCATTATTCCCTGTTTGAAAGAGTACACTCTTTTTATTTTAAACCTGGTATTCTTTATGTTCTTCTGGTATTAGAAATAGCTAGTACTACCCTATTCACCATACCCATATCTTTTGTGATTTTATAAGCTTTAATTTCTCAGTTGTCTTCTGTGCATCGTTCTTGTGTGGAAGCTGTTCTACATCTCTTATTATTTTTTTCTTTAATTTTTCTAAGGCTTTTTTATCCTTCTTGAGATTGGGTGCATAATGGAGTTATCAAAAGGTTAACAGTGTTTTCTGTTTTGCTTTCTGTTCCTTTCCTAGGCAATAACATGCTGTCTACCTTTCTGACTAATGTCAAGACTTTTTAAAAAAAACTTTTCTATGGACATTTCAGTTTGAGACAGCTTGATTTGACTCATAATTTATAGTTCATTAATAATGATTCTGCTGTGTGAACATCGTTGACCACTGAAACAAATAATTCAGTTACTATTTCTCATATGGGCTTGTCTATATTGAGTGCTCTCTTTGTACTTTGGTCAGCTGGTGGCCTCCCCAACACCCAGATAAACTTATTGTGTGTTTAAATTATTGTTTTCATTAGTTGTTATACCATTTTCAATTTGCTCTTCAGTCGTTTTTGGCCTGCTGACCAGTGTTTCTGCTCTGCCCGGCTTCCCTGTGCTTCTTAAGTTAGCTTGCATGAATTAGACAAGTTTATAGTTTTAATTTTCTTGTTTTGACATGATCTCCAGTTTTTAAGGATATATTTTCTTAAAGTAATCCTCTTTACTGTTCAAATATTTTTGCTATTTCTACATTCCCTCTACAAACTTTTTGAGTGGTGTATTATGTATTAAAGTTACATTTCAATGTTTTCCATACCATGATATTTTTAAGTGGTCCTCATAATTTCCTTTTAACTTGCTTAATCATTTTTAAGTATTTCTCCTTTTCTAATTAAATGTCACTGTGCTGGACTTTTTATTTTTATCCTTACAAAGAAGCTGAGTTCTAATATTTCATGGTTAGTATTACAGAGTGGCTCTTTAGCATTTGTATTTTGAACCACATCCTTTGCAACGCTTAGCACAAAATCTAAAGTTATTTCTGTTCTTTCAGTTCTCTGGTCAGAAACAATCCACTATGAGATCTAAATACTTCATCTGTGGATCACGTTTCACTATGACATTCAACCAGTCTCTCTTTTGTATCGTGTCTTTTGCAGTCTGTCTTGTGTTATCCTTTTTTGCAGTCACTGTATAAACACGGTCATGCAGTCAATAAAACTTTGTGATAGCAAATTGTTCTTTAAACACGTCATTTGAATCAATAAAGATTTCAAGGTATAGTTTTGCACAGTTAACTTACTTCACTAGGATATTCTTCAGCATGTAGCACTACCACAAGACAAAGTACTTTGCTTTACTGGTCTTACCTAGTTTATACCCCAATATTACAGTGTCCAATACTTCTCCTCTGCCTTCCCCATGACTTCAATTATATCCTTACCTAAAACTTGAAATCTGAGTATTCTTAGAATAGTTTCTTGACATTTCTTCTTCATTAGTATAAAGCTGCATTGATCTGAATGAATAAGAGTAGCCAGTTGGCCTACCACAGCACAATTTGGTGATGTATACTGGAGCGGTTTTACAGATTTTAAAATTAAATTCAATTCTCTCGTTCATGTTTTGAACCAGTTCAGATATACTTTTATATGTGGTCAGGTTATTTTTACCATTCTGTGGAAAGTATCTGTCATCTCGTAATTGTAATATTGATCTTTATGGCACAGTATTATTGTTCAGCATCTCATAGAGCAAGCAGCCACATTAGACAGTGTTTTGCCTGAATAAATGATCTTATCTTTAAATCTTTAATGAGAAAGGCTTCAGTAGACTGGTTGCTTAGTAAGGTGCACCTGCATAAAAGGGATCATTTTACTAATCATTTAAAATTAATTATCCCAGCTCACCAACTTTCTATGCAATATATTGTAGTTTGTAGAGCGAAGAGTGCACAAAAGGTACTTTCCTAACTTCTTTATACTAGATGTAAATCTTTAATCTATAGCTTTGCTTCTAGCATTTTGCAGTGCTGTAATTCTAACAAGGTGATGACAATCTCCAAGATTCAGTGCGTATTAACAGGTACTATGCTGGTAAAATATACAGAGGGGAATTGGACCATTCCTCCCCGGAACAATAGCAGCTGAACCAAAGTGCTTTCAGGTCACTGCTGTTTAGGATATCGCTCTTCTGTTGAAGGAAATAATGGGTGGCAGGACAGGACACACTGATGTAGGAGCTGTAAACCTTCTCGATCTCTTAGTGCTAACTGCCACGCCTGAGAAACCCGTGTGTGTGTGCTGGAGATGCTTGTCAAGCCCTCCTCTGCAGGGCAGACACAGCGTGCGTCTTGCTTTTCGCTAGTGCAGATATGAAACAGTCTGCAGTGACAATTTTCTAAGTCAAAAGAAGGGACTATCACAGGAATTTTTTTTCTCATCTTAGAGTTGTCTGGGAGGTCAGAAGGAATCCTCACAGCCTCTAGGAGTTAAGTCCCCAAATTTCAATTACTTGGTATCTCCGGCAGTTTTATTCTCTGCAGTGGCTCTAAACAAGTGAGTTTTCAAGGTATACCAGTGAGCAGAGTTGAGTGGCTGATTCCTTGGGACTCTTTTCAGAATCTCAGCTCTGAACAGTGCATGGGTGTTTTTTGGTTGGTTTTTTTTTATTTTGTTTGGGTTTTTGTTTTTTGTTTTGTTTTTTTTTTTTTTTTTTTTGCCAGAAAGGTACAGAGATCTCAGAAGTGTCTCCATTGTAGAATAAAAAAAAAATGTATCTCATCCTGTTGATTAATCCTTAGGCTGCTCTTCTACCCCTTGGCTATTCTCATTCTATCTTGTAGTTAATTGTACAGCTCATCAGTACAGCTGTGTGACTGAGCAGTCAGAGTACACTCTATTATCCTTATTCTAAGAACGAAAACATGTCACCTGTAAGCCATGACTTAACTTTGCTTCCTCCATCTACTTTTAAAGATTAAAGTCACTGCTTTCACCACTGGGCTAGTAAAGAATTTTAGAATAAGTGGTGGGTCAACCTTGTGGAACATAATATAAAGCTTAAGCCATATTCTTGATTTTTTTTTTTTTTTTGTCTTTAAAATGTGGAAAATACTGTAAATATTTTTATATAAACAGGTAGTTGGAATCTCTGAACATTATTTTTATGAAGTGAAATACTCCAATATAAGAAATTATTTTTCTTCCATAGCTTTCATATTTTCTAATGAACAATGAAAAGCTGCTTACCAGAACTGTTTATGACAGCAGAGCTGTAGTGAAAAACCTGGCCCCTGGGACAGAATACTTTTTTCAGTTAAGAACAGTTAAAGGCTTGGATTCCTCTGTGGCCTTGGAGAAAAAAGTAATCACAAGTAAGGAAATACCTTATAACTTTTCTTTTTTTTTTTTCTTTTGAAAAGCAGTAAATGTTCATAGACGTTTAAATCATTGTATGTAAGTGACTGAAAAGGGTCATACGGTTCAAAATAAAACTTTAAATTTGGGAGGCAAGTTCCGCTTCCTCTTATGATAGTTTTTTAAACAGGAGCCTTGTATGTAACTTGCTGGGTTGAAGTTGAGGAGCCTAGACATAGTTGCAGATAACCGTTTGAAAAAAGAGGTGGACTCACAAAATTCTTCCAGCTCTAGCAGAATAAGATCTTGCCAGAACAGCGTCCTATACTTTAAGAATTACCTTGCATTTCGTTTACAATTGTTTCTACACCTCTTAAATTCTTGCAAGCCCAGGGTCCAAGACTGGAGGACTGCTCCTGTACAAGGCCACGGAATGCTTAAAAGAGTAAGAGGAATTGTGCTTCAGATAGCTTGACAAGGTCCAGAAAATGAACCTGTATCTTGCACTCATTTTCTGTCTCCGAGCAAACATGGGTTTTCCAATGCTCCTGTGATACAGCATAAAAAGAGGAGAGTTTGTGGTAGAGATTTGAAGGAACAGATTTATATTGGATTCTGGACTGCCAAAGCAGATAAAGAGCAGCTAAGTGTAATCGTAAAATAAATCAACTCCCAGATTTATACACATGCATGTCATAGGCCTCCTCCCTTCTTTGATGGATTTTCTGTGGTCTGTTTGGACTGTAACTCCTTAACTCAGTTAATAGTTAAGGAGGCTCAGCACTTAGTTATTCAAAGACGAGTGAATCTCTGAAGAAACCCAGATCTAGTCCTGCAGATTCTTCTTAATGAAAAGTGCAGCAGAATAATCATCATCATGGTCCTGAAGTTGCTTTTTATCCTTAAGCAAATGTTTTCAAGAGTATTGTGGATAAGTCCAGTATTGGCTACATGATGGAGTATTTACTCTATCATTTTAGTGGCAAACCTTTAGGATTTTTTTCATGCTGAATAATCCAGCCCTTAATGGGATTATGCTAATTGGTATTTTTCAGAAAGCTTCAAGCATGATAAATCAATAATCTGGACGACTCAATTATTTAGGAGGAATGGAAACATTTTTCTTTTCTAACCACAGCTGTGCTGCACAGATTAATGGAGGTGCTATTTGTAAATAATTACCTGTGGTTTGAGGAATCTGAATATGACCAAAAGGAATATTTAGAAAGGAAAAAAGGGATAATCACTGAGACTATGTGATTTACTGTATCTCTAAGTGAACAGATGAATAGTTTTCTAAAATTATGTGGCTTATGTTATATTTTAGAAAACTTAACTGAATAAAATCTCTGCTTCTGTTTACAAAGTTTTCCTCTCTCATTCTGTTTCACCAGTGAACAATGTTACTGATCTTACAGAAGATCTGATAAGTCTGGAATTTTCTTCCATAAATACAGAGTGCGCACAGGAGGTACATTCCCATGTTTTACCCTGTGCAGCATAATGGCACTATTTACTATATATCCATACAAACATACTTCTAAAATTTGCATGTTGCTGTAAACCCTCAAATTATTTAAATAAACCCCCACTTATTTCTAAAAGATAGTACTTATGTTTTCAGGGCTATGCATTAAACTTTTCTTTATTAATCTTAATCATTTTTACTGTAGAACCAGCTGGGATATGCGGTCTGGCATTAAAAATGGTAAATACTTCCTCTGCAACTTTAATGTGGAATCCAACCAAGAGTAACTTCACTTATTATAAAGCGTCTTTATCAAACAACACCTTTATTAACAAGTTCAGGATTCCAGGAGCACTGACTGACTTCAGTGTTACAGACCTGACTGCTGGGGGCATTTATAATTTCACACTGCAAAGACTAAGAGGAAGTGTTGAAGGAGCTTCTGCTTTCATTGAAATCGTGACAGGTCTGTACGTTTTCTTGCTTTCTCTCCTTGCCAGTGAATGGTAGCTGTCAATAGCAGTGCACAGCTTTGTATATCTCACTTTGCAGAATAACATTGGAATTTCGAAAGATCTTGCATGTAATAGTTTGCTGTGGTTGTGGACATATGTTACTTAACACTCTATTCAACCTGCATCTAGTGATATGCTACCAGAAACATAATTTTTTTCATCTGTGCTGCATTTCTTTTGACCATTTCTAGTATTTTTGTTATTTTTCAGGTGTTATCCTTCTGAGTTACACATAAGCTGAGTTTTACCTTATCTGATTTCAGTAGGTTTTTTGCAGTGAGTGAAGTTAAACACTTTTATAAATGTTTGTAGTGTTAAGGCTTTAGATTGTAAACTATTCCATTCAAGGACTGTTTCTTACTAGATTTGTGATTACAACTTAGTAGGGTAAAATCTTAATCTTAACACATATGTCTGCATTTTACTGTAATGTACTAATGTGAAATACAGATTAAATTTAAAGAGGAGAAAGATGCACCAGAACTAGCTCAACCATTTTCTCTTGCTACTTTCTTATACTACTTTTTCTAGGTTTTTTTTGTGGCAATGACATAGTTGTATGAGAGAGACCTGAGAAGTGCTGGAAGCTGTCACTGAATGACAACTTCAACCAAATGTCATGACATTTGTATGTCTGCTTTTGGGATCAGTGCTTGACAAACTGCTGGTGCTTCTGCCTTAGTCAGGGGGACTGAAGCAAGAAGTTAGAGAGCCTTTAAAATTAAGTGACATAGGGGTGAAAATCCTTACATTTGTTTTGAGGTAATGTCTTGAGGGTAAAATTAATAAGAAAAAAAATCTTGTATGTCTTTTAAAGTTTAAACTAGGACTGCAGTGCTATAATACTTTAATTGCAATTAATATTTTTTTCTAATGCAGGGAAGTTTTAAGTCAGTTTGGTTGACCTAATTGTGCTTCCTTTTACTTAAAGGTATTGAGATTACATTGTGATGCTAAGCCTGCTGGTTTATAATGGTTAATTTTTTGAAAAATATGCATTCCATATTCACTGATGTGTATACTCGACCTCAACTAATTTTCAATCCAATCACTCCGAGTATATATTGTAGATATTAAGTAGTATTTTTGTAGGTGAAATTGTGAAATTTACAGCAAATTGTTCTGACTATGCTTTACATAAATGTACTGGCTATGTACTTTATACAAATATACTGATGACTGCTGGTAAGAATTGTGTGTGCATGTGCATGAAACAGAGCAGAGAACTGTAGAAGAGCAGGTGCAATGAGGCTCGAGTAAACTGCACTCACGTATCTGTTCCCTGACAATGTGGTTAAATCTGCAGAAAGGTAGAACTGAGACTTTTTTTCAGCGTCAGTGGGAAGGGTAATTCTTGGTCATGGCATAATACTCGGAAGAGCATTAGCTTCATGGGACTAAATTTCTCTTTCCACGAGGACATTTTTATGCTCTCTTCTACTGCTGAGTCAGAAGTGATTCAACTGAGGTAAAGAGAGGTCTTCAGTGTTGTGATGATTGTACACTCAGAGATTAATAATGGGTCTGTAGAAAAAGACCTCTATAAGCATAAAATCCAGCTTTAAAGGAGGTTGAGATACATGGAAATAATAGTGCTGATGGTAGCAGTAGGACTTAAAATTCATAAAAGTATACTAAAAGGAAAAAAATTATGCTCTCACTTGCACTTGCATACCTCCACATATATTTTTTGTTGTTGTTCTGTTAGCATTCAAATAAAGCAACAGGTTAAAAATCATACATATAGGGCAAATCCAGACTGAATATAAAATCTAAAGGTAATGTTTGGATATATTAATATTTCAGATAGATCATTTGATGGCAAAACTGGAGTAATCTGAAACGATTCTGCAATTTTGGATAGTCAGTGTAAAGAGTTCATGAAAGACACATAATGTAAGCAGATTTACAGTAACTAAGAAAGGAGTGGAACTCTTTCAGGGTGGAAGTGATATAATATTCAGACTGCACAGTATAATATTAGTGTATAAAGAGTACTAGACGATTTAGTCTGAATTCTGAAGATGCACGTTATAGTAAGGCAGACAAAGGACTGAGTGCAAGGGTAGTGGTGAATCTGAAATGTGGTGAATAGCATCACTGACTGGGCTTGCTCTGGGAGATAAGCACAGGGAAAGCTGTTAGCAGTGTGTACTTTCCAAAGTAGAAAGGAGATAGATTCACATGGCTATGGATTGCACAGGTGGATAAATTATACAATATTATAGGTAGATAATGTTTTAATGACCTGTTGAAGAAGCTAAAATCTGGTTCATTATTAGGCTTAGAGTGGATGATATAGATTTAAAGGTGCATTTAGAGGCAGAAGAAAGTGAGATGGTATGACAGGAGTAGGTGGAAACTTGGCTTTAATAAAAAGAGTAAAACATGTAAATTTTGGGGACTTAGCTGAATACACTTCATGGAATTACTGGGATTCTAAATATATGGAAAGTATAAAGGAGTTAAGTAGTACTAGTTATGACAGTAGTAGTGCTAACTTTAAGGTTGAGGACAGTAGAAACACCAGGACTGTGCAGAGATTCTTTGTTAACTGAATATTGGGCAGAGATACTCGAGCTTGCTCTCTGTGAGTGGGAATGTCTGCACAGCATAGCTGGGAGATTATCAACCAAGTCTCAGTGGGAGTATAGCAACTATAGTATAATATACTGCTGTATCCAAGCTAATTAGCAATTAGCCTTCAAGTAGCAGGTAAACTGTTCTTGGATGCTTTTATATTCAGTTGTAATACTAATATATTTGTAAAGGGGGCTATTTGAGTTAATGTCTTATATTCCACAATTCTCTTTCAGAACCTGCAAAGCCAGAAGGACTTAAGTTCTTCAGTGTCTCATCATATTCTTTTTCACTGTATTGGAGACTACCATATGGACATGTAGACAGATTTCACGTGGATCTTATTCCTGATCATGGTTCTGTTGTTATCCTAGATCTTGGAGTTAGGGAGTATCAAGTATGTGCTTTTATTACGTGACTTGCATGGCCAGCTTTTCCTTATGCTCTGTGCTCGTGAGGAATTCAAGCTTGACTCCTTAGCTATTTAATGCAAATATGAATATGAAAGTATTAATGAAAAATTGGTGAGAGCAAATTTCAGCATCCAGAGTTTGGTAACTAAGAACAGGTAGTGAATTTACTTTTTTTTTTAAAGTCTGCTAGAAGGATACAGCCAGTCATCCAAGGGTTCATGAATAGTTTAACAAAGGAAGAGCAGAGCTATTGAGTAATACAGGCTCATTAATTGTGTACTTGCCAGGAAGATCTGTGCTTAAATCATTAATGCAGGCAACGTTTCACTGCTAAGCCATCAAAAAGAAATAGGAGCACTTTTTGATTCTGCTGTCTGGAAAATATAATAATATTAACAGAAATAATGTTTTTTCTGGTCATTTTGCTTTTGTTTTTTATTGGAACTGCAAAGATACAGGTATTGTATATAAATGCTTGCTAAAAAGTTGTTATGTTTATTTCAAAAGATGGGCTAGCTTAAGCATCAAAAACTTGTAAGTTTTTCAGGCTGCTTTTGTGTTTATTCTTTCAAAAAGGAATTTTATAATGCTTCATATTTACTTTGATAATGATGGTGATACAGAAAAACTTCATAGATACACTGATAGGTGATTCTGTGATAAAATTAATAGTTAATTTTGTTGTTCTTTAATATTGAATGTTATACAAATCTTATGGGAGGTAGTTAAATAAGATGGCAAAATACTGTACCGGAGCTAACAGATGTAAACTATAGTTTTATACTGTTGTATTTCTAAAAGCTTATTAATAGATCACTTCTAGTAATGCAATGCTTAAACTTTGGGGTTTGCTTTTTTTTTTTTTTCATTTTCATAATTCTTGGTAAAAAACTTAAATAAATCTATGTCCTATTTCAGGCTGATTTTTCTAATACTATTCCTGGAACAACATACAATGTTACAGTTTCTTCAGTTTCTTCTTCGCTCTACAGTTCACCTGCAAGTAGAACAGTGACAACAAACGTGACAAGTGAGTTAATGACTGATGAAATTTTGGTTTTTTTTTTTTTAACTATGCTTTTTCGTATTTATTATGTGGACAGTGGTATCTGAGAAATGATAATCAGCTTTGAACATTTTTTTTTTTTTTCTCCATCTTCTTTAACCATAAAAAAATACACTGAGGTGTTCTATGAGAGCATGAGAGTTTCTGTATCAGATATTTTTAAGAAGCAGCCCTGGATAGGAGTTGTAATTGTATTCATCCATTAGGTTTGCTATTTAAAAAAAAAAAAAAAAAAAAAAAAAGGCATGAAGGAGATCAATTTATAAGCTTTTGAAAATATCCATGCCCTATTTTATATGTATAGTGGTAGACTTTGGAGACATTACAAAAAAATGTAGTCATATCAGACATGTTTTGTAAGACAGTACAGTTTGGTTTTGAATGGTTTTAGGGAAAGGGACTGAAATTAAGCATACTAGAATGTCTCAAATATTAAATTGGCATTAAACTCTGTTTTGTCCATGAAGATCTTGAGCATTACATTTTTTACATTCTTACAGAAGAATGTTCCTGGTGTTCCAAAATTTATTTAATTGTTTTTGTAACAGGACTCTAGCCAGGAAAAGAGCTTTTTCATTCAACAGTACATTAGTTTTCAATACTTTTACTGTTTTATGCTGGCAGATGATTTAATTTCTTTATAGAAGCTGCGAAGGTGCCTTCATTATCTGGAAACTTAATTAAAAGCTGGTTTATATGTGTGTGTTTGTGTGTGTATACGTTTATATGTAAAAAAAAAAATTTATTTTTTTTTAAATTTATTTTATTTTTTTTAGATCCTGGGCCCCCTGTGTTCCTTGCAGGTGAAAGAGTGGGCTCTGCTGGGATTCTGCTGTCATGGAATACACCACTGCATCCAAATGGAAGAATTCTCTCCTATGTTGTTAAATATAAAGAGGTCTGCCCTTGGATGCAAACAGCTTATACACAAGTCACAACAAAGCCAGATAGTTTGGAAGTTCTTCTTACCAGTCTTAACCCTGGAACAACTTATGAAATTATGGTAAAAGCTTTATGAATGCCTTTTAGTATTTTGAATTCTGAATTACTGTAAATTGTGTGAGTTTATGGTAGGTCCATATAGTGTTTTCTGAAGGACCTTGCTAATTACTGTTGCCATAAACCAAAATATATTAGCCACTTATTTGTTCACAGTAGTGGTTTTTAAATCTACTTTAAATAATTTCCAACCAAAATTGTACTACAATGTAGTTTCTTCTATTGATATTCTTATTGACATATGGCATTTGTGGTAAAAAGTAAAAAGCAAAGGGTAGAATTTTCAAGAATATCTAAACCCTTCTTCATCTTCATTGAGATTTAATCTTTCAAATCACTGGTGCACTTTGGATATTATACGTAGATTTCTAAATCATCTCGGCCAGATCCAGAAAAGCAGGTAGGTACATACTTTCTTTGATTTTAAACTTAATTAGTCTAAGAAGGAGTTTTCCTGCCTGAATATCTGTTTAGATGTAGCCTGTAAACACTTTAGCCTGGTTTCCCTAAGGCTGGGAGGTTTAGTTGGTGTTATCTACTGAAATAAAAAAGTCATTCTTTTCCATTCCCTTTCCATAGATTTTATTGCCGAGATATTCACAGTGAATATCTACTGCCAAAATCAGTACATGTATTTTCATGACTTCTGTATGTGGAATTTGTTTACTTTGTGATTAGGTACTCTTGATCAGAGTGGACAGAAATGAACTGCTGTCCTCTTGGCAATATCTGCCAAGCAGTTCTTCGCCTGTCTTACTCTTTCATAAGAACCTTGGAGAGGTGCTTCTTTTCAATATCAAGAATGAAATCAAATTATGTGTTTGATTTGCTTCTTTCCATATCATGTATGTTCCTACAGTGCGAAGTTATAAAACAATATTGAAGTTGACCAGACTAGGAATAGGACTGTGCAGTGATTCTTTGTAAAGGTGGTATGTGTGTAAGAAAGCATGTGTGTAAGAAAGTAAAAATATAATTATGTCTGCCATTGGGGGGAAGTTTATCACTGTGAATCTAGTGATGACCATACTGATAAAAGCCAGTACATCCACAGCTGGAGAAATGTTTATGCTTTGATGTCCTGCTGCCAGTCATCTGTTTAAAAAAAACAAACAAAAAAAAACCAGAAAAAGTTCAGCTCCTGTTTGAGAAAAGTATTATCACTTAGACTCTAAGCATATTAATCTCCTCAGACAAAAGTTTTTAAGATAATTCAATTTGCAAATCTAAGTATCTTAGTAGCACTTGTGTGGGGTTCAATATTAAAGGTTTTGCAAATTCCATTCTTTGCTCTTCCCTGGGAGAACTCTGGGACATTTTAAATCATTCGTTTTACTTAGGAATAATTTGCCCTGTGTTGATATATATGAGAGGCAATCCTTCCCATTGATGGTGTCTGAAGCATTGATCGTAGAGCAGAATTTGACTCAGGAAATTGACTTGTGACCCAACAACCTCTAGCAGGGACCATGTGGATTTTCTCATGAGTGAATAAAAGTCTGTTGGCAAGCTAAGGGTTGTTACGTTACCTACGGCTTTGGTGGGTGCCCTGACCGCATGACCCATGAGCAACCTCACGGATTCAATAACGACTCGGGTGGAAACACTTTTTCTACCTCACAGATGTGGCCAAAACCAAACATTACATGTTTTCCTTCTCTTGAGCAATTTCTTGTGGTTCTTTGGTTAATTTTTGGAGTCTGTTGTGTCATTTAAAAGTAGCTCTTGATTTTTGCATAGGTGAACATTCTTTATTGTTTCAGGGTACCTGGCTTGGTCCTGTTGTGAAATTCTTTCTGGTAAATACTGTGACAGTACAGTTCAACAAAGCTTATAAGCTTTGAATATGGGTTTCCAATCTATTTGTAACAGCCCAGTCTTAATTTCTCTACATCTAATGAAAAAAACATTTTTAAAGAAATAGTAGTTAGAAGTGGTAGTCTGTTAACTGTTGGAGACCTATGGAAAATTTTGAACATCTGATCATTGATAATTTTGTAAAAATTTGCACTCAAGACTTTTTTCTCAACTTACATAATTAGTGGCAACATAATTCAAAGCATAAAAATTAATAGTCCTTCCAAATGTGAACTGCAGCTACTTGAACTTTGGATAGTACTTTGTTATCTGCATAGTAAGCTTGTCCTTTTTAAATGTTTCCAAGATTTTTTTCTCTAATGGCTTTGTGGCAGTGATCTCTAGAAGCTAACAGTACATTGTGTAAGCACTTAATTCTGATTTCTCTTCAAAGCTAATTGGTGTGTGTAGCTGACACCTTTACCATGCAAATTTTTGCATACTTAAGTCATAGTGACTTTGAGTTCTCTTGGAAACTACACATATGAAATAGGAGTTTCCATATCTGTCTTAATGCTAGTTTTCCTTTCTGGACTGTTTCTACAATACCTACTTTGAGTCGAGATAACAAAAAGTCAGGTTAGGACATACCTTTAGATTTATATAATGTAATTTTAATACTGTTCAGAATTTCCTGATTGCCTGTCAACCCCGTGGAGATCCCCAGGTAATTTCCTCAGCTGCTGCAATTACTGTAGAATTCACCAATGCTTAAAGATGTTTCGGGTCATTGTCTCTGTGACACAGAAGTAGGTCGGATTGGCTGGAGTCATGAGGTGTGCGTGCATGGGGAGGGTGTTTGTATGGCTTAGGAAGGAGCTGGCCAGTGATGCAGGTTCTCCTTCAGCAAGAAGAGCATGCACTGCTTTGGGAAGTGGTTGTAGGCATATGTGTCCCTTTACATCCTAGATTAAGTCTTCCATGTTACCTCATATTTCTTTGCTGTAATTTGTCTGCTTAATGCTTTTGTTTAAGCAGCTATACGGTCTTCTGAAAGATGCCCAGTTTATTCCTGAGAAGTGATTAGAACAGTTTTTCTTCCTGACCTCCTGGCTCCTTCCACTTTCTTTGCCCTTCATTATCCCCTGCATGCTGTCGCTACTTCTACTATGATCCACAAGTGGTTTTGCACATCTGGCCCTTCTCACCCCACTTTCCCCACAGTCTGCACTGTCAGCTCCGTCAGCACCGCTGCCATACCTTTGTTGCCTGGCGCTCGCAGGAGGGAATGATTCTGCCAACTTTAACCTTGCTGAAGAGCTTGTCACTTTGCTGCTTCTTTCACACATCTCGCCATCACTGCTGGAATTTTACTCATGTTTTACCTTTTGTTGTCTCTGTCACTTTTTTCAAAATAAAGAGTCAGACTTCATTCCTCTTTCTTTGTAAGTATTGCATGCCATAGCCCATCACTGAGTTGAATTGTCAGTAAGTCCTATATTACAGAGTGAATAGCATCGTTGTTGTGTTTATCTCCAGAAATTCTACCAAAGTCCCAATGTACTGCCCTTCTGCAGGAAGACTCTGCTATGATTGTGAGCACTGAAGCACATCCACCATAAAGTGTATCCACAGTTCCCTGAGCTGTTTTCTTTCTGCCAAAAGACATGCTTTCCTTGGGTTTCTGCTCTGAGGGAGGTTGAGCTGCTCTTGCTATACTTCAGGAGTTCAAGAAATAAAAGAGAACCTATTCTCCCTTTTAATCTTTTAAGTTATAGTACGAGTAAAATAGGAATGGGGAAGCTGGTTTAAGTGAGTTGTGGTAAGAAAAAGGAATGTTACTGATGTTATTCCTGCTGTTGACTTTAGCATAAAACAGGGACTCGGCACTTTTGAAGTGTGCATATTCACACGTAGTTTTCTCAATTCTTACACTGTTTCATAATTTTTCTATTTTATTTTTTCACATTTAAATGTTGAGTATAAATTAAACAGTACAGCTATAAAGGCATGTTCATTTGTATATATATAGTTTAAAGCTAGAAGGTGGATCTCTGTGTATCTTTAAGATTTTCACAGTCCCTGAAACTGTGTGAAAACATATCCTACAAATTCTCCAATGTGGCTTTTTTCTTCTGTAGGTTGCTGCTGAGAACAGTGCTGGTGTTGGAGTATTTAGCGACCCTTTTCTTTTTCAGACTGCAGAAAGTGGTAATTTTAATAAAGTTGCTAATTATTTTAATTAAAGCTGCTCTAATTTGTTCAAATAAAGTATCCACGACACATTTTATACTTGAACAAATTCTGATGCATTTAGAATAAAATCCTAATTCTTTTCTTATTCTTTCACTCAGTGGAAAAGGTGCATTTTGCCCTATTTGCTAGTAACAGCATTTAGGGTGTGCCTGTATGGGGGTTTCTTATATGCAAAGTCTTTCTATTGGGGTTTTCCTATGCCAGTTTCTAGGTAGGCTGCTTCCAGAAAGCAAGGCCACAGGAGAGCAGAGCTACCTATCAAGTGGACCCATCTGGTGTTGCCTGCAGCAGTCCTAGGAGACAGACTTTGTTGTGGGATCAGCTCTCGCACTGCCTACTTATGTCAAGCCATATTTGTTTTGTGCTGGAGTCAAGTGCCTTCTCTAAGAAGCCCAGCACAGAATGTATTTTACTAAGTTTTTCCTTCTTAATTCTGAAGAAAAAAAATTAAAAAATAGTGCACGGCTGGAATGAAAATATGACTTGATGGTTTTGAAGATTAAAAAATTATAGTCTGAATTTGCGTAAGCTTTATTAATCTGGTGTTTGCAGTCTTGCTCGTGCTCCAGGAGCACTTGTGCCTTGGCTGAAGAGCCGGCACCAGGCCAGTTACGCTAGGGTGAACCAGTCGCAGTGGAATATGGAATTTGTGCTGCCATGGCAGTGACCGTCCCTCTGTGTTTAGGAATCCTGGCTGGTTTCTGTAGCTGTGCACACTGCAGAGTGCCACATCTCAGTTAATGGCAGGAAATCCTCACTCTGCGTGAGATTTCTGAGATAACGTAATGACTCATGAAACCAAATATGAGGAGTAGTAAGCTTGCCACGTGGAGCTATGCAAAATCATTATTCTTCGCTATTCTTTGTCATTATTGCTGGTAGAAAACCATATTTCCATGAGCTTTATTTACTCATGTTTGACAGAGGACAACACTAGCATTCCTCCATATGAGAACATTAGTTTTTTACTTGTTGATGCATTTCTGCTTACATTTTTATTAAAGCTAAAATCCCTTATTATAAATGTAATTGGAAGGTTTCTGCAAATTCTAGGTGAGAGTTATGTGTTACTGATACTACATTTATACTTTCACCTTCTCAACTTTTTTTTTTTTTTTTTTTTAAACTCTTTCTTGGATGGTTAATGAAAGCCCAACATCTTGATTCACATGAAGAGCTGCAGTTTAAAGCAGGAAAGTTAGCCAGAAGATATAATTATTTAAATATAAAGGCTGTAGTCTGGGAGCAAGGAGAAGGAGGTGAAAAAGCTGCAAAAGATTCAGCAGGCCTAAGCAAAAACTAAATATGAGGCTTGGAGGAGCTGTCTCAATTCACCTGTGGAAGTTCTGTAACTGTGGACAGTTGTATATTTTTAAGGCAGCATAACCCTTTTCTCCTTAGTACTAAGGCTGGCTAGTGCAGGAACCTGCTGCTGACTGTGCCACGCGGACAGGACTGAGAGCCACAGTGCTCTCCTTCACAGGAAAATTCCGATAGCATGTAGTCTTATTTAGATGCTGCATCCCATTCCTTTGTGCTGTGATTAATACACATGCTCTGACAAAAGGCCCTTGAAACTGCCACTGATACAAACACCATTTCTGCAGTACTAGTGAATATTCAAATTAAACCGAGGTATTTAAAGCTACCAGAAATCTATATCCAACTGAAAAGATGACACAGGTAAAGTGAAATAAAACAGTGCCATCATATGCTCTTAAACACACAAAAATGGGCAAAAATTTGCTACTTCTAACACAGTAGATGTGTTGCTTCTAGGAAGAATATTTTTAAGTTGACCAAACCAATTACTATATTACTATGAGACTGAAATAATCATATTTCTCACTTAAACTAGATTGGAAAACAGCTGGTTGCATATCAGCTACTTTACATGTGTTTATGAATGGTTGTTATTTATTTGCTTCAGAGTTTGGAAGCTAGAAATGACATTACAAAAAAGAAATGGGTATTTGTTTTTTCCAGTGCTGAGAAGGAAAGTATGTCTCACTGCTTTTGTTTGTTTTGTTTTCAAGCTCCAGGTAAAGTAGTGAATCTCACAGTTGAAGCCTTAAATTATTCAGCTGTAAATCTGGTCTGGTTTCTCCCTCGGCAACCAAATGGAAAGATAACTAGTTTCAAGATTAGTGTGAAACATGCGAGAAGCGGAATTGTAGTGAAAGATGTCTTGGTTAAAGTAGAGGACCTTCTGTCTGGGAGGTTACCAAAATGTAATGTAAGTGCTATAAACCTTTTAAATTAGAAATAGACTCAAGCCACAGAATATAATTTTACATTTTAGTTTTGAGGCATAAAAAACTTGGAGGCTTGCTTTTCAGAACAATCCCAAATACTTTACAAACTCAAGGCTCAAGGCAGGATATAATGGTTGAAGAAAACCCTTTCTGTTCAAAATAGTTTAAATAGAATGCTTTTCCTTGAAAAGCTCAGTTTAAACAAAGTGTTAAAGGTTCCATTTGGCATCTTTTTAACAGCAAATAATGAAATAGATAATTTTGATATTTTTTTTCAGCATTCAATTTTTTTATTTTTGTTTTATACAGCAGTGAAGTAGAAAAAGCAAGAATTGGTGGGTTTTTTTGATCAGTGCAGACATATAGTAATGTTAATATGTTAATTTTATATGCAGCATGATAATGCTTTTGATACTTTAAATGTATGCTTTGTTCTGTGTATCACATTTGAACATTATTTAAGTACTTTTAATATAAAATTTAAAAGACCCAGGATTAGTAGTAATTTTTAAAAAAACATTTTTAGTTTGAGTTGTTCTTAAAATAAGCATTCATTGAAGTTTCTGAATTTTGACTATACATTGGATTCAGACCTGTAACCAATGTATACCTTTCAGAATTTATTGAAGATTCTCATTTCCCATATTTATTCTCCTTTTCCTCTTTATTCTGAGCAGAGTATTATGATTACGCAGATATCAAGTTGCCTAACTTTTTTTTCCTTTTTTCTTCTTCTTTTTTTTTTTTTTTTTTTTTGAGGATGCTAGGCTTAGTACTTTAATGAAAAGTGTAGTTTTAAATGACAAAAATTATCAGAACTTTGGTTTCAGATTTTATTTAGAAGATCATTTCAGGCATTGTGAAGGTTCCCAACGTCAGGCTGATTTAATTCAGTACTGAGAAGGGAGACTGCCACCTACTGAATCATAAACATTGGTTACGGTAATGTTTAGCACTTTTTCAGAGGTGTCTCCTGACAGTATGGATTAGGAAACCCCTGTCTGGTCTTATCCATGATATATGGATATATGTATGCTGTATACGTATGTACACATACGTACATATAACATATACGTGATGTAGAAGGACCTCACTAGGGAACTTTTTTTTTTTAAGAGAGAGACTGAACGATGAAAATGGAATCTGGGAATAATTAAATGAATCCTAGAGAGTTGCTTCTGTTCAGTGAGTTTTGAGATCTTTTGGGATAAGGCAGGAAACTATAATACTGTCACTGATAGGATGTGCTAGCAATGTCAACTAATGAAATGACAACCTAAATTTGGAGATTGAAGTATAAAAAGGAGAAACATTTTAGGGTAATTGTATTTCAAGGTGGTCTGCCTTTTTTGACCTACATTTGTTTACAATTATAGGTTATAGATGCAGCTTACCATGTTTCATACTTTGTCTTTATAGGATAACAGTGAATCATTTTTGTGGAGTACTACCACTCCTTCAACTACTTTTGGCAAATCCACAATTCCTTCAAGGACAACAGTTACGCCAAGTACAGAGACACTGAGTCAAATGAGCTCTGTTTGGAATGAACCAATTAGTTTTGTTATAACTAACCTCAGGCCATATACCACCTATCTTTTTGAAGTCTCTGCAGTTACTACCGAAGCAGGCTACATTGACAGTGCAATTGTCCGGACACCAGAATCAGGTATATACTGCTTTCAAATGAAAAAAAGTTCTCAGATTTATATGAAAACTTCGAAGTATCAGTTTGAAGTTACGTTGCAAGCTACTTCAGTCAAAATCTGTCTTTACCTGTGTCATGCTCTTGTATTTACATGGTTACTTTTATTCGACCTGATGGAATCAACTGAAAGTGTATATAACTATTAATGTATATAATAATGTTCAGTGAGTTGGAGTTCAGTTATCATTAAAAGTCAAAGATACCAAAGTATGCTCAGGACAGATCAAATTTTATGAAAAACTGAGTATAATTTAAGAACTGCAATTAATGGCACAATGGAAGGAGAATTAAAAATACAGGTGAAGGGAAAAGGCATCAGTCATAGTATTCAATATATAATTATAATATAGCTGGTGCACCCCAGCTTCAGGATCCACCTCTGCTAGATCTTCACCTTGTGAGCACTCAGGTGTTTGTCAAAGTGCTCCCCCTGGGAGTCCTGCATGCCCGTGTGCCGAGGACCCTGTCCGGAGGCTGGCTGTAGAGTTGGTTGGTGATTTGTTAGGAAGGCATTGTGAGTTAATAGACATTCGGTTTGCCTCATTATTTTTATTTTCTTACCTTTCATTTGCTTCAGTGGGAAAGATGTTTCTACATGCTCAAGTTTGTATTTATCTGTATAGCCTATATAGTATATCTGTATAGCCTATATAGTAAAATCATGATTTTAGGTGTGTTGCTTTGCAATGATTGTAACAGGTCCCCCCTCTAGTATCAAGCACCATTATCCAGTCTCTGTAATTACTGAAATCCACTTCCCTTCTCAAAATGTCTTGGTTCTTACAAGAATCTCTTTAGTGTCACACTAGCTACCCCCTCCAAGTTACCAGTTTCTCATAGGGCCAAATCCTCCACTGGAGTGTCTAGGGTGAGGCTTGAGGGGGAGGAATTGATGGATATGGATTATAGTTTGTGACAGCAGGTGGGAGGATGAAGAGTGCATTTGTTTCAAATATCACTTTCCTGCTCACACAAGAGCATGACACAGAGTTGTCATGCTCATTTCACCAGAGATGAAGGTGATATATGTCCCTACTGTATAGCTCATTGATGTTCCATTTTAAAATGCTAAAAAATTATTTCTGTCCCCTCCAACCAAAATTTTCTGAGCCATCCTGAAGCTCTCCTGTGTTGCTGGCAAAGATGATATTTTTCTTTATTTGATTTTTGAAAAAGAGGCTACTTCTTTAAAGTATTTTAAAATGTTTCATTATAAATATTTTTTGAAAACTCAGCATGCAAATATTTTCTTTGCTGGGGTGGCTGTCAAGAGGATAATTCTACAAAGAGAAAAAGATTTAAACCTTGGAAAAAAAAAATATGGACTCTTAAGATGATACTTCATAATTATGTGCAAATGTAGCTGATGCAATTTGCACACTAAAAATGATTAAGTAGTCACTACTGACCAATCTATAGCATATCTTTTAGGAATGACAGGATTTTTTATTTATTTCGTTTGTACATTAGTTTTTACAAAAGACAATAGTACTTTTTTAAGAGTAGTATGTTAGTTAATTTGCATATTTGTTTACGGGATCAGTCTATATCTCCATATTGGGATAAATCTCACACATGACATATCAAGACCTGATTTTTGTAGAAATTCATATCAAGAAGTTCCCATAAATTTACTTGCATATGCAGCATTTTTGAAAATCAAGTTTGTTTTTACTCTATATAGATGTAAAAAATTCCACCTCCTTTAGTTGTCTTTGGATTCAGATTTTAATCTCAGTAGTAATCTCTCATTAACTTATCAATGCAGTAAGGTTTGCTTTGGAAAGGACTCAAATTCCATAATCACTTGAGTATTGGATTCATTTAATTTATGTGAATAGTTTCATGAAAATAGAAAGTTACTCAAGTATGCAATGTTTTTGCAAGCTTAGTTGGTTCCAGGTTTACCTTTTTAGATAGTAATGTGTATCATTATTGCTGTCAGAAATCTTTAACATGAAGTGCTATCTGTATGAACAAAGAATCTGTTCAAGAAAAAAACCACACCTGATGTGAGCTCTGTATTGCTGAGCATCACAATCATATTTGAGCATTTTCTGTATGTAATCTGTATCATGATGAAGTTCGTGCTGAACTTGGTAGAATCCCTGCCACCCATGTCTTTTAAGGATTATTTGCATGCTGCCAGCTCTCTTGATACCTTAAAAAAGAGATGAAATAAATATATCATTTTAATGAGAAGTGCTTTTAATGCGGCTTCCCCTTAGAATATTTAATGTTTATGTTTAAAATGAATTGTCTGATATGTGGTTCTTGGAAATCCTAATATAAATTATTTTATGTTCAAAGACTTTTTCCAATATTGTTTAAGTTCCAGAAGATCCACCACAAAATTTTGCCAAGAGCAACATTACAGCAAAGTCTTTCTCAGTGATGTGGGACCCACCAACCATAGTAACAGGAAAGTTTAGTTACAGAGTTGACCTGTATGGACCGTCTGGTAAGTCTGAACTGATGTTTGTATTTCTTTTTCTTTTTTTGTGATTATTTCCTTACACTTGCATTCTTAGCGTCCCTGCCAATCAAGAATGAATATTTGAAAGCAGTTCTATGTATCCTTTTTACTATTAGACTTTTTTAATAGTTTTTTTGATTACTTTTAAGGGAAAGTCTGTCCATCATGAGGAAGCGTGTGCAATTAATCATATTAGATATTCTTAAGAGTGGAGGAAACCAACTTTCCTCCCTCTTTCAGACAGATGACAAGCTAGGCTCGCAGCTGAATTAGGGTGCTTATATATCCAAATCATTCTCTATTTTTTTTTTTTTTTTTACTCTTTTCTCTTTCTGTTAAAGATTTCTGGATGATTTTCATTCCTGTGTAGCATGCAATCAACTGTATGAGTCTGTTTTGATGTTTTTGTAATTTTTTTAACTCAGACGTATATATAAAGAAATTACATAGCTGCCTGTAGTTAAGCAAAAAGTTAATGAGTTGCATACTAATGTTTTATGGGACCACATAGGAAAAGCAATAGAAATTAACTTATAAACAAAATCCCTTCCTCTTGAAACCCATACCTTCTTGAGGTGGCTTTTCTGTTTCTTTGTTTGTTTTTTTTCCCCAGACATTCAGTATTATTTCCAATGAAGTTGATGCCAAATGAGATTTTTCACAAAAAATTTGACTTTTCATCATTCATCATCCTGGAAAGTAGCTGTGGACTGTTTTTATTTTTGAGCTAGAATCAATTTATTTTTCATTCCAGGTCATATTCTGGATAACAGCACAAAGGATCATAAGTTTATATTTAGTAACCTTGTGCCGTTTACAACATACAACGTGTTCGTCGGTGCTGAGACAAGTGCTGGGGTGGGGCCAAAGAGTAACCTTACAGTTTTCACTCCCGCGGATGGTAAGCATAGAGAAGTGAAATAAATGGGCTGTACATGGTAACTGGTTTCAGTTTTCCTTGCAGAGCCTTTTAGGTACTTTGCAAAATAGATAATGGGTGTGTTTTAAGAGAGTTGCAAGAGAGCATTAAAAAGCTAATGAAAGAAATTAGCTGAAAATTTATTATGTCGATTTACTTCTCCATTTTAGTCGAGTTCATACACTGTCACTAAGTTTATTTGCTATCAGAAGCCTTCAGAGATTGTGAAAGAAACGTGGTTTCTGCCTGAATGAAAGTAGTATTTTTAGATACGGTAATTAAGTTGCAGGTCCTGCCCTTGCCCGTTAGATGGCAGCATGTGGAAAAAAAAGAACAGCACAGGATTCCCCACGGCTAGTTTGTTCAGCCCCAATGTTTCTTATCAAACCTTGTTTGACTAATTTTCACCAAATCTAAGGCCCCATACCAGCCTCTAATGGAGCCACCTTTACCAGGGTCCATAGCTCTGGCTATGGCAGACCCAACATCGAGATCTTGTCCTGGGGCAGTCAAGTGGTTGGTTCTGCCCCTGAGGCATCTACTCTGCCGTTTGGGAGTTTTGGCTCCCAGGAGTCAGCTCACCAGGTGAGAGTCCTTTGCTGCATAGAAATGTGGTTTTATCTTGCGTGTGCGTGAGATTGTGCAGGATTATTGGTCTGCATCTGAGGATGCAACCAGAAAAAATTGAGAAGCAGTGTGTAATAGGCAGGCAGATTCAAGATGGTTGTTTCTGTGTTACGTTTATGCCACACAGCAAAAATTTAGAAAATATCTCAGTCGGTGATTGCTGCAATGCTTGCCATCAAGGTGTAACAGCAGGAGGAACACCTATCCTTATTTATCATATTCTTTCCTGGAGTATCTGCTTCTGTGCTCTCAGACACAATTTCCAGAGATGGCCTGCCTCAGTATGGTCATGCTCACCTCCTGTCTAAACTCACTGTCAGAAGCCAAAGGGGATTTTGGTGGTTTGGGTTTGTTGGGGTTTTTTTTAGAGTGACATAGAATATTATTTAATGTCGAATCTACAAATCTTCGTTATGCAAGTATTTTCAAGTTTGTCTTTTTCTGAGGTATACTAGGACAAAATTATTTTTCATATCAAATCTGAATATCATTCTACTGAATATAAATGTATCTAATCTCTGGCAGTCCTGCATAAAGTACAGTATCATTATTACTGCATAGTTAAAGAAGAAATTGAACCAAAATCTGTTATAAAAGGGAAATGAACAAGATGTATCACATTCATTATTTTGCTTTCAGTTTTTTACTTCATTCTTGTATGGTTTTGATGAATTGAGAATTAAGCTTTCTTTTTCAATATACTTAAGCAAAGGTCTGCTTGCTTCCAGTCACTGACTTCAGTGGAACTATCCTGATTTACATCACCTTAGGATCTGACCGTATTCATACATATGTCATATATGTCAGAAAACTGTATACATGTTTTTAGAACTGTAACTTGTTTGCTAAGAAAACATGTGAACTAACTCTGTACCTGCACAGGAGCAACTCAAAAGATAAGGATGTGAAATTTGATTAAATGCCTATTGTACTTTCCACACAGTGCTGAAAAAGCTTGTAATAATCACAGATGTTTAATTAAAGCAAGTTTCTTCTTGAATATTTAGTCCCAGGTGCTGTATCAGGTTTACATCTAGCAGAAGTGGAAGCCACATACATAAAAATTGTTTGGAGGAAGCCACAACAACCAAATGGAATCATTACCCAGTACAGAGTTAAAGTACATGTGCAGAACACAGAGGTGACTCTGGAAAACACTATTCTTGAAGGAAAAAATAAGGTATTCAGGTTTTTTTTTTTTAAATATGGATTTCTTTGCTAGATTAAATTTGCTTCTCTGCCTTATCTGATGGGTAGGGAATATGGAATTAGCCACCACAGATGACATGTCAATGCTTTTAAAAGCCACCTTCCTCACCCCACCCTCTTTCTCTGGCTGGGTTTTAAAGAGATTCCAATAATGCTGTTTCCACAACATGAAAACAATAAATAATTCTGGCAGAATGATCCAGACTGTCTTAGCTACTGAAGGCAGGAAGCTGTAGCCTACAGTCTTATCCTTTTTAGCCCTTGAGGTCTTTGGAGCCTAGGGTGACCTAACAATAAGAGTATAGATTTAGGTGCACTCAGGCAAACTCCTAGAAGATGTGAGTATGAATCCTACAGAGAAGTGAATTCAGCAGAAATCTCCCAAGGCTGGTTAAGTGCTTTGCTTGCAAGGCAAACACCCCTAGACTTTCTGCCTCCATTTGTATCCTTGAATTTACATGTCTGATATTACATACTGAACTCCATGCTATGGTTGTATACTAAGGATATCTGTGCACATCTACCGGATCAAATCTTTTAGGGGACTTTCGCTGTCAGTCAGTCAAGCTTCTGGATTTTGGGTGCTGATATGCTCTACGTGCTTAGATGGGGCAGCTCTGAGCATGCAGCACAGAACTGTAAAGCCCTAGCAAACATTCAGCTCAGGATTGAGTGCTTTCTGAGGTAGGGCTTTTTGGTCTGAATTTTGAACATAGGTGCCCAAAGTTTGCATAATACCTTCTTTTAGACAACAATGTCTTTCTCTGATCTGACATAGAATCTAAGTTTTTGATGTAGAGCTCAATGAAGGAGTTTGCTTTCAAGTTGAATGATATACATTAAATAGAGCCCTGGAGCCAAACATTAAATAAGGAGTATGGGAAAAAAAAAATGAGGATAAGGATCCATTCATTAAAACAGGCAAGCTTCCTTGGAAAATGAAAGTATATAACTATAATTAAAGATTGTATCATAGTACAGACACAGAAGAAATGAAAATCGTCTGCACAAACATGTTTTAATGATGGGATTTCCTAATTTTTGAGTTCTTAGTGTAGCATCATTGCTGCTTTATTATAGTTTATTGAATGTAATTTTCTAATTAAAAAACCAAACCAAATCATAATAAACATTACCTTATTTAGAACCCCATTGACCCAAGCTTAGACCATCTACAGGATTTGAACTGGCAGATCCACAGTGCTAACGGGAGTCAGTAACTAGTAGCAATAAAAAAACGTTGTCTTATATGTGGAAAAGCCTCAGAAGCAAAAAGTATTTCCACGTGAGTTACTATTTTGCTATGAAATGTTGGTGAAGATGAGGCATGTATAGCTTTTACCTGTTGGTACTTAGGTAAGATTGATGCTGTATCTCTGCCTATGGTTAATCCCCCCTAGTTGAAGCAGTAAAAAAGCGGCTTTGCCCTCTCCACCCAGAGTCTGTAGGGAGAGAGCTAATGGGTATTAGTTACATCACTGTAAAAGCATCTCTTTCTGGCAGTGAAGTGGGCCATATGCGTGAGTGGGGAGTGTTCACAGATGACAGCAGAACAATTTAGAGACACTAGAGCCCTGGATTCGGTCCCGGACTCTGAAGGGGCATAAAGCTCTAGTGCTTACACACTATTTTGTACCTATGCTCTAGCCTCTCTCTCTTTTCTCTTCTGCTTTTGTTGTTCCTCTCTTTGTAGTTCTTGCTCCCCTTACATCTACTGCCAGCCCTTTCCAATATTTGCCTTTTGCCCCTTCTGTCCTATGAACCTCTGTATCACTTATCTCCCTTTCACTCTCTCTTTTCACATATATACTCCCTTATTTTCCCTCTCCCCTTTATTTCATTAGCTTCTGGTTTTTCTCTCTCTGCCCTTATTCACTTTGTGACCTAGTCAACATGTTATTCCTTTTCTTCAGGGCCTGGTAGGGGTAACTGAAGCCCTCTTCTTTTCAGTGTCTGCAACCCTGTTTCAGAACATGCTTAGTACAAATGGAATCTGCCAGGCTCAAACATGTGTCTATTCAATATAACTCCAAGGATATAGCATTACAGTTAAAGGCCTTGCTCTAAAATTGCCATTTTACCATATTTTAAGAAATAAAAAAAAAATGTGGTGTTTAAAAAATAAAAATGAATAAAAGGTTGCAGGTTACTGACAGCTGAGCTTTTTAATGAGAAATATTGTATTTGCAAAGTTAATTATTGTTGTAACAAAAGACAATATTTGTATGCCAACATTTATATAGTGTGTGTGTGCACAAATATACAAACACTGTTTCTATATTATATATGAATTTAATGAAATAATTTAGTGATCACAAGGTTTGTGATTTATTTTTATATTTCTCATTTTTAGTATTTGATTGATTCTTTGGAACCATATATGATCAATGAAAACATCAAACCTTCTCCCACTTGGAATTCAGTGGAAACAGCCAATGAATTATATGAAGGTTCAGCTGAAATGTTTTCCAGCATTCAGACAGCTTCCCCAGTAATATTTACAAGTGTATCTGGTGATGATTTGCCTGCTATAAATGGAGCTGCAAAATTGCATTCTGCTTTGGGTAAGATATTTTAGGGTATTTATCTACTTGCTCCTTTGTTCTGAAGGACCCCCATCACTGTCCCAGATATGATCTTTAGCACATGGTTCAAGCAAATTATGAATGGGTCATTTGCTGGAGTCAGATTTTTTTACTACCAAATAACCTTCTGAAGCAAATGGGAATGCCACACAGGCAGGAACTAGCCCCTTGTCACCCAGCTGACCTTCTTCCTAGTGAAAGGAGCACCCGAAAGCCATCAGCCAAGCTGCATAGACAATCAGTTATTACAGTTGCCAAAGCAGGTGTGATTGTCAGGGATTAACATATCTCCAAGCCCTTCAGAGGCCTTGATTTCTCTAAGCCTTTTGACTAATAGGTTTTCAAATGTCAGTGAAGGTAAATAGGTCAAAAAGTTACAAATTTGCTATATGGGTGACAAACAGGTGGAGATGACCCCATGACATGGTGATGTCATTAGTGTGTACACTTGTTCTGTATTATCAATGGACCAGTGTTTCTTTACCAAGTATGGATATTTACAAATCATTAAGCCGGCCTCAGTTGACAGGCAGGAAATTAAAATACCAGTCTAGATTTTTACAGTGAGTTTTGAACGGTGGGGAGAAAGTCAAGTTTTTATTTCTTTTATTTTTTATTAAAGTCACCAAATTTTCCATGTACACCGATATCTAAAACCAGAATTTAATCCATTAGTCTAAACTACAGTGGATCTTTTCTGTACTTTATTAATCCTGAAGAATCTTCTTTGTCATACAGAGAAAACGTACAGTGCTTTAAATGTGAATCTTCTTTTTACAGCCTCATTCAGGTTGAGGTATTAAGTTGCTAAAAGATGTCTGTGCTTCTGAAAAATTGATTTCAGACAGCATCTCTTGTAATCTAGCATACGAGTATTATTTGATAGTAGTTATTATAGTAGTTAAAGCTGTTGGCAGCCAAATTTTCAGCAGGGTCTGCTGATTTTTAGATGCCTTCATTTTAATGCTGGTCTTGCAAAAACTCTGAGCCTTATACTTAGATATGTGAAGCGCACACACTTTTTCATGTTGCAGTGGCATAATGGCTGCTTTATAACATGATTTTGGCTAGCACAGTTGGACTGCAGCTGACTGAACTTTATTGCAGAGGCACCAAAAACTTTGTGGGCATGTATGACTTCTTCAGTCTGCTGGCCACAACTCTTCTGCTAAAAATACCAGTGTGAAAGGATCTGCGAGGGCAGACAATTCAAGTACATTTATTATAGTACTGTTGGGAGGGCAAGGAAGAGTGAATCTATCTTTCTCAATTAAAAAAAAAGTTTTAAAACAAAACTAAAATCTCCATCAACCTAGGATCCGTGGTGCTGAAGTCACTGGAGATACTAAGCCATATACAAATATGCCTTTTCCTACTTCCTAGGAGATTTCTCTCTTTTTTTTGAGATAACTGTCAGTATAAACCTCATGGTTTTAGTTCTTGACCATTCATTCTTTCATCTAGCCAGTCTATCTATTGTACACATGAAAATGGACTTATAATATCCTCTCCTTGATTGAGTTATGAGGTGGAGTGTAAATTTTTCTTTATATTTTTGTAATTGCATTGAAAGTTAATTCTTTTGCAATAAAATAGTTCCAGGTCACTGTGTCAAAGTGAGTTTAGAATGAAAAAGAAAAAAATGAGTTTACAAGTAAGTAATTATTTCTCTCCTTTTAATCACAGATAATCAGTATACCATTAACATTTTGGCTGAAGAACTGTCCTATGTTATAAAGGGCCTTGCACCTTTCACAGACTACACAATCAGTGTGTCTGCTTTCACTGCTGTGGGAGAAGGTCCACCATCTGTTCTTACAGTCAGGACACGTGAACAAGGTAAAACGTTGTAAGTCTGGTACTATCAAAGTTAGCATACATGACTTCTTTCACTGAATGTTTTAAATTCTTTTTTGTCATTTATTTACTTATATTTTTCTGTTTTCATTTCAGTTCCAAGCTCGGTACAAAATATATCTTACAAGAATATTAGCTCCTCCTCTGTTTTGCTGTATTGGGATCCTCCAGCAAATCCCAATGGGAAAATCATTCATTATACTGTTTATGCCATGGAATTGGATACAAAACAAGCATTCCACACAACGACTTCAAACAACAGTTTACTTATGACAGGTACATTGTCATTTGATTAAAAAAAATTGAAAATACATTACAGAAAATTATTTTTTCCAATTTTATGTAATGTAGCCATTCATGAGGTAGGTGGACCAGATCTCCCCCATCCACACATGCACACAACACAACTGCATGTGAAAGCAAGGTTGGGACACTTGACAGACTTGTCTACTGTGGAGGGGTATGTAGGGAATGTGAGATGGGAGAAGAGGACTAGGTAAGATGAGCAGTAATTTGTGAAATGTGCCAAGTAGTAATTTGTGAAATATACTGAGTAGTAATTTGTGAAATGGATTTCTCCGTGGAATTTTTTCCTTAGCCTCTTCTTTCCACATAGGAAAATATTCCTAAATTGTCAGTTCTTTTTCAGGCTTGAATTTTTTTCACAGTATTTGTCTGACTTTAATAATAATTTTCTTCTTTTAAGGTGATAATTTCAATGGTAATTGAAGAAAATGCATTCCTCATGGGGTTTCAGGCATTTATTTATGCTAGTCAAGTGTCCTGGTTTTGGCTGCAATAGAGTTAATTTTCTTTCCGGTAGCTGGTATAGTGTAATGTTTTGGGTTTAGTATGAGAATAATGTTGATAATACCCTGATGTTTCAGTTGTTGCTAAGCAGTATTTAGACTAAGTCAAGGATTTTTCAGCTTCTCATGCCCGGCCAGCAAGAAGGCTGGAGGGGCATGAGGAGTTGGGAGGGGGCACAGCCGGGACAGCTGACCCAAACTGGCCGAACGGGTATTCCATACTATGTGACGTCATGTCCAGTATATGAACTGGGTGGAGTTGTCCGGGGTTGGGGGATGCGGATTGCTGCTTGTGAACTAACTGGGTATTGATCGGCGAGTGGTGAGCAATTGTGATTCATTGTGCATCACTTGTTCTGTATATTCCAATTCTTTTATTACTATTTTTGTAATTTTTAAATTATTGTTGTTGTTGTTCTTATTATTTTCTTCCTTTCTGTCCTATTAAACTGTCTTTATCTCAGCCCACGAGTTTTACTTTTTTTTTCCTCAGTTGTCTCCCCCATTCCACTAGGTGGGGGGGGAAGCGAGCAAGTGGCTGCGTGGTTCTTAGTTGCTGGCTGGGGTTAAACCAAGACACAGAGTAATGCATATAGAATAAAAATGTATATTTGGATGTACACATACACATCTTTTGTCTTGACAAATAAATTCTTAAAGGTATTTACAGGGTTAAAGCTGGTTGACTTATTTCAAAATCTGTTGATTTGACTAAGTGCTGTTTTGGCTCTCCCCAGATCAATGGTATTATACATATTCTGCCTTTAGGTAACAAATGTGTATCAAAACCTCTTAGAACAGTAGCCATTTTTATAGTTTTATAAGTAGCTATGAGGAAAAAAATACGTTTAAGAAGTCAACAGTCAAGATTTTTTTACTTAATCTTTTTAGGTTTAAAAAAGTACACAAATTATAAAATGAGAGTTGCAGCCTCTACGACAATTGGAGAAAGTGCTTTGTCTGAAGAGAATGATGTTTTCGTGAGAACCCCTGAAGACGGTAAATACATTGTTTGCAATAATGATTTGACTTCTGTATTTAAGTTTGCACTTGTTCAGAAGACTGGGCACATACATAAGGAGGGGAAGAAAGCATATGAATAAAATCAATGTTTGTTGAAATTATTAGTCTTCTATCAGTCAGGGATTTCATTCAGCCCATTTTTAGGTAAGTGCTAGAAATAATGATGAAAGCTGCAGCATGACCAGCAATCAACTAATCTCAACTCTGACAGACAAATGGGAAGAAAGCTGCAGAGCTGAGGTTCCTTCACTGAAAACAGTGTGTCCCTAGACCCCATCTAAACCATTAAACCATAATCAATTATCTTTGGGACTGCAGCTTATCCTTTTTTTAATGTTATCATATGGAAATTAGGTTGGTTTTGAAGCATCTGGAAACGGCAGCTTTCAACAATTCAGAGGCCATATTGTTGTCGATAAGCAGAGCTGCTGATAAAGTGAGGGGTTTTTACACTGCATGGTATTATATGCAGGTTTTTTTGTACAGGTTTGGGGCTTTATTCATTTTAAGACTGATCAATAGTTTTAATGTAGGATATAATACTACTTTATGAAGATTTCTGGATCTTGATTTCTTGCTTGCAAGGCAGTCTCCACCCATGAAGGCACAGGGACAGTAGCTGGAGTTGCCATTGGCCTCTGCAAAGAGAACACGGGAATCTGATTTACAGAGCAGAGTCATGAGTATTAAACCTTAAGCTTTTCTCATGTGTATCAGGTTTATATTTTCCCTGGTTTCAGCAAAGTTATTTCTGTGTTTTACCAACGTAATAAAGAAGGTAATTGTCCAGTTGTCATTTATCTCTCTCATTGCCGAATGTGCTACAATACAGGAAAAATAATTAAGTGAGAATAAAAGAGAGCAAAAGATCACAGGGTTAAAAATCATGGTGATTTATGGAGCTTAGATGATTTGAATAATCAAGCGAAATCTCAAATTAAACACTAAAATTTTAAGTGCTTGTAAATTATTTTAAAGGTTGCATGCTTCTATGCTGTTAGTTCTTTTGCAGGGGAGAGGCATATCACAAGAAAAGAAAATTACCTATCTAAATATATTTTTTTCTGAAAGTTTACAATTCCTTGCCTTTGAGCATGTACAGAGTGGAATTGCAGTCCAACAGTTGATCTATTGGTAAGAGATGCATGCAAGTCTTGAGGAAACTATTGAGAAGACCACCAATAATTCCTGCCCTTTTATAAGGCTATGTGTAATTACTCTTGTCATCTTCTTGTTCTTTAGTTTTCCTGAGGTAATTCAGGTTGAGATTCATGTCTCCTAACTTCAGCCAAGCTAGGAGTGACAACCAGTTTGACTCTTGAAAAGAGAGATACCTCCAAATAAAAGATTCACTACATCTATCTTAGATAACTTATGTTATGATAGAAGATACTAGGCTGTTGCATTTAAATATTTTACCATGCCAGATAAATTGCAAAATGCACTTCAATTTAAAATTAAGCTTCTTCACATGGGAAATATCCATGTGGGCAGTCTTGTCATCCAGAGAGTAGTGATCTGTTACAGTTAATACTTTTCATTCACGGGCTCAGAAATCAGGAATGAAAGTGGTTTGTGAGACCTTTAGAACAAAAAAAATTCATTATAAACTCTGAAATATCTGGATATAGGTATTTGTACACAAACTGAATCTCATATACCTGGGTTCTTAGTACATTTTTTTAAAACCTCACAGGCAGGTTATTTCGGGGGTGAAGCGATGAAGCCTTCGGAGGAATCAGGGTTGACATTCAGAGCTGATTTTACTCATAAGTGCAGCCCACACTCCTTCAACACTTCCATGCGTTATTAGCTCACTGGAGTCACATGCACTCATGTTGCCAGTAGATTTAGCCAACTCACTGCCCCGGAGCTGGACTTGTTTTGTGCATGACCTTCACACCAGTGCATGCAAGATTTACACTGGGGTCTTCATGATCATCAATTAGCAGCTGTATCAGTAAACTAAAGGGAATTTAGTTACAGTGCATACAGTCCCTTTCTTGGTTCAGTGCTTGGTTGAGTGAAATAAGATGGGTGGTTATTTAAGAAGAAAGCAGTAAGAAGATGGCATTCAGCTAAATTTAAAAAACCTGAATTTGAGGAAGACAGTGAGAGGATTTTAAGGATCAGTGTGCGTGAAAGCAGTAGACGGAGGAGATTTTATTTTTTTTTTCTTAATAAATGCTGTTTGGGATAGATTTATAAGTGGATGAGAAAAGAACTTGGAAGAGCTGAAGTGTCTGGGATGCAAAAAGATGCCTGGTTTTATGAATGGAAAAGAAGACATGCTGAAATTAACTAAGATAAAAAGTGGTAAGGCTTTGAGGAGAGTGAGTGAGCAAGTGACTGACCGTAGTCCTTTTGGTATAGTTAGCTAATTTAAATCTTAGGATCCAGTAGGTTTATGAGATCAGTCCTATATTCAATTAATTGAAAGTCTCAGAGGGTATTTTTCTCTTTGATTTCTGTATTGCAGAACCAGACTCCCCACCCCAAAATGTAGAGTTAATAAATGTAACTGCAACAGAAATAAATCTGAGATGGTTACCACCTGAGCAGCCTAATGGTCTCATAACTCACTATGAAGTTCTGTACAGTGATTCCAATGATTTATTTATTAAAAATGCTTCATCTACAAGTATGTCACTAAGCAAAATGAAGCCATATACTCTCTACAACATCTCTGTAAGGGCATTCACCAGACTTGGCCATGGAAATCAGTCATCTTTCCCACTTCTGGTGAGAACTTCTGAAACTGGTGAGTATATATTTTTTTAAAAAAATGTAAATTTTCCACAGTCAACTGCTTTATGGTGACCTTTGATGCCCTGGACATCAGTTTAATCAATTTTAAAAGTATGTGTTTGCTTTGCAAAGCAGTATGTTTGAACCCTGTTTTCTCTTTTAAATACAAATCAAAAATATGGAAATAGTAAGGAAGATTAAGAAGTACAGAAAAGAGTGAAGTTTTATGCCTGATGGGCTTCATATGCTTTACTATTTGTCCTTGAAGATTCCTTGTGCCTTGTAGGAAAATAATTTTTTTGTAGGAAAGGAGGGGTTTCAAAAAGTGAGTGCAATTTGGATTTCAAGTTATGAACTGAAATTTTATAAGAATTCAACCCTAATGGTTAAAAAAAAAAATCAGAATTCCCAGAAGAGTGCTCTTTTGTAGCAGGCAAAGTTGTTTATGTTACTAGAAATACTTTGGAAAAGGTATAGATAAAACAAAATCACAGAGGATTAGAGTAGATGCAGTTTTTCCAAGAAAGGAAAGTAAATTTAGAAGTGAGGACTGGGAAGGATGAGTATTAAAGAGGTGTAACAAGGCATAGGAAGAGAACTGAAGTAAATAAGTAGCTGTAAGGTAGGACAGGGTAGAGAAAGGAATATCAAATATTGGCAGAGGGTCATTAAATTTTCAATGGAGCCAAACAGGAGAGGTGTTGGAGAAAAAAAACCTGAAGATAATGATTTACATGGAGGAATAGATATTTGGGTTAAGCTGTAGACTCAGGAATGAAAGGTGGCTGGGGAGACAGATATGAAGCTTAGTTTTCTTTAAGACTCAGCCATATCCAGGTAGCACTGGTATGATGATCATCCTTTTTGGGGGGCCTTTTGCCATCTTCAGCAATTTGCTACCTCAGACAAGTACCTACTTTATCTATACCTAGAGCTAGCCCTGGAACTAAGCATGCTTGATTTATCACATTTTTCTCAGTAAGGAAAGATATGCACATACTGATGTCTCTCAGAAGGGGCAGGGAGATGCTTTGGCTCAGTGATTGTTAAGACACAAGTGGAATCACTATGAGCTCCTTCTCCTCCTCGTTTCTGAAATGAACTTTTATTTTGCCTGTGTGAAGTAGTTGCGGTCTAGACCTGCCTAACAAGTCAAGCTCTTAAGGAACAGCAATACAAACACCTAGATTTTAGATTACGTGAAACGGTAGTCATAACAGAAGCACCAAACTAGCTCTGTCAAGACATTGTGCTACGTTTGAGGATTTTTTTTGGTCAGATAGCATAGGTATGTAGGCACCTGCCCAACTGATTCAATGGCCTTAGATATAACCTTTTATTGCTCTCTTTAACAGGCATCTATCTATTGTCTAAGTTGTAGTTTAAGGCAGTTCTTTCTCAGTGCCTAACTCCCCTGACACTCAGAACAAAAATTTGGATTCCAGCTGGTTGTGATAGAGATGAGAAGCTGCAAAAATGTCGTCTGAGATGAGAAGAATAAAACCAAGGGAGAATAGAGCATTTTGAATGAAACACAACCGATTAATGGGCTGGTGTGTTTGAAGAGCTCTTGGGAGTTCTCTGTTACCATTCTGCCATGAAATTAGGCAGAATTGTGGGCTGATTTCACTGCCTCTCATGGCACTTATCCCCTTTCTGGATATTGCTTAAGCAGAAATAATTTAGTTTTTTGAATGCAGGGTTTCATCAAATGTCAGTACAGTTATAAGAATGTTTAGGACATCCTAAAAACTTGTCCCTGCCTTACTTGACCTTATGGAAAAATTTTCCTGTCATTGTATGATTATGATTTTTTGGAATAAGATATATTATGCTATCAGTCCAGTTTTGGATAATGGAGAACATATTTGTGTATCTGTTTGGGGACAGACAGACACATGCACACAAAAACCTTCTAACAGAAGGAAAGTTCAGTGTCATGCTCCAGATTTTTTCATCTGGCATGTTAAGATGATTTCCATCAATTTTTTTAATTTTTTTTTTTTTTTAAATGACCGGTACTTTGTTGTTACAGTGCGTGTCTGTCATGTGGTTTTGGTCTTCCAATTCAGCCTCTTTAAAAATTTATTTTGTACAAAAAATAGGATAAAAATCCGAACATTTATAATGTGCTTCATTTAAACCAGTTTAAGAAAATGCTTAGCAAATCAATGAAACTGACTGAAATCTTCTATGAGTCTAAATTTTGTCTTCTAGTTCCTGATTCTGCACCAGAAAACATAACCTATAGGAACATCTCATCTGTGGAAATTGAACTATCATTTTATCCACCATCCATTCCCAACGGAATCATACAGACTTACACGATATATTTCAAGAGGACTAATGGAACTGAGCAAAGAGTCATAAACACTACTCTTCTGACGCTACGTATTACAGGCCAGTATATGATGTTTGGGAACTTATGGCAACTGTAAATTGTTCTGAGGAGGGATCAACAGGCTGATGCAAATCAATTAGTTCACTGGTTGGACATGATCCTTCTTGTCCTTATATAAAGTTATATGCTACATGTCCTGAGAAATAGCCTGTTGTGTCCTGCCATAATGTGGTGGAACAGGCCATGAATGGTATAGAGTCTAACATATATCTGGGTTTTATTGTATTTTAGATGTTTAAAGTACAAGGAACTTCAATAGATTTCTTTGCATATCTATCACCGTAAAAAAGTAAACACTCAAGTGACCTACATATCTTTCTGATCTTATTCTGGATAAAAATAAATACTTCCCTTTGCACTCACCTTTGCATCTTTTTCTATGTTCTGTCATTATTACTGAGGCATGACACAGCAGTTAATGCTGGGACTTCAGTACCTTAACCAGTAAATTTTCAGAGTGCAGCTAAGGACAAACTGTAAAGCATTCTAGGAATATGAAGTACAAACTGGTAATTAGGGCTTTGCCCCTTCTTTTGTTCATGCAGAATACTTTGTGTTCAAGTTTTCCTAATGCTTATTTCAGTCTCTAAAGACACAGATCAGTGTAAGTGATGGGCTTATTCAGCACTTCAAACTACTTATGGTCCATTAAATAACCTAATTTAGCCCAGTGAATGGTTGGTTTATTGAATTCTTCTTCTTTATTTAGATTTAATGAAATATACAGAATACACTGCAGAAGTGTCTGCTAGTACCACAACGGGGGAGGGCCTTCGTAGTTCACCTCTGCATATACTGACTGATGAAGATGGTAAGTCAGAAGTTGCAATGTATCGTCTGCCTGTAGTCTTAAACTAATCTTACACTTCCTGTCAGATATGTGTGGGTTTTATATACTTTTTTTTGCAATTATATCTCTGTATTGGTATCTGTATCTATCTACACACAAACATACTCATTTATCTGTCTGTCTTATCTATGTACATATCTGTTACTTAATGTATTTACCAGTACAAGCTATGTGAAATGGCACGATTGCTGTGCATGGACATTTGGTCTTACCAGTATCTTATGAATTTGAAGACTCTTAATTTACTAATGTTATTTTAATCTAATACACCACATGGTAAAATTAAATGTTGTGTTTGGTTCTGCAGACGTGTGAGAGTTGGAGAAAGGGAAAACCACCAAAAGGCAGCTTGAATGGTCCAGAGACATTTCTGGTTCGTTTGGAGATTTTTTGATTCTTCTAAAGAGATGCGTGTACAGATACACATATATAGATGTAAAATTATTAATATTGTGAAAATGCTCAAAGTCCATCATCTGTAGTACTGGACTTCCAAATTGAGAAGGAGAGTGCTCTGCACTGTAGGCTGAGGGTAGAACACAGTTGTTGCATCCCCTGCTAGTTAGTACAGTAAGTCACAAATCAGCAAAGGAACTGCCAAATGGTATTTGTACTTTCAGTACCCAATTTAGTTGTGGGAAATTATCATTAGTCCCCTCTATAGTTTCTGGAGGGAGAATTCTGAAAAACATTCAAAGCAGAATCTTAACTTAGGTGCTGTCACTCACATTTTGGAGGAGCCTGTGTCTGTCCCTCTCCATTGCTTAGGGAGGAAGTCTCTGAGAACCCAGACTAAAGCAGCATTGACACAGACACCAGCCTTTGACACCAGCCTTTCCCAAATTAAGTCTTTTTTCATGTTTTAGGGAGCACTGTCTTGCCTAAGATCCAGGTTTTGATGATAACGGATCTTTGCAAATCTCCAAGATGTTGTTGGGCTTACATTCATACTGTCAGCAATAAACCTTTGCTCAAGAATAATGTTGCTGGAGCACACTGGGAACAGCTAATTTGGATAACTCCATCTTATGCACAGAGTATTTTTATTTAGAGCAATGTAGATTCTATTCTTCAGCAAAAAATATCCTCTGAATAAGAACTGTAGAATGAACTACACATGCCAAAAAGCCATGACATTCACAGTATGACAGATCTTTTATTATATAGCCACTGAGGATAATATAACAAGTAAAACACTAAATACAGCTGTCACCATTTTTCGCTCGTAAATACAGACATTCACTGAATTCAGTGTACCTTTGTTCATGAAAAATATTTTTTTTTCTGAAATGTACAGAGTTCTAAAACCTTTATGCCAACTTTTGAGGTAGTGAAAGAAGGAACAACAACTGAAAACCAATAATATTTATAATACACCACATGTGCTTTATTCACAGGAACACAGTGTTCCAAGGTTCAGACCAAATGTTTCATAGATTTGCTAATAGCTATGCTCATATTCTCAATTTTCATGCATGACTACAACTATGACCTGAATTTTTAGTGCATGATGCTCTTTGGTTTAATTTGAGAAAAACAAAAGTAATTCTAATATTACTTCATAGGGAGACGTGTATCTGTGAAACAAGATGAAGGAAAATATTTACTTCTCGATAACATGCTAATACAAAGCAGTGTCACTTATGCATACAGGGGTATATTTTTCCTCAGCAATATTTATATGAACTTTAGAATGAAATGAAACATGGTCTGGCATTTGCATTTACTTACGTTGTTTCCCTACACAGTTGTGACATGGTGTCATGTAGAGTTCATCTTAAAATGAATTTTAAGGGTCTCAGTCGATGCCTATCTTTATATTTGCCCTTGTGACATGTTAAATCTATGAATGTGGTCCTTGTTTGATGGCGTGAATAGATTTTACCGCTGCCTAGTATCCCATATTTTTATCATCTCTCAATGCCATGCTTATCCATTTTTCCACCTTTTGGTGCTTTGTATCGTTCTTTACAGCACTCTTTTTCCTCAGGAGAACTATTTTGCTATATTTTACATGTGTTCATACCTACAAAGATCTTGCTTTTATTAGAAGGGGAAAAAAACATCATAGCAATGTACTTGGACAGTAGGTGAATCACTGTGACCTACCCGTTGCCCTGTTTTCTCATGAAGTACTTTTTCCATTGAATCACAGAAACAGATGTTCTAACACCACCATGCAAAATCTTCTTTTATCATCTGTCAGAAAAAGGAAAAGAAGCTGCACTTTAACATTAGTTGATGGATACTGCACTGGTGTAGTACAAAGTTCACTTTCCATCACAAATAATTAAAAACCTATTTAAGGATGCTGCGTATCTCATCGATCTTAGCTGTTTAACAAGATGTTGTGTCCTGTTCTCTCATTTTATAGCTCCAAGTTCTCCTCCAGAATCCCTCTCCGTAAAACAGTTGTCGGGTGTCACTGTGAAGTTGTCATGGAAACCTCCGCTGGAGCCAAACGGAATTATCCTCTATTACACAGTTTATGTCTGGTAAGATTTTCTGGAAGTAGTTCTGAGGACAAATATTAATCTGTAACCCATCAGGAATGCTAGGTTTTTCTTACACAATGTGTTGATTACATGTTTTTGGAGAATGAATATTCATCCAGCACTTAAAATATTAGCCTTTTGTATATACAAATTTAGATATAATGTAGTAGCTGAAAATTGGGATATTAAATGTTTTGTAACCATTTTCCACATTTTTCTAAAGCTTATGTTATGTTAAATGAATTGAAATTTAAATTAGAGCATGGTGACTATTTTCATTAAATTCTGATTAGGCCTATTGTAAGGCAGGACACAAGCCTATGCTAAATTGTCAAGGAGATTTAAAATAGGCTTAAAATAGAGAAATATTTCTTCCTTTTGTAGAAAGTGTGTAACAGCAATGTTAAAAGTCTTCGTATGTGCTATCAGTTATGTCTACTGTTATATTTTGTATTTATTATATTCATAGCAAACGAGTATTTTTTAACAGATATTTTTCACTTAAAGTGCTTTGTTTTTTTCTATCTATCCTTTCTTTTCCCTAATTTTTTTTTTTTTTCTGTCATCCCTCCTGTGATCTTTTTTCACCTTTAAAATGGAGTTTTGTCACTTAAAAACTAACATAGTTTGGTCTAGTCATGTGGCATCTCTTCAAAGATCTATGTGTAACTTCTGCTGGTAGCGAAAAGACTTTGTTATTAATTGCTTTTAATATATTGCACTTATGCTGTACCATTTTATTGCCACTACTAAGGTGCAAGAAGCAAATGCTAACATGCATGATGTTATGAGATGTGAATCAGATGTGCAAATCAGCAGTCATTATAAACACACTACCATTGAGCTTACATTTATAATTTTAATGTTACTTGACAGTTTTGGGGTAGGGTTTGGCCTCAGATCGTACTGAAATTTTTTTTGAATTATAGCATCTAGTTAAGTTGTTGATAAAGTGAACAGGAGTGAGCTCTTCTTTCCAGAAAAGTTAAATTTGGCTTGTCTTGTTACATCTACTGTATTGGCAAGGTCTGCTGCTCTTTAACCACAAAAAACATTAAATTAAAAACTATCATCTAGCTAGGAAACAGTTACTTCACGATAAGAATTATGGTTTTGACACAGGCAGTGTTCAAAGACTTGAGATTATACAACTTTTCATCCTTATATTGCCTTATAGCTTACTGCTTTTGTTATTATGACAAATGAGTAAGAATTATTTTTTAAAAACTGTTAATTGATCCATCTTTCTCAATACTTGAATTAAGCAACCACATAACTTTTTGCACTAAGCCTTGTCTTTCTTCCTTCCATATTCTCCTTGCTCTGTCTTATCTGTCCTTACTGTGCCATATCTAAAATTAGAGAGGCATTAGGTATCATCTTGAGGAAAGGACATTGGAGAAAAACTGCCATTGCCTTCAAAGCACATTTGAACACACAAACTTCACTCCTTCCTTGGAGGGTTTTTTTAGGGGTGGAGGGGGGAAGGAGAGGAATTTTAAATATTTAACAGAATTCTCTATACAATTACATAAAATGCATTGCAGTGTGAGATTTGACAAGGCAAACTGCTGTGCCATAGTTGCTGCTTTTGGGAGGTATTCAATATATTTTGGGGGAGATTGTTAATCCCAGAGCCTCTCAATAAAGCAGGAAGAAGAAGGTTAATACAGATGTTAAATAAATGTTCCTTCTCTTAAATATATTGTAACAGTTACAGAGAATTTGGTAACCTTTCTTTAATGGATTGGGAACAAGAATCCACAACTACTAGAACAGAAAAGGTAGTATATGTAATTTTTTTTTTGTTATTATCTTTCATGGAATTTGTCACGGGACAAGGTGGGTTTGGGTGCTAGCAGGTAGCAACGCAACTTTCTGCATGCCTTGAGTCTACAAACTCATATTCCTTGAGTCTGCAATTCTAAAGTATTAAAGGCATATTAACAAAGTTGCTGAACTTGCATATAGCTCTCTAATTTAGCATTATCCTGTTCAGCAAATTTTTGAGAGATAATTACTGATTAGATCTACTTTGAGGTACAGATTTTTAAGAAAAATACGGTATCTGTCTTAGTCAAGTGAAAGTATGCAATTTCTTAGAACCTCTTTTCTCTGGGTTTCTGAAAGATATCATTCAAAACTTAATAATATTGTTCTTCATTAAAATTCCTTGGCTTAGCTCATTCTGCTAGGTACTTTCTTTCTCACTGTCTGTGAAGACTGCACTCACTTTGATCAGTGTTTCCTTATTGTTTGGATTGCTATCGCAGTTGTTTCTAAACAGAAAATTAACTTTTCTTGAAACATCGCAAGCTTTTATTCTTCTTTCTAACTATGCCTGATTGTGGAAATGATTTTTGGCAAATAATATGTTGTAAGAATGCAATTACTAAGAGTAGAAGTGTTTGCAGCACTAAGCTGTGGATTTTCTTCTTACTTAAATTATAACCAGCTACATTTTTCCATACTAAGAATATATTGGGCAAAGATCCAAGAGCAGATATCTTTTCTTTGTGTAGAATTTGATAACTGCAGCTGCAACCTTTTGTATCTCTTTACTGACTATTTAAGATGTCAGAAATTTGGAAAAAATGTAAATGTTGTTAACTTTGTTACCAAGAGCATTCCCCACGTCAAGAGACATTCCACTCAAAATCTGAAAGGGATAGGGAGAATTTAGGTTTTTCATTCTCATACATTTTCTCCTTCTAATTGTTTCTTAATTTAACTTTATTTCAGGAGTATCAGATGGTGATATTTGCTAATGGGACATTCATTCATTTGTCAAAGGATGAAAATCAGTCCATCTAATAATTTTGAATAATCCTTTTTTTTTTTTTTTTTTTTTTTTAAGAATTAGAACTCATTTTCTTGTTTGTGAAGAGGTCCGCAGTGACTCCTGGAGCAAGATACTCAGTTTTACTTGTCAAATTATCATCCCTCTATGAAATCCCATTAAAGACACAGGGCACCCACATATACAGAAGTCTTCGCAGGAATGGAACATTAGCTAGCTTTTTTCCCTGCTGTTTTTTTTTCATCAAAGATTAAATTAATTTAATGTGGAATAGCAGACTTTTTGAATTCAAGTTAGTTATTTCTGTATCTTATTTTACTTTCTGATAATCATTTCATACCTATGCTAATACCAGCGTTTTATTAATGTTACATCTTACAGTCTTTCTAGGCGGGTTTTGACCTGACTAGAGTTCCATTCTGATCCCCTGCTACATTCCACCAGAATTAACTCAGCACCAGCTAATTCCTGTTCCATATCATCTTCTATTATTCCATTTATAACTTCAGCCTTCTGACCAATTTCACAGAGTCACAGTAGGGCATGCTCCCTGCTATAATCTTTTTATATTTCGCTATTCCTGTCCAGGGAGACAGTTTAGTTATGCCCTACTGTGTCCTTCCCAAGGGTACCACATAACCATTTGATAGCAGTTACTAGATGGACATGCTCCTCTTTGATATTCCGTATAATTGTTGTCTTTGCTGATGTAATTTAAAAATATATTTCTGTGGGGTTTGGGGGGTTTTCGTTGTTTTTTTTTAAAAAGCAAAATTAAGGGGCCTATTTTGATGCAGCAGTACAAAAGTGAGCTTTTCAACATAAAAGACAAAAGTTATCCCAGTCTTTTTTTAAAGCCTAAAATATTTGTATTTACCACAATACTGCATTTTTCAGTTTTATATTGTATGTCACAGTTGTATACATACAGAAATGGTGTGTATATGTAATTAATAAAATACTTTTTGTTTAGGAATAAAATGTCAAAAAGGAGTGTTAATGTAACAGAAACATCACTGCAGTTCACAGACCTGGAAAAAAACTATGAGTATAGCGCTTACCTAACAGCAAGTACAAGATTTGGAGATGGCAACATAAAAAGTGATACTGTAACATTCAGAACTTCTGAAGGAGGTAAGCTTATATATAGTGTGAATTTTCAATTTCATTCAGCCTTAAATTTTGTCAGCCTTTTTGAAGTTAATAAAGCTGCTGAAGTAGAAGTGGCATTTGACTGGTTAGGAAGAGACATTCTACCTACCTATTTGTGTGCGTGTCTGTGTGTACATGTATCTATGGCTCTGTAAAATTATGATGGGTGTTTCTGTTAATTTACTGAACAAAACTTTGCATTTCCCTTCAAGACAGGTAAGATTAAAATAATTTAATTTTTAATTTTGAAAAAAATAAAATTAATTTTAGAATATACTTTAATAGCTCTTTGCTTTATCTTGCCATGACACAACTTCCACTAGGGAAAATACTCTTTAGAGTCTCTCTCGCAAGTCTGAAATGGTTTTAATATGAAAATAAAATCTGTAAATGTACACTGATTTGTTTATTCTATTTTAGTGACTTTATACTTCCAACATGATAGATGACTTTTATAAATGATCATACTATATACTGTGCTTCGAAAGTCATTCACTTGAATTATCATTTCTGGTTTTACAATGAATTGCATTGCTACGATCTGTTCCAAAATGCAGACATATTTCAGAATCATCCTGCATAGATAAACTGACTTCCCAACACACAATCACTGGCAGGATTAGCATCTATCCGAGCCATCCTTCAAAAGACTGTCTAAATCATCAGGTTGTAGGTATTCCCAGTCTTTGCTATTGAAGCTGTTACAGAAACATGAACTGACTTTTTAGGGCAGGATTTTTAGGAACTGATCCTGGAGTTCCCCCTCCAATTAATATTTTAGCATTTTATACAAACTAGAACAGCCCAAAGCAACAGAGATAAGATAACTTATAGTGTTCAGTACTCTACTGCATGTTGTGTTAGAGTACTTTCTTGGATGGCGAGAAATACAGATTTAAATTCTCTTAAGCTGACTTGAGGAACCAAATCTGAGTCTCCTACATCACTGCTGCTATTCTGCACAGGATAGGAGGAGAGGCTAATTGAAGACGACTTACAGAGTCTTTCCTGCACATCTAATAGGCTGAGGAAAGATGAAAAAACAGAGATGATCGTACTGTCCATGCTTAAGTATCTGGTTTACCTACCTGAGTTGGGAGCCTAAATTCTTATTATAATCAGCAAAGAGAGAACAAGGCTTTTAATTTAGGTTTTCTGAAATAAATCCTTTTTTTCATTATTAACTGTATACAGAGCATAGAGGCCTAACTCAGAAAACTTCCATGTCTGCAAATTAGACTTTCGATGTGCCCAAAGCACTAAGTACAGGACAAATTCTACAAGCAGAAAGTGTCTGTTTACAGATGCAGCTAAATACAAATGTGTCTGAAAAAATAGCATTTAAAAAATTTATTTACATCGACTACTTTATTTCATCGTTTCCCAAAGCAGCTTTTATACCATAATCAGAAATACATTTAATTCGACATAGGATGTTGTTAAATCTATAGTGC
>JAVJGG010000062.1:7020239-7062006 GCA_035590195.1 Aviceda cuculoides
CCTTGTGTTAGGTATGCTAAAACTTAACATTTTTCCAGCACCAAGTGATCCACCGAAAGATGTTGTGTACAGAAACCTTACTTCCACATCAATAATGCTTTTCTGGTCTCCTCCTCAAAAGCCTAATGGAAATATACTGTACTACTCAGTTTATTTCAAAAATAATTCAGGAGTTTTCATACAGGTAAGCTTATTTTTATATTCTTCTTTTGCAGAATTCAATAAGTGTTCTAATAATTCATTAAAGATTAAATCAATTTTATAGTTATCGATATATTGTTTTTTCATATTTTCTTTATCACAAGGCAGTTTTTTAACTTATAAAGACAGACACACATCTTGTAATCATATGTGTTGCATTGTGCATCTCATTGGACATTCATATCATTAAGCACTTAAAGCAAATAGGTTTTGCATAATATTGCAAAGTTTATATGTGTGTACATATACACACACATCTACATCTAATACATATATATGCACAACATATATAGATAGACACATGACCAATTACGTTCATTGCACATCCTTAAAACTCTTTATTTTGGTCTCATCTATCAATTTGAATAAATTTCTGTAACAGTTTTGATTTTACTTTTCAATGCGTGTTTGTACAGTCCTGAAAATAAGAAGATAATGTCAAAGTAGTGAATACATTATTATTTCATATTTTTGTTACTCTCAAAAGGAAATTACTGTTTAGTATATTGAAACAAAGATATTGAGATTCCTAAGTTAAAGCATAAAAGATAAATAAACTGTTATTTATAATTTTTTGGTGATCTGCACTTTTCCATGTAGGTTTTTTTGTTGCTACATTCATCCTTAATTGTGCACCATATTTATTAATTGTATATATAGTTTTTCTGTTGTCCTTTCTAAGACTATATTACGATACAGAAATATAATAAGAAGAAATAAGCTTTCTTGACAGGTTTTTGGTCACAAGCTTTACACTTGTGGAAGAAAAGAAAGAAATATAAATTCATGAAGAAACTAATGCATGAAAAATTACCTCTACTGCATAACTTTAGGCTCAAGATATGTCTAGTGTGAGGTATGCATGTGTTTGAGGATAACCAGAAAAAAATATTCACAAATGTTACAAATACCTGTGACTGAATAATTGCTGACATACTTCAGTGTATACACTTCTCTGACTTCTGTGAAGCTGTGTGGTTGCCAGGCTCTGTCTGCGTAGTTTCAGGTGCAAGCGGGACCATGCCATGAATTCACGTTCTGATGAGATTAAAATCAGGGCTACATTTCAGAGCTTCAGACCTGCTTGCACACGCCGCTATACCAACAGCATTTTTCTTAGCCTGACAAATCCCTGGAGAAACCTTTACACCAGTGCATTACCTGAACTAGCCCGTCCTATGAAGAGTGTCTACATTTATCTGATCTTGGACAGCTCAAGGGATTTTAGAGGAGGACTGCGGACTTGAGCTATTCCTGCCTTTGGGGAGGTGGAGCTCTGAGGTGAATGAGTAAGGTGAAACTGATATGCTGAGAGCTAAAATCCCTCTGGATGTGCCCAGGATTCTGGAAATGAAGGAGCAAGATAGGGAAGATGGAGCACAGTAGCACTGGCACAGCAAGGTGAGGGTCCAGTGTCATTATCATGTGATGTAGTTGGGCAAGGAAAGGATGGTGGTGTGGGTGGAAGTTACCGCTGCTTTGGCATGTTATGCGGTGGATGGCAGAAAAGCACTGGCAGTAGCTCCACTTTAGGTGTGGAAACTACCATTTTCACCCTTTCAGGTTTGTTTATTAACCCATCCCTCTGCCATCAGAAGATAGGTTTCAGCTGCTGTTGCATCTGTCTCTTACTGGCCATGGGAGATCACCATTAATCTCTCAAATCATGATCCAGTCCTAAGCTGTCTGCTGCCCTTAACTCCCTCTGCTCTTCACATGCCTTTCTCTTCGCTATTTGGCATGGCAACTACCGTATCTACATTGCACTCCTTTTCTGTACCTTGGCATTCCTGTGGGTGCAGGACAGATTTCAAACAGGAGAAAAAAACAACTCTTCCCTGCTCGTTTCTGTCAGATATTTTATATTACTCTTGTTGCAACAGAGAAATGCACGTGTGAAAGCCAGCCTGATAAATATATATATATATATATAGTGTATATACATGACATATGCAGACAGTTATAAGCTGTATGAGTGTGTGCACACATACAGTTTACAACTGTCTAACTTAGAAGTATAACCATGTAGTTGCAGGGTCTGTTAGTAAGTTTTGTATTGCACACATTTGGAAAGAAATAATCCTTAGCTGGAATACTCTGCATCTAGGTCAACATTCTGCTTATGTTTATCTGAACCGTATTTTCAGTTTGGGAAATGATACAGGAGAATTCAAAAAGTAGATGATCTTTTCACATTTCTAGGAACCCCATCTTCTCAGACACACTGCTGTAGGCAGTCATTCTCTGTCAGTCTTTCATCTGTTTCTTTGTCAGGACATAACAGAGGTCCAAGTCTTAAAGCATATCTTCTAGATGCCTGAAAAAACATCCTGGATGAAGAATATCAAGCAAATTAACATCTTCCAATGCTGTCATAATCTGAAATAGAAACAAAAGTCATACTAAAACTAGTGTTATTCTATTGTTTCAAGTTTTCACTTCTCACACATTCTCAAACTCCTCAGGCATATTAAAACCTAATTAATATAAAGCACTGATTATGAATATGTTAAAAACAGGGAATTAGTAGCTGCAGAGAAAAGCATTTTGTTTAGGGAGAGAAAAACAAAAGCCCTGAGATAATGGATGCAGTTTACTCCTTGACGTGATGCAGAAACTTGCAGGAAAAATATTTCCTTTAAAAAGAAAAAAAGTTACATACCTTCATAGGGCAGAAAAATAATATATAGTTTCTTTGCTTTACAGGTCTACATGAAAAATCACACTGCGGCTGTCCAGTCAGAAGGCCTGGGATGCTCAGACCTAGGATTCAGAACCAGAGCAGCAGAAGGAAAAATTTAGTGATGGAGATTAGATTTGAGGATTTTGGTAGATGAGTGGGCTGTTTCTATGGGGATGCTGACGGGCTGTAAAAGAAAGTGTCAGAGAGAGAGGAATGACTGGTAGCCAAATAGAAGAAACCATCACTTGCACTAGGCTAGGTTCAAGTTCAGCTTTATCTTTCACCTTCTGCTGCCATAGGTCTAGGGAAAATGCTGCTTTGGGGTTTATGTTCACTACTCTGCCCCAGTGCCATAAAGGTATGGCACACATTCTGACAAAGGGCACTTCCTACACAGATGTCACGGCAGTGTACCTCTTGTTCACACCACTTCTCTGTGACACTGCTGGATTCCTACAGTTCAAGCTTTCACTGTTTGCAATAGCAGCTTTGCAAGTTTTGCTCTACGGTGCCTTGCATGGTGCTTGAAGCAATCATACTGCCCACGTTCTCATTCTTATCAAGGAAAGAAGACAAAGAACCTATAGAAGTAATTGTCTCATTGCTAAATACTGATCTATAAGAGGTACCATTGACTCGAATAAACTCTTTCATTCAATCTCTCTATACTTGTGTTTTGATTAGTAAGAAAGTGGAAAAGGTGCTAATTACAAATGTAAATTTATGTTTAGAGAAAGTTCTCCAGGGTAGCAATGTGCTATATTAATTTAACAACCAAACATTTTCTTTCACCAGTATGACCAAAATAGGGATAAAAGGGGAACTTTCCTAAAATACAATGCAAATTTTTTAAAAGATGACCTCAGAATGGTACAGCACACAAAAAGGAAATGTCTTCACTTAGGTTGGTACTGGAACATTACGCTCCTTGAGGGATGGCTTGGATTAGCACTCACAGGGTCACCACTCTCACCTGATTGCCAGAGTCAAGTATGCGACACACTAACTCAAAACAACATCGCAATACAACGAACCTACAGAAGGAAGCAGAACAGGGGGAAAAGGTTAACCGTGAAGAACAGCAGCACTGTGTTGTCTGTATACAACTAATTACAGCTTTATGCCACTGGAAATTTCTGCCGCTTCCTGAAGTGTAGAAGATACTACTTTCTGCTAATGCTTTCATGGCCTGTGTGTATTGCTTACACTTAGCTGCTTTTAATAATCTGATACTTTGCTATGTCAAAACTTCTTTCATGTATGGATGAAGAAAGGGACAGAAGGAGGAATTTCTTCAGCTGTAGCCAAAGATCTGAAGCTGTTTGCTTTCATCTGCAGCCACAGTTAATTGTAAAACTTCCTATAGTGTTTTATCCCCAGGGTACAATTAGTACAAGTTTAATCTTTTCTCATTTTGTACCCACACAGTTCTTCCTGCTCACCCTTACTCTTAATTATGTGTTCATTCTTTTCTAATATTTTGTCATATCAGAAGTTTAAGGTAATCCCCAGTCCTTGGACTCCTCATAGCAAGGGGACTACCTCTTAAAACAGTTTTTGTTGAACCACCAAAAAGCCTATTGTTATAGTGTTCACATTGGTACACTGAGTCCTTAACTGCCAGACAGCTGACTAAATTGTAAAGGTATGCTTTTTAAACTAAGAGTTGGGTTTTCAGCTGTTCATACCAGTAAGCTCCCATTAAATCTAGAGTCAAATCTTGGTGTGGTACCTTTGACATTTTTACCTTGAAAAATCAGAGAATTATTTAAGGTGTTTTTTAAATCTTATTATTAGATATTATCAATTACTAATTACTAATAATTACAATAACTACTAATAATAACAATTGTAGGGTAGTAAAATGATGCTTCTGGGTCAGAAGGTATTTTCTGTGATACTGCGCTTGAGCATCAGAAAGTTTAATTAAAAACCTTAGAGTTCGATCCTCTCTTTCCTGTGTTTTACCCTACCCAAATGTAAAGCAAAGCTCTTCCTAGACTTTTTCAGTTAGTTAGGTGAAGATAGTGTGATCTTCCATCTACATTTAGAAGAAAGTCATCTATTAAGGTGGAATTTCTTTGTATTTTGACTGATGTTGACTTAACCTAATCTTTTAGACAAAAATAACAGTGTGCTTTAAGTCTGTTAATAGGAGTGGATATAGAAATTTATACTGCTAATTTGTGCAGCTTCTGTTCTGCATTCAAAACAAAGGCTTACATTTTCATTGCCAAACAAACTGTTTACTTATTTATGTTACATGAGCACTAGTGACTATAGGCAAAACTAGGTTTTCAGATATTGGTATAAAAATCTCAGGGAAATGAATGAGAGTATCACCTATTGTCTTCTGCAGAAACAGAATAATTTTGCCTGTACAAAAAAAATTGGTGAAGTGTTACATTAGGTATATAAATTGATACGTATTGGTGACAGACATCAAGAGTGCATACTGAACTATCAGTTTGCACAATACTGACTCAACTGTTTGGTAGAGTATATCACAGCAACTTCTTCAGTAGGAACTTTCCTCAAGAGAAATATAACCCATTTTTTAGTATGTGGTTTTAGTATGTCTGTGTTGATATGTGGTATTTCTGAATATAAATCTGCAACCATTACAGCCACCTTCTTCCTGTTTTAGTAAGTCTGCTATCACAGCCTCTTTTTTAGGAAAGCATTTAATTTAAAGCTAGCTTTGATTTTAAGGAGGTGGAAGGTGCGAATAAGATGTAACACTGAAAATAGTGGGCAGACCAAATAACTGGAATGTGTACTAGTTAATGCATCAGGGGCTTGAGCAAAATCTAGCTCACCATGAAAACGTTGCTATGTAGAAAAATTAGGAGGACTTCTTTGGTTTTGAGAAGTCTGCTCAATGGGGCAATGTGACTGCCAGAGAGGAATGATACTGACTCTTCGAATCAGGAGCAAAGCTTTGACTTCCTACCCAATGCTGGAGCTGAAAATGCTTATGGGGTACATAACCTCTCAACAGTTTTCAAATTGTGAACCAAACTGCTTTGGATCATCTAAGTCAAGTTCCTGCAAAGCAGTGGGTGATTTGACCCATTCAGTTATGTGGTAGAGCTGACCTTACATAAATATTCTGATTTATATTTTTTTCTTTTCAGTTTCCAAAATGGTTTATTCCAAACAGGAATAGTCTCCTCAGAGTGGCTGATCTAGAGCACTAACCTATTGCTACAGTCACAGTTCCGGTGGATTTTTTTATATGGTTCAAAAGAAAGTGGAACTTGGTTCTGGTGCAGTCCTTTTGTTAGCAAGTAACTGCACAAAGAAAAGAAATTCTGTCTGTTCCTTTCATTTAATGCAATCCACTGAGTATAGACAATTGCACTAGAAATAATGGCATTTCCATTTTTAATGGAAAGGACAACTAACAAAAGGAGCGGTTTATCAAGTGTTGCGGTGAGATGTCTGCCACTGGAAGTTTTAAATTCAAGATTAGTCAATATTCTGTAAGATCTACTCCCATAATAATAGAATGAAGTGAGAGAAGTCCTTTGATTTGCTTCATGCAGATCAAGCAAGACAGTCACGTGTGATCATGTAATCTATGAGCAATTAGCAGATGATATTTTTGTTGTTTTCTTGATGCAATATGGATGAACATATTACAATGTTACAGACAATGTGTTTTAAAAAAAGGTGGTCTGGCATTGAACAACTACAGACAACAAGAGTTGTCAATTATATACTCTGTACATATATACAAGGAGTAATGGCAGACATCAAATAATAAATTACTTGAGTATTTCAGTAAAAATCAGGACTCATAAGGAGTCAAAGTGTAGGTTTATGTCTCCTGATCACTATGGTGAATCATAGCTGGTGGTGGTGGTGATGGCTACATGGTAAACTAGAAAGAGGAATCAATGAATAAATAACATTTTTAATGGCAACACTTTTTTTTGTCCTTTAGAATTTCACAAGTTATGGTAACGACAGTGATGTCAGTATGTCCCAGTCTGCAGTTCTGGATGACTTGGCAAAATACAGCCATTATACTCTATGGTTAACTGCAAGCACAGCTTTTGGAGATGGAAACAAAACCAGTGAAATAATAGACGTGTATACAGATCAGGATAGTAAGTTAATAACTTTTTTAATGCTCAGTGTATATTAGTGCTTCCATTTATTAAATATTCTCTAACTTTAAAATTATGATAGCAAAGTTGAAAAAAGTCTACTAAGTACTGTTTTCAATACTGCAGTATTTTTCTTTGCAAGGAAGACATTTTGATCTGAGTCTTTGCTTTATAATACTAAGAACATAGTTCACAAGCTTCCTCATTGGATATGAGCAATAAAAATATTGTCTTAAACCACCATTAAGACTCTTTTGTTAAACAAATTTAACATAGATGATTATTCATATATGCCTTCAAAACATTTTGCTTTCAATAGTGAAACATAAATAATTTGTAAAAGTTGTACCAAATATCATAAGTGAGTTTTACAGACTAATCATACCTTGAGCATTTATTTCTATTTTGGTTTTGGATGCATTATTACTGTAATCCATGCATTTGTTTTTTGCTTATTGTCTTTCATAGTCCCAGATGGTTTTGTTGAAAATCTGGTCTATCAAAACATTTCCTCATCTTCTGTAAATGTAAGCTGGCTTCCACCATCCCAGCCAAATGGCTTAGTCTTCTTTCATGTTTCTCTAAGTTTATTGCAACTGGGAACCCATAAGATACTGTCTTTCCTTACTTACAACACAAGCATAGTTTTTGACAATCTGGAGAAATATACTGATTACATTCTGAAAATCACACCAGCCACTGATAAAGGATCTTCAGAACTGCATGCTCTAAGTCTGCATATAAGAACTGATGAAGATGGTAAGATAAGTATATTTTATTCATTCCTAAGGAAATGTAGGGTGAAAAAAATAGCTTTCTAAAAGAAAAAAAAGATTATTGTGTTTATTTTTCCCATGTTAGTTAAAGCTTTTTTGTTATACGATGACACAAAGAACTCCTACACATTTCTGTGTTGAGACTATGAAACAGAATTTTCCCCTCAGAGCACAACTGTAACTGATAGCTAAAAGACATTTTTCATTGTAACTCATTTTTCTGAGGTTATCCTTGTTTTTCTCTTTCTTATTTCTTCATTTAGTTCCAGAATCAGCACCTATAATCAAAACGTTTTCAAATCTCTCAACTACCTCAGTTATGCTTTCATGGGACCCTCCTGTTAAGCCAAGTGGTATTATAATAAGTTATGATTTAAATTTATTTGGGCCAGAAAGGAATAGCTCATTCTCTACTACCAATAATTTTATCATCTTGGAAGACCTTCTACCATTCACATTATACAGCATTTATGCAGCTGCAAGAACAATAAAAGGACCTGGTCCATCTGCCGTGCTTCAGTTCTACACAGATGAGTCAGGTAAGCAAATCCAATTGCAACCAACTTTGAAATATTGACCCTATGTTACTGCATCCATCTGAACATCAAACCTGGAGAGAGTTGAGATGAAGAATTCATTTTCCATTGGTCTGTGTGTGGAGAGCTTTCAGAAGAAGGAAACACTACAAGAAAAGTCTTTTCTGAGTTCTCCTCCTCATGCCACAGTGTGCAAGAGGAGGTCACATTCTGCATAGGATTACAGAAATAACTCCAAGGAGAAATGTCTTTTGCCTTTGGAATGTGTTACAGTGTGCCAAGTGTCAGGGATTTTGAAGCAAACAACAATACCTTTCTCTTCATCTCCCCACATAATTGAAAAATTATAAAACATGGAAATATTTCCGACACATTCACACAGGTCTCCTTTACAGGGACCTCCTCTCACCTGCGTGGTAAATGAAATATCTTATAAATATATATTGAGTTGCGCTCAATATATGTTGTAGGAAGTGAAGTATATCACATTCCAGTAATATATGTAATATGACTTTTGTTAAATGCCTTAGTTCTGACAGTGGAGATGTTTAAGTGATAAATAGATTTGTTAGATCTCTGAGAAGATCCCTTGCTGACTAAACACGTATTTCAGATTAATGGAATTTGTTTCAATGCCGAAGAGAAAGAAAAAGATTAAAATAGCAATGAAGTACTGTTTTTTTGAGTTCAGATACAAATGGTAGCAAAAGTACATATGTTCTCCTGCTTCTCCAAAGTGTTTGGTTTTGCCTGGATTATTTGTAATTTGAAACTCAATAGCATTTCTCTTTTACAGTGCCACTAGCTCCACCCCAGAATTTGACCATTACCAACTACACTGCAGATTCTGTTTGGCTAAAATGGGATCCAAGTCCCCAGCCAAACGGTGTTATTATGAGATATAATTTTAAGATTTATCAAAACAACACCAAAAAACTATTTTATCAGGTATGTTTATAATTATAAATTATAAAATATCAAGTATCGTTGTAATTAAAATGTTATAATAAAGTATATAAATCATATAACAGTGTTTAATTTTTTAAAATACTTTTTTCATGCTTTAGGAACAAAATATATGGCAAATATTTCAAATGTCTGTTATGCTCCTAGAATTACAAAGCTCCTCTAAGTTCCTGTTAAGACAGTTTACTTACCCTTCCACCATGCCTGTAATTCAATTTTTAAAATTAGATAGAAAAAAATTGTTAGATTTTAATTTGCTTTCAGTGTCTAATATTTCATTAATTATGAGTTTTATTAATCTTTAGTTCATATTTCCATGTAGTTTGATGTTAGTAAATGCCAGAAGTTACTTGTTTTACCTTGTGGCTACTTTCGTTTAGCTATTTAGTATCTGCACACTTCCAAGATTCAGAAGGAATGACAGAAACTCCTAGTCATCTTGAAAAATGGTTAAAAACTGTTTAGAGGTTTGCATCTTTTTATTTTTGCAAAATAAGAATAACTGTATAAATCTTAAGTGAAATAGATGGTATAAAATTATATACAAAAATTGATCGAGACATTTATATCTGCTTAAATCTTGTTGCTTGGATGGCATCAAGAAATGTGCCGTGAACTGTAAAGGCAGCAAGCTGAGGCCAGGATTGCAACTCAGGCTTAGAAACTATACAGTGAGTTCTGTTCCCCCGAGACACTTATAAAAGCTGCAGGGAAAAGACGTCGCTGCAGTGAGACGTGAGTTTAAGAGATGCAGTGTAAGGTATGTGTGGCACTGTGAGGAGCGTCATTACTCCGGCTCCTTCAGCAATACAGTTCTTATTGCAGAGACTTGGCATGCAAGGAACCTGCTTGTGCTGTTGTTAAGCACGTGCCTTGTGGAAGTCGGTCCCCGCGGGGTGGCCTGCTACGCTACCCCTTACGCAGTCTGCTGTTGTTCCCCACTGTGGAATGAAGTGCTGGCATCACCCCAGCTTCTTCCTTAGTCCTTGCAAGAGGGGGAGCACAATGCACATGCAAAAGAGGAGCAGTGGTTTCTACAGCCAGCTGCCTTTGGAAGCACATTTTTTGGGCGCTCATGGAGACCAACAAGGATTATTCTCCACTGTCCAGCTGAGGGAGACTCAAACCCAATTGGAATACAGAAACTGGCTGGAGCGCTTGAATGCATCTGCCATGCCCTACATTTCTTCATGTTTTGTAATGTTATATGGGCAAGAAATTAGATTTAGGCTGCGGCAGCAAGACAGGCAGAGCAATTTATATAGAAATACTGTAGTTAGGCACCATAATTCTCTGACAACTTGGATCCCACAAGATGTTCGCCAGGTTTTCTTGCTGAAATTCAGCTCTTCCCTGCTGCTATTATAGTCCTCTCAACATTTGCACAAAATAGGCCTTGCATGCTGTGTGAAAAACAGCTTACCAGGAACCAAACTGTGTTTTTTAGCTTTTTTCAAAGCTCTTCATCAGTCTGTGTGTCTGGCTCAGGTAAAGTAAAAGAAATGAGAAGCTATGACCCCTCTTCCACTGCAGAGGTGTAGTAAGGAAGCAGAAGTGGGGAGGGGTTGATGTGGTGGTTTAGAGGTGACAAGAGTTTTCAGCATTGGTAAAAAAAGGCATATGTGGAGTTAATGTGTTCTAACAATGCTCTGGTAATTATGATACCATCCTTTGGCATATCTTCCTCACAAGCCACAGTGAAAGAGGGAGAGGAAAAGGGAAAGGAAGAATTTGACCCTGCATTCTTTTTTGTTGAGCTCAGGGACTACTTTGACTGAAAGCTACTCAGAGTAGAAGAGGCAAGACTATGGCTCTAAATCTTCTGTTCATTTCAGTGGGTTCAAGGTGAGGCCCATAATGTTTACACAGATCAATTGCATACTAATAATTTTTCCTTCCTTAAGAACATTTCAGGTTCAAACCATGAGGCAAACCTTGTTGGATTAGAACCATTCAGCCCTTATTTTATCAGTGTCTCTGCATTTACCAAGCTTGGGAATGGCAATCAGTTCAGTAATGCTGTCCAGTTTACAACAATGGAATCAGGTTAGACGTGACTTTTTCTAAGCTGCTGTTCTGTTTATATGTATATTTTCCTTGTATGGCTGAACAACAGTCTTCCTCTTCTCTCTGAAGAAAAGGTAACGTAACACTATCTCATTGTCTTCTGCCTGTGTAACGCCGATTCACATTCCTATTGTACCGGATAGGCTGGGTTTGAAGTTTGATGTCGGAAGTGTAGAATTAGAAATGTCCTCATCTGAAATGAGAGGCTTATATGGCTACTATAAATCTTTTAATAGCATCACAGATAAAGGGAGGAAAATTAGATAGATATCAGTTTTTGCAGATCAAAGCGATAATTCAGATCCCTGTGAAAATAACTGAAACTTTAGCAGTATCAAAAGCAGCTGGACAAAAGATTGGCAAATGAACTGGAAATTGTATTAAATACAAATTTTTAATAATTTATTTTAGGAAGGGAAGCAGCTAGCCACTAATTAAATATCCTAATTTGTTAGATCTTATTCTTCCTGACAACTGGGGAGGACTAAACAATATAGCTGGTTTAATTAATTAATTACGTGCAATTTTGTCTTGTGCCTTCTACATATCTTTTGAAGTTGCAAGTTGTTTCAAAATGAAAAAATTGTATCGTGTGAAAGTGAATATTCAACATTCACTAAAGACAGCCCAGGATCTCTGTGAGTTTGTGAAACTGGCCTTTGTGCAGAACTGTAGTTCCTTTGCCAGGTCAGAGCAATCCCCAGGCCCATGTACTTTATAAGGGCTGTCAGTGCCAGGGGACTAGCGTGGGTTGGGGGGCTGTGTCTGAACTCCCAGGTTCCTTTATACTGACAGCAAAGGGAGCAGACGAAGTATCAAAAGATCCCCTATGGCGACTACAGTTTTTCAAGACCACGCTTCCAGTGAAATATTCTTTCCAGAGCAGATAGAACAGGGGTTCTGGGAAAAATTATGCTGTTTATTGTACCCAGCAGTCACAACACCCTCAGAATTCTGGACCATTGCTGAACTGGTTCAGGTTGACGGTTGGATCCCTGCAGCTGGAGGTTGTCCTGCCTGAGAGCCATGGTCATCCATCAGTTGTCTCATTTCATCACTGACGTTCCATACTCATGGTACTTTCTTCAGAATTTCCGGAGAGATATTGCCCACAGGAGCGTGGTCTAGTCATTTTACAGCTTTTTCTCAGATTTTATGCTCGGCTAGTTGCAGCATTGTTTCCTTTCCCTCCAACCCAGATTTTGGGCAATTGCTGGATCAGTTCCTCACTGAGTTCATCTAAGGACTCTGTCTCTAATCTTTATTATAAGTGACAGTTAATCTTCTTTCTTCTGCAGAGGCTGCTTTTTAAAGCCAGATTTTTCTTTGAACTCTGAAAAGAAAATTAATCATTTTAAAGAGATTCATTTACCTCTGTGCAGTGATAATGAACATGTTGCTCTCTATTCCTGGTACCTCCCTGACAGTCTTTTCACTATTTTATGGATTCCTGGCCATGTTTCAATAGAGGAAGTAGGTTGGGGCACCCCTCACTATGTATTCATTTTCTCTTAGCTGGTACAGCCAGCAATTTAGCCTTTTCCGAGGTACTTAAATTCATTCTTCTATTTAATCAGTTGTTCACAGATAACTGCTCTATATTCAGCATGAGTATAATATTTGTTACCTTTAATTAAATTTTCAGTGAGCATTTAAAAAAATTTCTCCTGCTGGAACCAGCAAGGAGATGGGGAACAGTGAGGTAATAGCATTGATATGACAGCTCTGAAACCTGCCCAATGACTTCTGTCATGCCTCTGCTGAAAGGACAGAGAGGTATGATAAAGTGCCTAGAAGAAACAAATCTAACAGATAAATAAGGAACTTCTGCTGTTGATACTGTTGTGGAGTATGTATATGGGTTTCACTCTATTGTGTATGTTTTACTACACTTCGATTAAAAATATGGGGAAAATATGAGCAGATGTGAAAATAAAATTGTAGCACACAACTAGGAAAAAGCCAGATAAATGGCCTCTTCTGTTTCAAGTACTAACATCAGTCGTGTTCATAGTAGTTGGAAATGAACCATCTAATGAGGATGAAGACATATTTTTGTTCTCTCAATGTGTTTCTTTTATCAATTTGTCTGCCACTGGAATGTTTGACCCTTGCTATAACTTTGTGTCTGCTTCTCTGACTATATTGTTCTGTGATTACCATTTTAATTGTGTGGGAATGTTAATCTTTGGTGCATGTGTGTCTTTTTAGTACCAGATGCTGTCCAGAATGTTCATTGTATTGCAAGGAGTTGGCAATCAATCCTAGTGCAGTGGGACCCTCCTGCTTCATCCAACGGTGTAATTACTCATTACGTCATAACAGTTGAAGGAAATTCTACAAATTTTTCATCTTATGACACACTGCATACTTTTAGAAATCTGCCTTCCAATATTACCTACCAATTTAAAATAAAAGCTGCAACATCTGCTGGTGATGGTGAAGAACAGATATGCAATGCCAGTACACTTCCAGAAAAAGGTAACAAATTATTCAAGTTAATTCTTTTGTTTAATTTAAATGATGACTATGAAACAAGCAGGCCTGAAATACCTGCTTCAATTCAGACAGTCAAATCCTTCTGTTGTTTAAATTTCTTGCTAATAGTGGATGAGGAGAAACAGGGCTTCCTCTTTCTCCTGTTTTAGAACACACTTGGTGATGAGAATTCACTACCACTTAAAAAAGCACATAGAGAGTACTTTTTCTGTGTTGAGTTTGCATGATCATTTTTATTCATTTCTGATCACCTGTTATTTTTTGTCTTATAATCTTTGCTTTGTTCCTAGTGCCCTTAGCACATTTGATACTGTAATTCTGAAGAAAATTTGGGGAGCAAATTTTTTGTTGCTTCGTTTCTACCAGCAGCCAATACTATGACTTAATTGATTGACAATAAAGCTGTTGAGAATTTTTGCAACTGAGAAGAATTTAACTGCTTCAAGCAGACTTTGTCATAACTCTTGATGAACAGGATTTTTTAACAAGAAAGAAAATTGTGAGCTATATCCAAAGAAGAATGTAGGCAGGTTTTTTGACATTGAGGTAGAAGATTGTCACCCAAAGTCTGTCTTCCTTTCTCTCTCCATGCACACTTTACACTTCACCTAATCCTGGCTGTGCTTTCATTTGGCATTTGAAACTCAGAGATGAAATTCTGTGAAAAATACAGTGTTGCTTCTGTGTAGATAGCTATGTGCCTAGCTTCTAAACCAGAAGTGGAGAGGAGCCCAACTCTCAATCCAGGAAGCAAATGCCTGTTTCAGTTCTCTTCCCCAGTTAGGGATGATTTCTACACTTGGGATTATTTCTCGTGTTGTTTTCTTCTTCAGTGATAGTTTAATACAAAAATCAGAAAAAGACTTCACCTTCCTACTGAATTACAGGAACAATTACTGCATTTAGTTCCTTTTTTTGTTTCCTCTTCAGTGACATCAGTTCATGCAGTGGACTTGAGGAGTTCTCCAATATGGAACAGCTGGATCATTAGGAAACATGGGGGTGGAATGGGGGAGCATGACTGTATCCCTTGATGCTTAGAAACCAAACCTAGCTTTGGTTTATCGAATAACTTAAAAGATGAGTTGCAGCACTATTCTCATATATACTTCAACTCAAAGAGTGAGTTTCACTCAGTTCTGTCAAATGATAAATACAAAAGTCTGTGTCAGCAACAGGGTTTAGGTTCTAGACAACAAGTGGAGGGGGAAGATCTACTATGCAGACTTAAATCAGACATCTAAACTTGAAGAACAGACTTATCCTTACACTTAGACTTCATGTTGGTAGCTTCCTCAGCAGCATGCACCTCTAGGTTCAGCCTTTGGATCTCTCCTATTCACAAATCCCTAGTGCCCCACTCTGAGCTTTGATTTCCACACTTCTTAAAATTAGACTCACAGATGTGCATATCTGAATGAATCTAGACCACATCTGTATCGTCAGCTGAACTACTGCTGCTTTGGTTCCAGATCAAATAACTGAGCTCCAAATGAGGACAAGCAGAGCAGCCCCTTGCTGGCGTAATGGGGCCAACAATTAGAAAGTAGCAAGGGTTATACTTTGGTGACTGCCCCTCCTCGTAATATGGTCCATCCCACTAAAGCCTGGTCACATCCCCTATTTGAACAATGAGGTGACACATTCATACCTGTTTCTGGTAAAAACGTTCTCTCTGAATCAACTTCCTCATCAACAACAACAGCTCCCCTACAAATTCTGCCATTTGCTGATCCCTGCTGGTCCACTTCTGTCTGGCTCCTTTAGGAAGATTTAAGACTTCTGCCTGGGTCATCCACCTTCTTGTTTGCTCAGAAACTCCTGTCCATCAGCAGGGTTCAAAATCTACTTCTGAAGGAAGCATTGTTTAAATATTGGAGATGAGCATACTCATATCTTACAGCATTGGCTAGAAATACTGTAGTGAGCTTAACTGCTATGCTGAATGTGGATGCATGCGATCGTGCACCTAAGTACAGTTCTCAGCTGGGTTTGTAACTCTCCACTCTTTCTTTTAAATCAGGGCTGCTGAACAGCCAACCCTGACTCAGAGCTCGAGCAAGACAGAAACTGGGAATGGGTATGCAGACAGGTGGGACAATGACCAATTAAAACTGGACTTGTCCAAAACCTGAAGGTCTTGTAGGAGGTATGTTGCCCTCTGGTATAGAGGAGAACAGGAGGCTCCCCAGGTACCTCACTTCTTGGAGGATGGTGGAAAGGCTTCTAGTAGTGTTAAAGAAGCCTGGCACCTGGGAAAGTTAATTGTTCAGATTTCTGAGAAATTTGGGGTTGGCTATTGATTAGTGCTTGAGGAAAGCCTGGAGAAGCTGTGGATGTGCTATTAAGCCTGGGCTTGAGCAACAGACTGCTAGTCTGTTGTGGTCTGTGTTACACAAAGTTGTACAAGCAAGAGAAAAAAACAGATATTAATTTTGTAACAACACGTGGCTTATGTGTCTTATCACTGGGAGGTTTCCGAAGTGAAGGATTTATACTACAATATATGTATTTTTTGCCACATATACTGTGCAGACTGTTTCTTGCTGTTTTAGCATTGGCTTACATGTTGTTGCTTAGTCATATTTACAACAAACTAGTTATTATTAGGACATTTCCTTAACTGTGTGTTTGCATGAATTGTTTTGTGGTGACTGGGTACTAGGAATTGGAGATTCATGGATGGGAATGGAAACAGTTTTATAGCTGTTGTCAGCTTCTTATTTATGGTGGTCTAAGATTAGTCACAGAATATGTAGCCAGCACTGAGTCACTGACAATGCATTTACTTCTGACATAAAGTAATATCGAATTTGGCTCAGTGTCTCACTGCATAGTGTTTGACCTTTACATTCTTAGCAAGATTATTTGCCTTTTTTTGAGGTAAATTTGTTCATATCTGGGTACAATTAAACATGAATCATGAAGATTAAATTTATGAGATTAGTAGTGATTTACGTCTAATCTAGCTCCGTTTTCACGGTAAACTACCTCTGCCAGGCTGCAGTATGTTATAAAAACTGTCGGCTTTGTAGTGGTAGTATTACTTTGTGACTAAAAATATTGTAAAGGATATGAAAGGTAATATAGCACGTACACATGCATAAATGAGTTAGGATTTTATGACTGAATAAGTATCCTTGGATTATTTTCAAGAAAATGCACATATTAAAATGAAATTTCATTAAGATCGAGTGAGTTTTTAGAAGGGAGGAAGAGCCATAAACTGGTAGGAAACATCTCCAAAAGGCACACTAAAGCTCTAAAGATTCAGTTAACTCACAAGTCTGGGACAAGTATAATAGTCATTCAGTTAAGAATTAAAATAAAACAATTAAAAAGCCACTTGGGGTGTTCAGAGCATGAATAATAAAAAGAAAGCTGCTCCTGCTTTCAATTTTTTTAATTTAGATTTTTCTTGATAGACTTCTTATTCTTCTCTGAAAAATATTAATCATATTGATTATAGTATTAAGACATGCAGAGTAATTTTTCCCTCCTTACTGCTAGTCCTGATTAATATTATAACTGAACACAGAGTCCTGGAACAGGTTGAGACACCCATTGTACTGCGGTGACAGTCCTCACCATTTGTTTTCTACTAAACGGAGATTAAGTCATAACTTACTTTCAAAAGAAATATGGCTAGAAATTTGTCCAAGAAGCATTTTTTAATTTAATCTGTGCTCAATTTTGCTGGCCAATAATAACTTGTAGCTATACACAGAAGTATGCCTTGTGCATGAAGGAGACTGGTGCCTAAAAGGATTGGTAATGGGAAAGTTTCTTAGGTCTTTTGGTGTGGAGGTGGAAAATTAGCATCATCTATTGTTACCTGTGCACAAAATGTCTTTACTCTCTGCACAGGGGAACCTTTAAAGATTCTGTGTTTCTATCTCCAGGATGGAGGTGCCCATTGGAAAATGTGGGCCTGTTTTTCATCCAGGCCTGCAAGGAGCACAAAATGTAGCAGGGGCTTAAATCCTTCTTCATATCCAAGGAAATGTTCTGTTTCCTTCACAGTAATCCTTTTCTTAGGACGTGGCAGCTCTGAGTTGGAGTTACATGAATTTCCTCATTAACTTCTGAAGAGAACTACAGATGACCGTAATGCACTGGAAGAAATATTTAAGCCTGTACCCTAAAGTTGTCCTTAGGGCCCCAAGCATGATGTGCAGGGCAGTGTATTGGCCTGGTTATCCAGAGGAATCAACCTACTGCAGAGCCACAGCACTGGAAATGGAAGAGCTTGGGTGTCCCCCGTCACTACTACAGATAAGAGCAGTGTGTTTCACATGTTCAGTCAGTGCTGCAAGTTCATCTTTCCAAACTGTATTAAAGTAATAACATCCAAAAAATTGCATTACTAAGAATCTTTGAAACACTACTTTCCAAGGTGACCAAAATTGATTTCCCCTCCCTGCCCCAGACTTTAATTTTCTTTATGTAATGTGGAAATTGTTTTAGATTTTCTGATTAGTTGCTGTGTCCAAATGTAAGTTAATCGCTTTGATGTCAAAGGCAAATCTTCACTCGACAAATGTAGTGATCACTTTGTTGCTGCCAATTAAATTGTACTGATATTAGTTTTATAATCAGGTAGATAAAAATAGAAGAATCATATAGTGTAGGATGAAGGAATTTTTTTTTTTTGTAAGGACTAGGTTAAGTTTGCATTAATGTATAAGAAATGGTGGTGACATATACATACAAATCTGACATTGAAAGTATTTACTGGTCAAATACATTGTTTACTGAGAAGCAGCCAGTGGTCCAGTTTGTTGGAAAGCTGAGCATTCTAATTTAATTTGAGACTCATGTACTGACAGCTTTTCACTACTTTTCTAAGCTTAGTTTAAAGGTGTGCATTTCTTCCTAGATTTGTACGATTTGATTTTTCAGTGCTTAGATGCCACAGTTAGAGAATGAGTTTTCTAATGTCCTAAGGACTGAGAAACACACTCCAGAGAGGCTTTTTTAAGACATGTTCTCAACTGTGCAATTTCCTTTAAAGCATGTCTGATAGTATCAGTCCCAAGTCATGGGAAAAATAGTCTACAGCTTTTTACATTTTTATGTTTGTAAAATCATTTGGGACCTATTTGTGATGTTCTTATTCATACTGAGCAGGACTTTATATCATGATGAGTCCCCCTGAAGTTAGCAGTCTATACTAGAGTAGTATTTAGTACGATCAGGGTTATCAGCTTAACCCAGGGAACTCCTTTGGGTGAGTAATCTTTCAAAAATTAATAGAGATAATCAATACAGAATATTACTTTTCTTTTCAGATACCTCCATTTTCTGAAGACTTTTTGTTGTGTGCCCACTGCTATCTGTTCTACTTTGTTCTTCACTTTCCTCCTATTGATGCTCTTAATACCACCCAACAGACTTCTAGGCTGCCGCTGTTCTTTTAATCCAAACTCCAGCTACAAGCAGCTGTTCTGTAGGCAGACTTTTTTTTGTTAACTTCGTTAGGAACTATGCCGTATCATATTACTGTCTTCTGTTCCCGGCCCGTGCAGCTGTAGTCATTGCTTTCCACAGAAGTCTTTACAGAAAGCCGTAACTTCTCTCTTTTCTCAGTAGATTTTTTTGTGTGTGTGTCCTTTGCTGCCCTTAGGTTATCTTTGCATTGTGAATAAGATTTTTTTCTACCCAGTATTTCTGTTGGTTTAAACCAGTTCCACTGGAACAGTTCAACTTGATCAGAGACTTTGCACAGTTCTGGTGCTTTTTCTACCAGGCATTTCCTTTCATTTAGGTTCTCAAATAAAAACTTAATCTCAGAGCAGTCCACCAGCTTTGGAAGGGCTGATTAGCATTGCAGCCAGATGAGCGTAGGGAACCGGGGCCAAGATCTATGAAAGTAACTTCTATTTAGGTGCTTAGCTTCCTGTCAACTTCAGTGGGAGTTCAGGCACGTAAATAGGTTTTAGGAGCTTAAAATCCCATGTGGATCTGGCTTCAGGCACTTTTTGTTGGAGTTTGGCCATCATGTGAACAATGGTGGATGAACCTGAAAATACCTCATTCATCCTCCAGCCCAGAAACTGAATTCACCAGCATTTCACGGCCAGCCTCTCTGCCAGCTCCCTGGCTGGCTTTCAGAAGCTGAATTAAAAGCTATTAAATGGAAAACGATAGACTACATTGCACCAAAAATTTCAGACTTTGAAAAACTCTCTACTCCCAGAGCTAGCTGAATTATAGCAAAAGCAATATAATTCAACAGGGAAAGACTGTCAGATATGTGATGGTGAGACTTAGGGGGTCCTACCCGTGATTCTGGGGAAATTTAAATATGGGATTAGCACTAGAATGCCAGCTAGCTAATCAGAGCACAGTCCTAAACAATGAGTGTCGTACACCACTACAAACACAGCCTTTTTTATGCCTTTTCTTTAAGTGCATCTTTCTGCAGGAAAAAATAATAAAATTCCTGTTAGGCACATATTAAAGCAGCAGTGTATAAAAGCAGATACATAAATCTTTGTTACAGTTCCAATTTAATCTGAAAGAATAATTGACAAAGATGCATTTTTGCTTTAATTGTTTTTAGTATGAACAGTGATCACTTCATCATAGTTGAGTCATGTTTAGAAAATTTAAACAAGCTGCGTGATTACTCTAGGAAGCATGGAATGGTTTGTTCAAATCAGTACCATCTGTGGACAGAAAAAGTTGGGGGAATTTTAGTCATTCTGGAGGAATGGAAATCTGATTCTCCATGCTAGAGTAATTGTAATCCTCTTTGTATCTGTAACCCAATAGCATAGTTGTCTTGAAATTGTCTCATTGAACACAATCATCAAGTGCAAGAGACACTGTGCCACTGGGTGTCACTGCTCCTCACTGTGGCCCTTGGAGCAAACCTCTCATTTCCTCCGGATTCAGATCACATCTTTTCATTTGTTCTAATAAGAGATTACATTTATATTTGATTTGTCTATGTAGACAATGAGATAAAATAGACTAGATTTTAAATATTTAAGGCTCTGATTCCATTTTAAGTTCCGTTTAGGCACTGGCAGAGAAAAAATTCCTGTGTCTTCTGCCAACTGACACTTTCTTTTGTGGGTTACAAATATTTTGTTTATATGGGTCTTAGTAAACTGGAAAAATGATGACATAAAATAGCAATAAAACCTTTTGTATGAAAGAAGTGCTTGTCTACTCTGACTGTTGTCATGATACCTGCAAGTTTATCTTTCAAAATGGTGGTTTTCATGTAGTGTTACCCACCGGGATAATCACAGATAATATCTTCTGCCTTGTCAGGTTAATGTGTACGGGCTCCCTCTGTAGCCAGTGGAAAAAGGACAGATGGAAAGAGAAATGTCATTTTTCTGCCTCCTGTTCTTTCCCCCGCTCTCTGGGAGTTTGTCTCTTTCCACCAAACACAAGGAGAGCTCACGGAGGCTGGCTTTGTTAGACTTTTGATGGTCTGTGTGAGAGCCCACAAATCAAAGCCACTGTTATTTTTCCTGATATGATTTCCAGTTCTGTGCAACTGCCAAGCGTCTTTTCCATCTGTACTGCAACACTGCTAGCTCTCAGTTGTTTTTGATGTCATCATCCATGTTGAAACTGGGGGGACAGGGTACTCTCCTTGAGAAGGAAAGCCCACCATGCTGGCTACAACATGGGCACTGCTTTTTCTGCCTGTGACCAGCTTCTTGAACCTGCCTTGGTTTAGGTGCAGAGACTGCAGTTGTGCCAGCCATGGCTCTGCCGGCTGCACATTTGAGCAAGTGAAGGTATATATTCCCACCTCCCTCTTGGCATCCATCAAGCAACCAGTTACTATCTACTTTATTCCAAGCCCCTGTTTCGGTATTTGATCCAGTCTTCCATTTAAACTGGAGTATAGTCCAATATTCAGTTTTCAGCAGATGGAAGTTAGTAATGGTAGACTAAGAGGCATTAGAGCCAGTTGTTTCCATCTCCACGTTGCATACTTTCACACTTTTATTCCAAACCTGCCAATGCTGGCTGTTGCTATCGTAGCAAGAGTTCCTGGAGTCATGTGCCTGGGAAGGTGAGGTCATATTCCTTATAATAAAAAAGAGTAGTTCCCTCTGAGTGAGAAGGAGGAGAGTTTAATTTCCTTAAATTCTTTTATTTTTTAACTGTCCTTATGTCTTTGGAATTGCTGACTCTTCATTTTTTAATTCCTGGCATATGTAGTATGGGGTCTTAAAAATACTTTAATTTGAGTTCAGAGTGAGACTGGGTGGTAACTTTTATTTCACTCAAACAGTTTTATCCATTCTATCCTACATTTTATCATTGTCATAATTGAGTGTGTAAGATTCATATTCTTTGCAGTACCTTGGATATTAATAGCTTATATTACAACAGAGTAGAGGATTTTTTAAGGAAAAGTACAGATTTTTTTTTTATATAGTAACTATTGAACATTTCTCTGCCTTTACTTTCCATTAACTAATGGTCAAACTAAGCCCTTTCTTGTAATTTACACAAGTACCAAATACAGTTTATAGAGCTTTTATGAGAATATTGCAGTGTTTATTTTTTTGAAAGTGGACAAACTGAATATTACATCTCCAAAACTGTGATCAAGCAAGAATGTTACTGCCTGTTTTGTTTTTATTTACTTCTTCCTGTACTTCTCTTCATGCTAATAACAACAGAGCAAAACAACTTCAATTTTGATAGCATGGTATATGATAATGAAAGTTGTCTCCAGCAAAGATTTTTTTTCTTAGGCAGTTTGGTTTTGTTCTGTTTCTGGTTAGTGTGCAGCAGGGTGGGAGAACATGGGGCTGTTGCATGCTGTGATGTTGTGTACGCATGTGTCAGAGCTGAGCAGAAGGACAGGGACGTGCCCACGGTTCCTGTGCCTGGCTCCTCTCCTGCAGGCCCCACCTGCTTTGGGCTCATTTGAAGGGAATTGAATTTCTCAACATTTTCATCATCACAACTTGGTTCGACTCAGAATTTACATTTCTTGTTAAATACTCATATTCAGTGGTGAAGCTTCAGCTTGTTATATTATGATGATTTCTATAAACAAATTGTTGCAGATGAAAGCAGAGATCAGATATTCCCACAAGGCTGGAAAAAAATTGAGGGTTTTCTCTTTCTTCCCGAGTAACGTTGGTCTGGGATCCTTTTATTCTTTATGTAAGCCTTGGGGCTTCTTCAGTTTCAGTTTGAGGATGTATCATGTTTTTCTTTTACCAGTGATACTTCTTACCCCAAAGACTCTAAAGCACTCTTTAAAGCTAAGTGCACAAAATGATTTCCGAGCCGATTTCTCTGCACAGTTTTTGCCACAGAGAGTATTAGTATTATCTTACAGAGTCTTAGAGATAATATTAGCTTACTGTATGACTATGTGATATAGCACAAAACCATATGTTGCATCCAGTCTGAGAGAGCTGGGAGTACTATTTTGGCTTAATATAGATATGGATAAATATGTGTGTATGTGTATGTATGTACATACATTCACTACTTCTGTCTCCATGCATATGAGTATAACCTGTGTATACCCACATATTACATATATAAATACAGGGGAGGAAAGTTTATGGGAAGTTTATTTTTTTGCTTTGTATTGCCATATTATTTAGCTTTTCCTGTTGATTTAATTTGTTGTTTGCATGCATTGATACTTTCCATTCCAGAAGGTGAAACAGGACATTTATAAAACCTTGAGGTGTTGCTTGAGGATTTCGTATGTTGCCAAGAGAGAGGGAGACTAATAAGTATTTCTAAGTGAGAGGTGAGGAATCCCAGTTAGCAACAGCAGTAAAAGATGCTATGGGTAGGCCAAACATAACTTTGCTTGATATTCCCTCCCTCAGTTGAGACATAGCCCCAAATGTAGCAACAGCAATGTCACACCCCTCAAAGCTGCCCCTGCTCCTGCCACACCTAAAAGTATTTTTCTTTCTTTCAAAAGCTATAGTAAACCTATGCCACCTATATATGTACACTGTGATTTACGCCAGTGGAACTACTCCTTATTAACCATATGAAATTGAATCTTGGTCTTTAGACATGCTTATTAAGATATTTTTTCAACACTGGATAAAAGGGTTATAGTTGCAATCACTTTTCATTCAAATGAAGATACCTTACAAGTGTTTTAATTTGTAGTTCCTAGTGCTCCCAGGGATATTGTTTTATCCAATGTGCAATCAACAAGTGTGACCCTGAATTGGAGATCACCGAAATCTATCCTTGGCTACTTTCAAAACTACAAGATTACAACACAGCTACAGTCCATCCGCTGCAGTGACTGGGAATCTAAGGAATGTATTGAGTATGAGATGCATCAATATTTATACGAAAATGTGGTGGATGACTGGATAGAAGAGACAGTGTATGGACTGAAAAAATACAGATGGTACAGATTTGCAGTTGCTGCCAGTACGAATGTTGGTTATGGCAGTTCTTCACCTTGGATTTCTACGCAAACACTTCCTGGCTGTAAGTAAAGATGTCTGCCATGTGTCATAATGCTATAACAATGTGATGTTCACCTAAATAAGCCACACTTGGTAGAATTTATTTCTTCATAGACCTACAATATTGGTAAAGTTAGTAAGTGTTTATTGCAACTCTTCACATATGAAATATCATGATATAAATCATGTGGTAGGTATGCATATTTGACACTGCATCAGATTTTAATGCCTTTTGTATGCTCTACTCTAGTTACTGCTTACCCAACAGAAATTTCATTTCTCAGCCCTACTCCATGTCTAGAATTGATAAATCTGAATTCTGGCTATTTTGGGTTGATATGCCATTTTCAATACATTTTCATCTGTGGGGTGTGTCAATGAAAAGTAGTCTTTTTTTTAATTCCTTGAATAAAAGTCTGTTAACTAACATTGTAACACTTTCCTGAAAATCTGTTGTATGTTCCTGGCAATAGAATTTAAGCAATAGTTTCAGAGGAATTAAGATTTCTTTCCAATAGCATATCCCCCCAAAGAGATTACAAATCAGAGTAGCCATATAACACCTGCAGGACTGCCATGACACATAGAACTGTCATGTCTCAGCTGAGGATTTTGGTTTCCAAGTGAGAGAAGAGTTAGTTGTCACAGATAAGTCATCACAAGATATTTGAGAGAAGGGGACTTGAAACTTAAATTATTTAGGCAGTTGTCATGGGGACATACGACCTTCCCTCCCAGTCTGCAGCCAACCTAGGTCAGAGCACATCTGAGGTCCGGCCTCTGGCCTGTGTAGAACAACTGAGAACCACCGTGAGTGGCCTGCCTAAATCACAGCTCTTTCACTCCTTTCCCCTTCCAAAGTACTCATAATAGAGATACGAAGGACTTAAACAGCTGTGTACCAAGGACTGTTCAATGGTCCACATACTTATTTTGTTCCACTCATGTTTTTACAATCATGTGATGTGAATTCAGGAGGCTTTTCTATAATGCTCCTCATAGTATCTGTGCACTCTCTGTACAGCAATACATCCATCTGTCCTTAAATACATAACAGTTTTTCTCCTAGATAAGGAAATATTGTCATCTTCATCTGCAGATGAGAAATTGCAATAGAGAAATTCTAAGCCCCAAGGGGCAAAGAGATTTGGACACCGTGATAGTGAAATCACAACAGCCCATTTTTCACACAAAGCACAGAAGCCGTCCTTTGGATTGAGAAGTACTGGAATCAGCTGCAGAGTAGTTCTCACGTGCACTTACTTTCTTTGTCCAGTCGTTCTTGTGGGGATGCTATGCCTGTAAAGCAATGGAATATTTTAAATGAAAGTGAAAAAAAAATAAATAAAAAAAACATTTAGCCCCAGATGGAGCAGAAAATAGCTAACAGAAGTTGTGCAATTTTGAGCTAGCAGCTCTGGGGAGATTTCTTACTATTAGATGGATAGATTTCAGCTACTGACATATGCTAATACTTCTCTTCAAAAAATTGTTGCTGAGTTTAGGAAAGTTAGAGATTTAAACTGGACAGACAGGCAGATAATGAAAACACATGTAATTACATAAAGCTAGGATCCCCTTTCTGATTTCCTCCCTGGACAGTGATAATTTGCTTTAAGAAGGAACTAGTTTCCCATCAGTCGCACTGGGGAGACGGTAGTTAAAAGTATAAAAATCTCATTAGACTGCACAAACCCTTTCCATACCAATACAGTGGCCGTCTCAGCAATACGTCCTCTGTGTGCTCTCTTAGCTAGTTTAACAAACGGTGGTAGGGTAGAAGTTAAAAAAGTTCCACCAGTTCTTCCAGCCGAAGTGTCTGGGGCTGCTGGCCTGTGTCTGTGGTGAGGGAAGTGGGCAGCAACAAATTTCCTGTGAGCGAAATCAGTGACACATCAAGAGATGAGCTGCTTATAAAACACACCGCTGGGGAGTCAAGGAAGCACGGGCACTACTCCAGGTACCAGGGCTGCGTGCTGGTCTTTTTCCTGGGGTAATGGCAATCGGCTGAGGAGGAAGAAAAGAGGAAGGTGGCGTGTCACGGCTGGGTAGCCAGCCGGCAGCTCCGGTCAGCTTCGGCAGCGTCAGGAGCCTCCCTGAGCAGCGGCTGATCTTTAGCAAGGCCAGGTCTCTAGCTACCTGAGCTCATACTTTCCAAAGACTAGTCTTTAGAAATATTGTTAAACAGACTAAACCCCATCAGTTCCTTTTTTTTCTTTTGCAAAGGGTACTGCCTTGTAGGAGGGAAGAGAAATTCGGGATGCACAAAAACCTGACCCGGCACTCTGGGCAGCCTTGCGGAGTGTATCCAGAGAACAGGTGTCGATCCCCCTCTCCTCTCCCTCGTGGACAGGGCCAAGCATCCTCCGGATTAGCCTGCTGGTACACAGCCAATATACATGGTCTGTTAGGGCTTAAGGGTGCTTAGCTGCTATGTAAAATACCCTGAGTACTTAGCCCATAAAATCAATGGGAGTTGTGTTTGCAGATTTGAGGGCAGAAGTTAGCCGCTGCTTCTGATTTTCAAGAAATGTCTCTGTAAGATGGTGCTTCTGCCAAAGGGAACATTACTTTAGTTGTGAAACAATAGTAAAATGATTTTTCTTCAGAAATAATTGGGTTCTCAGAAATTTCTGTTTCTCTCAAGCCTAAAGAAATTATTACAGTTATTATACTCATATTCAGGAAATTACAGCTTTTAAGCTGAAAACTGTTAGACTCATTTCCCAGAATATAAAGAGATGAAACTTCAGTAACAGCAAAAAATACATAACAGAAACCTTAAATATTCTTTACAAGTGCTGAGGATTTGACTGTTGTGCTAAAGCAGAAATGCCTGGTAATTCTGAATATCCAGTGACTAAGGTGAGGATCTTAGCTATTTATTTCAGTTTTTCATTATGAAGGTAAATCTAAGGCTACAGGAAATCTTTCTAAGATTCTTTAACTCGTTGGCAAGTTTCAAAAAAAAAAAAAAAAAAAAGGCTGTGTTCTGTATGGAAAGTGGTTATACTGTTACTCCATGGAAAATGTCATAGGTTGTTCAGTACAGTCCAATTCTCACATCACACAGATAAACAATTCAGCGTTCTGTCTTGCAGATTATCCTCACAGGAATTGTCTTACTGTCTCATAAACTACTTTGATGGCACTGTTATTACTTAGCTGATGGATTACCCAAGAGCCAGATCTACTCTGCAAGATGAAATATTTTCAACATAACCTAGATTTATATAGTTACCAGTACAGAAGATCACAATGTTGTGTCACAGTAAGGGAAAGGGCAAGAAATGTTTTCCCGCACTTACCTCAAGTTTCATTTTTACATTTACATTTATAAGGAAATAACATTGGCCAAACTTGTGCTTTCTAAGAGAAAAATAATTTTGGAGGGTCAGTGTTAGGTGGAAAATGAATGGCAGTGAGATCAGTGACCTCAGTTTGGATCTCATACAGTTACACAGTGCAATGCTTTGTTGGTAAACTGCCAAGTCTCCTAATGCCAGGATAGACTGAGATACAAAGGAAAACCCCAGATGTTCAAATGCCCCATGAAGGCTAGGACATCGGGGCATGGGGCGGAGGGTTATGCTGCTCTTTTCAGCACCTTCTTTCTCAATCCCTGCTGATACCCAGTTGCTCGGTATACTTAAAGAAATGTTTCCGTGTGGTGAAAAGCAATGAGATTTTTACCTCTTGTTGTATGCCCTTTCTTCTGGCAGGTTTTGCCTGAGAGAACTTGTTCTTTGTTCCTTTCACTGTCTCAGAACTAAACATTGGAAAATAAATATGGCCTAACATAAGATATAAATGTTTAAATATAGATAAAAGTAACCTAAGTGATTATAAAATTAAATAACTGAACCTCACACTTATTTTTTGTTGGGAAACATAAAAAGTCTTAACCAAACTGGCAAGCACAAATTTCTGTTAGAAGACTGGAGTATTCAGTCTTATTTTTGAGGATTATGCTAAATGATGGGCTATCCAGACTTATCTTCAAGCTTCACTTAACCGCTGCCTGAGCATCAGGACACAGATGGATGGGAAAGATGACCCTGACCTCCATAAGACCCACATTCCTGTGCAAGGATAGAAGCATGATAATCAGGAAATGATGGTTATTAGTTACAGAAAATGCATTATTGTGAAAACCAGGAGAAAAGTGCTTATGAGAGGAAGTGATTGGATTATGGGGGAATGAGAGAATAAGACTAGGTCACTTCTACTGAGTAAATTGCTGTGATTTATAAGAGAAAGGGTATAGTGATATCACGGCCTCGTATTGGCTAGGTTCATTTCACAAACAAACCTAAATCAGAACGTGGCAGTTACCCACTGAAGCAAACACAGTTTTTAAAAAGATGGTTTCTGTAGACATGAGACACATTAGACACATTTCATTTTGTGATTTCTTTCTATTTATACAGGTTATTTCAGAAAATATTCCTATGTTTCAGTGTCATTCAGTTAATGACTGATATTGTACTTTTCATGATGAAAATAAACCTGGTATTAATGCTTAGATGTATTTTAGATAAGTATCTTAAATACAGCATACTCAATTATAATTTTCTTGCAGAGTTCTAAAAATATACCAAATATAAACTGCGTGTGGGAATTATCCATATAAATAACTTCAGGTTGGATAATTTGTAGATTAGATTATGCTTTAAAATTATTTCACACCATCATCATCTAATGCTTAAACCTAAAGTGGCTTCTGAAAAAAAATATTGAGAGATTAAAGAGTCCATTAATGCTACAAAAAAAGTAATGGAAAATTGTCTTTCGAAACTTGGTTTGTTTGCAAACTAAGGCTCGTGAAGCTATATATATCATTTTATACCGTTTTTCAGAAATTTCAACTGGCGATAAAGGTAATACCACTGCTGTAGTTACTGAAAGCATTTACACTGAAAGACACTGTTTGAGCAACAAGTCTGACACACATCACCTGCAAAATAAGCTTAATTTGTGCTAATTCTAGTTTTTAGGGAACATACTTGCCCTTCTGTATTGTTTTATCTGTTCTAGCTCCCCACTCGACAGCCAGCCTTCTCTGACAGTCTCTTTCACCATCCCTCCCTCATGCGTTTTCATACTTCATTCAGTTACACTCTTCATTCAGTTGTTCCATGCTATTCAGTATTTTTGGGGACTGCTTCCAATGGCTGAATTTGATCCTGTCTACAAAGTCTAATATATTCCTGCTAATCCCAGCACAGCAATCTACCTCCTGTATCCAACACCCTAAACACCTCATAGCACCTTATCAACTCCCAAATCTTCCTGTTTTATTCTGCAGCCATGGTGGAAAATTTTCACCTTTGCAGTGCAAAATTTTATGATTTCTCTTCATTAATTTTTCACACATAATTTCAATAGCTACATATACCTCCTTCCATACTATTTTTCCTTTTCCTAACCAGTTTTCTACCTAAAAAAATAAGTAGCCTTTTATACACTCCAATTTTCCTCATTAAGCCCTCTTACTTAATGATTAATGGTGAAAAAAATACATATTCATGCATTAATCATGTTTGAGAAACTGGACTGCATCTTCTGATTAGGATAAATATGATGACTTTTATTTTTTTATAACAGACTGTTCACAGATATGTGTTAATCATAGCTGTATTTTTGGGGGGGTAGATTAAAAAAAAGGCACAAAAAAAAAAGTTCTGAAATACATACAAATCTGTCGTTGCTTCTGTAACAGGCTGTTCATCGTATCACCATGGTTGTCTTTTTTTGTGGTAGACCCCCCCCAAAAGGCACCATGGAGCCAGGTTCTGGCATTATCTACAAATCTGTTGTCACTTCTATTCCAAATTTTATTTTCCTGAAATTTACCATGGTCATTATGAAAAAGTGACACCACTTACCGAGAACTGCTGTAATGTTATTATGATTTCATTAATTTCTTGTTCATGAATAAGAAATAACTAGGTTAATTCACATATCACCTTGACAAAAGGCAATTTTAGGAAAATCCCATTTCTTAATGTGAACATTCTTGCCTGCTTACAATTCCTATTACTTTTTTGTGTGTGTTTTTCTAGAGTTTCTCAACAAGTTAAGAATAAGTTGAAATGAAACCTAGAAAATATTTTTTTTGTTCTGTATAAATTTATTCATACTAGTACTTTCCAACATTTCTGGAAATTTTTTGTAGCATGCAGAAGACCTTGTGTTTTCACAATTTCTTGTTCTTTGAATGATTCATTTGACATAAATGAATATATTATGTTTGTCTGTTTGTCTAAATAGTTGTATATATTTTGCTTGTGTCATGTAAAATAAATATAAATAACTTTTAATTAAAAAACCCTATAATTTCAATTTAAGATGAAGTTGTACGCAGTTTAGACTGTAGAAAACTTGTAGTAATTGCAATGAAAGATGTGTTTCTAAATCACATTGTATGCTTTATATATGAGAAAGAAAAAATGTTATAATTATTTAAGCACTGTATAACGGTAAACGTGTGAAAAAGTTTTATTTTCAAATTGAAAAATAATCTCTATTGACCACTAAAATCACTGGGTTATTTGTTGTGAGCTTTTTTTGCCTTGATTCACATACGTATCTTTTTCTACAGCTCCAGATTCTCCTCCAGAAAATGTGACTGTTTTAGCTACATCTCCTCACAGTATTAATATCAGCTGGAGTGAACCTGTCATCATCACTGGACCAACATGCTACCTCATAGACATTACCTCAGTAAGGCAGCTCTGCTTTATCGTTGGTAGTTATACAGATGTTTGGTGATAGAAATACAGATGTTCTTATAGAAATTATAGGACAGACATAAACTGGATTGAAAAACAATATGACTGTGTCTATTTCCACATAAACTCCACAAAAGAATTAATTGTACATTTATAAATTTCTTAATGGGAGATAAATTAACTATGTGGTATTAAAAAATGTGTACTAATAAGAGGTCTTGGGGAAAAAAGGTGCAGCTATAAATGTATACAGGAAAACAGTAGCTGAGTTGTGTGGAGGTGTACCTCTTTTTAGCAATACTGATGCTGTTTACCAGTAAAAATAACAATGATTTTTTTGTTTTTTCTTCAAAGGAAGGAAAAGTTCATTGTCATGATTTTACAAAGCCAAGTGGAAAGCCTAGCAAAAGGAAGTGACTTGTACAAAGTTACACCGCATCGGAGGGCAAACTTTAAAGTCAAACTAGGTTTCCCACTTTCCACTTGGTGCTCTGTCCATCAGATTAGCTGTATTTTGGTAGCACAGTAATAACACTTCTTTCTCCTTGATCTTTATAAGCAAAAAAAAAGCTGACATAAGAGAAAAGCTCTAGTGGCCTTTCTCTTTTCATCCCCTACTCCCCTTACAATACTCCTTAAAACAATCATTAATAAACCTCATTTCCTGCCCTGTGGCAAGATATGAAACTTTCTAAGTTTGCGCACATGGGTAGTTTTAAGTAGGGTATAGGTTCCCTGCTCTTCCAGAAATTATACAGGCAGGGCTATCAGTGAAAATGGGAAGCAGTTCACCCAGGAAAACTTGCTGTTTGCAGCTTCAAAAATCCTGAATCAGTCTGTTAGATAAATAGGAAAAAAAATTAAAGACTACTTCAAACTATTTAAAGGCTTTAAATAGAAAGTTCTTTCAATTTTCTGAGAAGTAAGACTATTATGTGTATATTTTCAATGTTTCTGAGTTGGTTATAAGATTTACAGGTATGCTAAAACATTAATGCTGAGATTTTTGTGCAATCAAAATTTCTAAAGAGATCAGTGAAAAAGTACGAAATATTTTTAAGCTCCTCAGTAAAGTTACGAGAGAGTAATGTGTAGTCCTGCTATTTTCTTTTCTTCAAACTTCATTGTTCCATATGTAGACTGCAATCTGTTCGGTTCTGAACACACCACAGCAGTAGTATGACAGGATGAAGAATGTACAATAACAAGGGGAACGCTAACAGGGAAGGAATGGTTCCTTGCCCTGTTGGGTAGGTCGCTAGAAACTAGATAACAATTTTTATTTCTCCTTTGCTGAAGTTAGAGAAGACTTTTTCCTTGTGAAATGTTCCTGTGACTTTTGACTAAAAGGCGTTATAGTACATCAACAGAAAAAATTCTTTTCATGTTTTTGATAAAACTTCCAAATTCAATTTTCAAAGCTTGATTTTTTAATGTAATATTTAATCAATTTGTATTTAAACAATTTCTCCTCTGTCTGATGTTTCCTAAATTATAAACAGGATGTCATCTGATTCTACACTATGAAAATGTTATAAATACCTTATCAATATAAGTTACAGCAAAATTCCTAAAGTAAGATGAAGTATGGAATGTTTCGTGTGAGCCTGCCAGCATTCAGAAGGAAGTTAAAAACCTGTTTTAAATGTTCAGTTTGGAGGGCTTTGGTGGTGTTTTTACAAAGTGGTGGGTTTTTTCCAAATATATTTCAGATATCTAGCTTTATATTTAGGGATTCCTTGTAGTTAGATGTTGTCTGTCTAATGATCAGTAACTACAGGTGCCAGTTCTATAGATAATCATCTTAGTAGACAAATCTATTCCTTCTTAAAGGCCAATAAAGTTGTCACAATCTTTTTCAGTGAAAATTTGAGTATATATTTTATTGTCCCAGTGGGAATTTTTTTATGAAGACTCCAAATTCCACAAACTTCCTGTATGTATAAATGTACTCATTTTAATTCTCAACTGAGTATTTTTAAGGATTTATAAAAATAGGCTCACAGAACCAAATAATTTCAGATTTCTACTCTGTGATGTCTTTATTCTTATAAGATAATAATTAGTATTTATTAGTGGATGGGTTCTGCTTAAATTGCTAGGATGTTCCTTGCAGTTTTACAGATCAGAAAAAACTGAAAAGTACTCCCTCATTATTATTCCTCCAAGTCATATTTTAGTTTTGTCTTGCTGCCTACTATAATTAGTAGTCCTAAATAAAGTATTACTGACAATGAGTAAAGAAGATGGAACTGAACCATTAAACTTAAGGAAGACTAGAAATGCATTTAATGATGTAGTGCTGTGATTGTATTTTAGCTTTTGTATAAATATTTATATGCCAGATTTTTGATAGCAGGATAGGAAAAAGTGTTTCAGCTCTTGATGACCATCCCAGGAAATGAATGTCTGTTTAGTCCATCAGAAAGTTTAGTTCAGGTTAATTCTCAGTGGGGATAGATGCATATCTGTCAAATAAAAGGTATGCTTGAACTATTCTAATGTTTTAGCAGCTGCATTTAATACAGATTTCATCCAGTGGGAAAACTACTGTACAGCTACCTAATCCTCTTTTCAAATTACACACTGAAGAAACAATAATGAAAACATCATTAACTGAAGTAGTGGGAATAGACATAAAAAGAATTTTGCAAATGATACTTGATCAAACACTAGAGAAGCTCTCATTTTTTCCTTTTTCTCCTTTTTTAAGCTAACATTAGAAGTGATTAATTGGATATAAAGCCCAACACTGTAGATTTTTTCTATAGAACTACAGATTATTTGAGATGTAGGGATGATAGGGATCTTGAGATGTAATCCAGTCCATACCCTGCTCTAACGCAGGAGCAAGCGTACCTAAAGCCCTCCTCACAAATGACTCATTATCCTGTTCTTAAAAATGTCCAGTGCTGAAAATTGCTCAGCACCCCTCAGTAGATTGTTCTAGTTTTAACTAAGCTTATAGTCGTAGTTTTATTTACATATTTAGGTATATCATTGCAGGTTTTGTCTTTTTTAATTCTAATCTTATTTTGCTGCACATAAAATTTCTCTTTGTGTTTTCATGAACTAGAAACAATGGATTATCTTCAATTTAGTACCATCCTTTTTCATATTTTGAAGTTATTACTGTCTTCAACCATCCTCCCTTTTGTAGGTTGAACCCCAATTATTTCTGCTTTCCAGCTTTTTTAGTGAGGGAATTACTTCCTCCCTACTGTCTTACACATAGTGCTTCTATTAATATATCCCAAGAGGAACTGCACTTTCTACAGTCATATCAACATTATATATTGCTGCCCAATTTTCTTTTTGTTTTTGTATTCCAAACAATTTTCTGCTATATAGAGCTGCTCATCTGGATCTTTCCCTAGTTTGATTCCCATTTCAAGTCACTACAGCGCCCTTGGACCAGTGTCTACCAATTGGTTCATGTTTGTTTGGTGGATGACAGCACCGAGCAAACAGTCCATTTCCTTAATCCCATACTACATGAAGTGCTAAGGAGGCAACACATGGGTGAGATGGGAGCGTACTCCCCCGTGCAGCTTTCTAGTCTTGGTAGCTAGAGACTTCTTGTGAACCATTCTATGTAAATGGTTAGAAAAGTGGAAAGATAAAAGTTAAATTATGTGTTCAAATAATAAAGTCCTGATTTTGGCTGTTTCAAGTCTCATAATAATTTATTATTATTATTATTTTACAGGTAGATAATGACAATTATAAGGCTCAATTTCTGAAGACAAATAATGAGGGTAAAGTCTTAGAAATTTCTGATTTAAAAGCATTTACAAGGTATTCTGTAGTAATCATTGCCTTTACGGGGGACGTTAATGCTGCACTCCTTGAAGGCAAGGCTAGTTCTCCAGTAATTGTCTCCACTTTTGAAGCAGGTTTGTATTTTTCTCTACTTTATATGGCTCAAACTTTGCAGTTTTCTTTTATACCTGACAAAAAAAAAAAAAAAAAAAAAGTTTTGAACACATGGTGCGTATTTAATGCAGCTTTGTGCATGCTCACAATATTTTTTCTTTAATATTTTAAAAGGTGGCAGTCAACAGAAAAAGTGATGGTGATAATAAATACTAAGGTTTACTTTAGTAATGCAGAGATCTTAACTTGCTTCATGTAAAATACGGATGTGTAGAATACAACCATCTAGATTACTTCTGTAGTCAATGAAGAGAGGTCCTATCTATATTAGCATGTATATATAAGATACCTGTTTTAGGAAGGGATGGCTGCCCTCTGTGGAGGTGCCTGTTTCCCTTAAGAGACTGTTGAAAACTCTCTACAACATCCTTGGTCTTGATGCAAAATTTAAATGTATAAGAATTAAGTGAAGTGAATCCTACCATTTATAAATGGTACCTATACTGACTTGAGGAGACGATCGGTGTATTCTCAGTGGAAGACGGCTGCTAGTGAAGGCCCACAGGGATCTGCGCTTGAGTCAGCTGTTCCACAGATTCAAAACAATCTGGAGAATGAGGTGGATACTAAGATGACAAACGTTGCCAATGCTATTAAGTTACTCAGAGAAATAAAACTGAGAGATGAGAGTGAGGAACTGTGTAAGGGCCTCATGACACTGAGAGGCTACGGTACAGAAAAGTAGATAGCATTTGCGTAGGAAAATATAAACAGATGTACGTGAGGAAGATATAGTCCTAGCTTTATATACATAGTTCCTTGTTATGCTTGGTCTACTATCTTTGCCTGTTTTGAATTGTTCACTAAGGATATTTGAACAAACAAACAAATGAAACAACAACAAAAAATTTTCTGAAAATATATTGAAGTTTTGTTTCATTCAAACTAATTACCAACTGTGTATAAACTACAATTGCCTTATCCCTAGTGAGGTTAGATGCAGGTCAGCTCTTTTAGCTATATAGTCAGGTTAATTTCAGATTTAGATATACTACACAGTGATTGTATTTATCATTTATCTTTCCTTTCATGTATGAAAATCCAGTGCCCCTAATGGTATGGTATGGTATGGTATGGTATGGTATGGTATGGTATGGTATGGTATGGTATGGTATGGGTGTGTGTATATAGAGATATATATCTAATGCCTTTTAGTTTCATGACCTGTTTATATCCTTGGAGGCTGATACGGTCTTTTACTGAGGAAAAATGAAGATTAAATTAGGTGTTAGCTGGGTCTGTCCTGTGAGCTGTATTGTCTGCTAGTCCTTTCTCTTATGTAAAATGTGATACATCAGGAGGTGCAGCAACCTTAGAGAGGAACAGTTATTTTTTCTGTCTCGTCTCATCTGGTTTGTACAGTCTAGCATATGGCTGAATTAAGACCAATTTACTCAGACTGGAGTAACCAGAGAAGCCTGAGTAAGCATTTGTTGGCTGGTGTAAAAAACCTGGAAGGTAGGACAACTGCATCTAAATCCTTGGCTGAGGGAATGTGTTTGCCTTCAGTTGCTTGATTTCACTATTTAGAGGTCACGCTACACACTTGTCTGCTCAGGTAGAGCAATAAATATTTAGCTGCCTGGAAAGAGTGTTACAGCCTTTTCTTTCAGATAGGGACATTGGGAAAATTATTTATACCTTTGCTGTCTTGAGAATAAGCTACTGGAATGAGCACTTGACAAAACTGTCTTTGGGAAAAATGCTTGTTGTGTTTGTGTCTGGGCATCGGCTAGTGGAAAGTTTCTTCCTGAAGAGTTAGCTGTGATAAGCAGTGGCTCTTAGGAGCATGGTGGTTTGTTTATATGTTGGGAAGGAGCTTGCTGTTGACAGAGAGCTTTCAGAAAGGGATACTCAAGACTAACACTTGCTTCTTGCTTGTCAATCCATGCAAGGATTTGTTTACCCGGATGTATTTCAAGGTATAATGATGTCTTCAGGCTTTCTGAGTAGAAAATCAGAAGAAACTTTTCTGAGTAGAGACTACTGAGGGTTATCGAATCATTATTTTTAATATTTGTAGCATTAAATGCTATCATTAAGAATAGGATATCACTAAATATTTAACTTCTTATTGTCTTTATAAATATTTACATATGAATAAGTATTCATGGTGTTTTTAATAAAAACAGAAAATACCAATGAAATAACACTGATATGCAAAAATATAATTTTTAATTTTTCAGGTTTTACTCTAATAGTAATAGTAGTAAACTGATTAAGTGGATCATTGAAATATTTATTTCAGTGCCTGAAGACCCACCTAACAACATAACATTTCAGAAGATACCAGATGAAGTAACAAAATTCCAAGTAACATTTGTGCCGCCATCTGAACCAAATGGAAATATTCAGGTGTATCAAGCTATGGTTTACAATGAAGATGACCCAGCTGCCATCCGGATCCACAACCTTAGTGTCATTGATAAAACAGATCAGTCAGTCACTGCCATGATAGAAGGACTAAAAGGAGGACATACCTATAACGTCAGCGTAAGAACCAACACCTTTTCTTTGAATTTTTTCTCTGATATGAGTGAGAAATTAGTCTGAATAGGGAACACAAACCTTGGCTGAAAATGAGATTTTCATGCTGAGAATGTTAGCTGGGGTGTGAAGAGAGACAAGTCTGAGGAATGAGGGGAGCAATGAAGAGGGTGGAGTGAGTGGGAGCAGGACACATCACTGGTGGGTAGCTTTGTACTCCGGACCACCGGTTCGTGTGCTAGCAAAGCAGCCTGTGACACATCGTCACAGGTTCAAGAGTAAATCTCTCTCTTAATTCCACTACTTGCATTGCTTGTTTGGCTCAGATGAAATGTCCAGTTCTGCAAGGGGAGCTTGCTAGAAGTATGTGTGTGAAGTCCTTTCAAATAATCAAAGACTAGCACATAAGAGGAGGCGGCATAACTGTTTCAGTGGGCTTGTTTTTCTCCTTTTTGTAAGAGCTACATTACAAGTGATGAAGTGTTACTGTACTTAGGATTGTAGAGAAATATGAAGTAAGTTCTAGCAAAGTGTGAATGACAAAAGGAGTGTTTCAGCATTCATTGTTGCTTCAAATATATCCAGATTTGACCAATGTGAAACTAGTACAAATACTCATTAAAAAAAGTGTTTGTTTTTTTAAGGTGTATGCAATTAATGGTGCTGGTGCAGGGCCAAAAATTCAATTGAAAATAACCATGGATATCAAAGGTATGTCTCATAAAGTACTCTTTAGCTGAAATCTCTGTAAATGCTGAAGAAAATGCTCTTCTACCTGTGAATACACAGCTGTGTGCCTTTGTCTATTATTTAGAGGCCACATAATGTAGGAGCAGGAACACATAACTGATAGCCTCGAATTGCAGTGCTCAATTTCACTGCGTGTCACTGGTCATTTGCTATTGCTATCTGAATTATACTGTAAAACATGTGCAGACTTGGTGAAGTAATCATATCGACTTCAGTATTTTAGTTACCATCAGCGAACAGCTTGGATCACAAAGGTATGGCTAAGTACACAGTATCACAGTTGTGGAAATAAATACAGTCATTGACTGAAATTCGTGAAAAACTAAGACTCAGTCTTTTTATTGTTTTCTTCTTTAATTGAAAACTGATATGCAGAGGCATTTATCAGAATACAGTTTTTAGAGGCTTAAGGCATTAAGTACAACATTAACTTGTCCCTAAAAATATACTGAAGATATTTGTCTTGCATAACACAGCTATGCGCCTAAACAAAGTACTTGTAGTGAAAGCATTTTAAAACAAAACTCCGTTGTAAATCTTTGTTTAAAAACAGAACCACCACGGCCTAAAAAGAAACCAGCACCAGTTTATGATACCAATGGGGCATTACTCATCACAGCTACAACAATTACAATCAGAATGCCGATATGTTATTACAGTGATGATCATGGCCCTATCAAGAAGATACAAGTTCTTGTTGTGGAAGCCGGAGGTAGAATTTTATAAGTTCTCTTGAAAATTGTTTTCAGGGTTTTTTATTTCTTTATTTTCGGGCTGTTAGTCTTTTCTATTTCTTTTCTTGAGTCTCAGTAGTTTCATGTTAGAAAACAGCTAACAAAGTCACTTTAGCTGTGGCAACAGTACCAAGAGCAAAGTACCTTTCATAATACCTGTGGGCTGGGTACTGGATTTTGGGAACACGTGTGAATGAAGTCATCCATGCTGTTTGAAGTCACCAATATTATTCTGGCCCTATTGTTGTCTTTATATTTCTTTCTTTCCTATATCCTTGAAAAAAAATATATTTGGCATTTGTGAAAGGTAAATAAAACTGAAACTTTTTTTTGCAAGGTTATTCTCCTGTTGCTATTAGTGTTGCCTGTAAAAGAATGCAGTCATGTGCAGTTCATATCTCCATTTCATAACGGGGGCAGAGGGATTTATATAAATCCCTTCTGTAGACTGTGGGTTAGAATGTGTATTCCCTTGTATGGACTGATGAGTATTTACTCATATGAACAGTGCCATGATGCTCTTCTGAGTAACTGCCTACCAATGTGAGTGGGAGTTTCATGATAGGACATCATATGGTCAGGCTTACTTTACCTAAGCAGGAAAAATTCCAGGTATTTAATCCCCTTGTTTTGCTTGCTTTCAAAGTATAGAAGTAAAGCATTCGCACTAAGTGAGTTCACATTAAGTCTCTCATCCTTTTCTGAATTTTGCATTTTAGCACTAATCCTACAGTTACTTCATAGCTATTTTTGTGAAGATTCTCTTTAACTGATAGATATACAAATACCATGTTAAGCAATATTTTGATGATTTTTCTCCTGAGTTGCTGGGTACTGTCCACTTATTGAAATCTAGTAATTTCATTTATTAAACAATCTTCACTGTCTTTAGAGTAAACACTTTTTACTGTCTTTCCTAGCCATGCTCAGTTTCCAAGTCAAGTGGCTTGCACGAGTGATATCCTCTACAGGCAGAGCTCCTGTGCAAGACTGCCCCTGAAATTTTCTAGTTGTGACTCAGTTGACTTACTCTGCGTTAACAAAATATAGATAGTGTGAATAATAGGGAAATTTGGGTTCAAGTGCAAATACAGTTATAGACTTCGTTGTGTAAATGGCACTGATAGCATGCTAAGCTCTTAAAAAATTAATTTCCTATTTAACTTCTTTAATTACAGTCTGGTTAGAATGTAAATTATGCCTGTTTCTTTCCTTGACAATAGCTCAGCATGATGGGAATGTTACTAAGTGGTATGATGCCTACTTCAACAGACCAAGGCCGTATTTTACAAATGAAGGCTTTCCAAACCCACCATGTGTAGAAGGAAAAGAAGATCTGAGTGGCAAAGAAGAGATATATGTCATAGGTGCTGATACTACATGTATGATACCAGGCAGTCATGACAAAATATGTAATGGCCCGCTGAAACCAAGAAAGCAGTACCTGTAAGTACATTTGTCTCTGTGTTTGTCCAAGAGCAAGATTTAAGTGAAATATACATGTATACAAACACACAAAATGTGTAGTTCAGTTATGAAAAGGTAGAGATGGAAATGATCCTCACGTGTCTCTAATTTTAAATTTTTTGGCTGAGCATAAATATGGGAGACAATTTTTTTTTTAAATGTTTCATGTAGCAAAAGATGCTTACTGAGTTCTTAAATTAAAGAAGTCCAAATTCAAGATGAGAAATTCATATAGTTTGATTATAGATGTAAGATGTTGACACTGAGTCCTTGATGTCTGTCATGACGTCACTTTAGCAGGTGGCTAATGATTCCAGCTTATATTATACTAAAACTGAAAAAGAGGTTCTAGTTTCTAAGTGAAATAATATTTAAGAAAATGCACATAAACTTGTATTTCATTAGTTTTCTTTGTTTTATTTCACAGATTTAAGTTCAGAGCAACTAATGTTAAAGGACAGTTTACAGATTCTGACTATTCTGACCCTGTCAAAACATTAGGTAAGGAGAGTGTCATTTACTAAAATATTTCTCTATTTCCAAAGAATATCTAGACAATTCCATGTTTCTTTTTAGTACAGTGGTTTCCCTGAAGTAAATAATCTCTCTTTTTCTTGGACGTAGCTTAACCAGCATGGCTGAGGAAACATATCCATTCCCAAAATGTGTCCTTTTGAGGTTGTCAAGAGGTCTTATCTTAGCCTGAACTATTCAATGAAGAAGCAGTATTGGCGAAGTTCGTTAGCAGAGATTCAGTTATACCAATAAGATTTTGCCAGAATAACTCATCTTGCTTGGTGAACTGCCAGAGCTATACTGCTTGTGCAGTTTGCCTCTGTGTTGGATGTAGAGCTAGTATTGCATACTCTTTGCTGGGTAAAAAAACAGCTGGATGGCTGGGCCCAAAGGGTTGTGGTGAATGGAGTTAAATCCAGTTGGCGGCCGGTCACAAGTGGTGTTCCTCAGGGCTCGGTGGGGCCATTTCTGTTTAATCTTTATCAATAATCTGAATGAGGGGATCGAGTACATCCTCAGTAAGTTTGCAGGGGACACCAAGTTGGGCAGGAGTGTTGATCTGCTTGAGGGTAGGGAGGCTCTACAGAGGGTTCTGGACAGGCTGGATCGATGGGCCAAGGCCAGTTGTATGAGGTTCAACAAGGCCAAGTGCCGGGTCCTGCACTTGAGTCACAACAACCCCACGCAGCGCTACAGGCTTGTGGAAGAGTGGCTGGAAAGCTGCCCGGCAGAGAAGGACCTGGGGGTGCTGGTTGACAGCCGGCTGGGTATGAGCCATCAGTGTGCCCAGGTGGCCAAGAAGGCCAACGGCATCCTGGCCTGTATCAGAAATGGTGTGGCCAGCAGGAGCAGGGA
>JAVJGG010000062.1:7062106-7118251 GCA_035590195.1 Aviceda cuculoides
GGCCAACGGCATCCTGGCCTGTATCAGAAATAGTGTGGCCAGCAGGAGCAGGGAGGGGATTGTTCCCCTGTACTCGGTACTGGTGATGCTGCACCTTGAATATGTGTTCAGTTTTGGGCCCCTCACTACAAGAAAGACACTGAGGTGCTGAAGTGTGTCCAAAGAAGGGCAACGAAGCTGGTGAAGGGTCTAGAGTGCAAGTCTTATGAGGAGCAGCTGAGGGAACTGGGGCTGTTTAGCCTGGAGGCTGAGGGGAGACCTTATCGCTCTCTACAACTGCCTGAAAGGAGGTTGGAGCCAGGTGGGCGTCAGTCTCTTCACCTAAGTAACAAGCAATAAGACAAGAGGAAATGGCCTCAAGTTGCACCAGGGGAAGGTTTAGATTGGATATTAGGAAAAATTCCTTCACCAAAAGTTTTGTCAAGCATTGGACCAGGCTGCCCATGGAAGTGGTTGAGTCACCATCCCTGGAGGTATTTAAAAGATGTGTAGATGTGGCACTTAGAGAAGTGGTTTAGTGGTGGACTTGGCAGTGCTAGATTAACGGTTGGACTCAATGATCTTAAAGGTCTTTTCCAACCTAAATGATTCTATGATTCTATTCCAGTGAGCCTAGCGTAGGAAACCTCTTGGCAGATTATTCCTTCTAGTGGCAGCTCATCTGAGGACATGACCCTTCAGCCCTTCATCCTTTAGGTACAGACAAAGCTACATATTAATTAATAAATTAATATTATCTAATAGAATCCATCTGGTTCTGACATCACTGGCTACCAGGCCAGCTGTTATGGGGTCTCAAATCCAGCATAAATTCCTCCATGGCAGTATTGGTCTACCCCCAAAATTGGGAATGAAGACTCTTATAGCAGATCGCAATAAGATCTATAAGTTCTTTTAATATATTGGTAAGCCAAAACTTACTTAGCTAAGCATTAGCCCTGACTTTCTGAAAAGGGATCCCAAGACAACTGGATGAGTACCCAGAAGAATTTTAGTGGGCACATATTTTTCATTTGGCATTCATCTTCTGTGATACGAGCTCCCTTATTCATCTAATCCATGTTAGAAATTTGTTACATGATCTGATACTGAAGACCCTGAAATGCTAATTCACTACCTGAATATTCTGAAAGGATCTGGCACTATTTCTCTAGCCCTGAATGTTTTGGAAAGTGCAACACAAAACTTGTCTTTTCATGTTCTGAGTTTAAAAATTCTAAGCCAATGAAGCAAATAGTTTGCCCAGTAAGGGAAAGAGAGTGTGTCCAATCATGGAAAACAAGCCTACTGGAAATGAGTCCAGCTGTATCCAGTCCTCTGGGGAACTTTCTCCCTTCTAATCGAAAAGTCTGCAATAGTTAAAGAAACCATGTTTTATTGGCAGACAGATAGAGTAATTCATTCTCTTCTATATTGTTACTGAAAACTTGTGACACATTCTCCTTTGATGTAGATCATAAAGAACAAAGATCTGTTTGTATGCTTATTAAAATGTAACAAGAAACAAAACTCAAGTGGGACAGATAATTAAAAGTTCTTTCTATGCTTTCTTACAAGTGTTGTGAAATCAACATCAAATTGATATTCACAAGTGATGCAGGTGCTGCAGTTGAGTGGCCTTGAAGATACAGCACTGGCAATGCCATTACCAATGTCATCTTAAGTGAACAAAGGAAGTTAGATTTTTCCAGACACATTTTCTCTTGAGACACAGAGCCTGAGGAACCTTGCCCAAGTGTTTCCTTATAGAACATGCTTTGGTTATATGAACTTCAGACTTGCTCTAGAAGTATAACCCAGAATGCACACCAGAAAGATTAGTAGCTGTTAAGCATCTCCATGACCTAGCTTCTATTCCACTTGTAACAACAGCATCTTTTCAGAAGAAATTTATGCTGCCTGACATTACACTTAAATTTTAGTAGATAAAACACTATTTTGAATTTTGGCAGAGGTATTCATGACAGTTCAAAGAACCCTACATTATTTTGGTTTCTAAGTCTACTTATAGACTGGAAAACCAGAAAGCTAAGCTTGTATCTGTGCAATTTAATACTGCATGTTAAAATATGTTTGAAGCAGAAAAAAATTTGGAAAACCTATGAGAGAGTTCTCTGTGACAGATGTCAGATGTTCTTGTTAAACAATAGGAATTTTGCTAGGGAGGAAAACTGAAGAAGAAATTATTGGAATACATGGCTGCAATAATGATTTTTTAATTATAGTAGAGGATATATTTTAATATGGTGCTCTACTCAACCATACCTGGAGTACCACAACTCTCCTCTTGAGCTGGAGAAGTAGAGTTTCTTCCTCATAACCCCTGACTGACTGTGCAAAAGTAACATCCATACTACAACGAAAGGTCAGGATTTTTCCATGAGATAATTAAAATGTGGTGACAAATACTGTTTAAACTCTAATACATCAAGGCAGCGTATAACCTTTTCATAAACTCTGATAGCTAGTTCAGCAAATCATTGTGGGGCAGCTGGTAGTCCTGTGTAAGTGTAGACTTTTTCCATGTGAAATACAAAGCTGATGAGACAGGAAATAATTAAAATGGGGTTTCCTGACACTGCCTTTTGTATAGAAACTTACTTTATGATATTCTGTTATTGCAGTTTGTTATCAACAAGTATTGAGTTGCAGCACCTCAGTTACACAACATGATTCTTCTCTTTTGTCTCCTTTCCCTTGCCCATGATTAGCTCTACAGATGTGCGTGGTCCTTCCCTTTTACAAAGAAGTAGGAGAAAATGTATTTTTTTTTTAATTCTTGATCGGTGTTCTGCCAGCACTGTTTTGTTTAACATTGGCAACATTTGGACTGATGTTAACCCTAAGGTTTAACATTGACTTCGCTGTTTAGTGCAAAATAGATAGAACTATTGTAGAGGTTCCTCTGGAGATTCTTCTGTTCTTCTTCCACATTACTAACATTTACGCCTTATCACAGAGATCAGTGAGTGGCAGGGACTTTTTCACTCCTTTTCTCCTTGCAACATTTTTTTATATACTTACTTTTCTTTTCTATTGTTTTTCCCTGGCCTAAATTGTTCTTACCTTGTAGTGTCCAGTGTTGCATCTGAAACTTCACTAACACAGTGGAAGAATTATTTCAGGTGTTTTGTAAACTACACTTAATTCTGTTGTCTATAGTTTCATACAGGCATGATATTGCTTATTCAAGTTAGTTTTGGTCTACAATAATCTCACACTTTCTTCTGATATATTTCTACCTAACCTACTGTTTACTATGCTGTATTATTGTAGCTGATTATTCTTGCCTATGTGTAGAACCATGCACTTGATCTTGCAAAATTGCATCCTACTGTTTTAAGATGATTTCATCAGCTAAATCAAGATCATTTTGAATTTTAATCATGTTCTCCAATGTACATGAAGTCCAGATCATCTGCAATATACTCTCTAATCCAAAGATCAGAGTCTTTTGAGAGAAACAAAGCCAGGAATTCAGTGTTTCCCAGTGTGTCCTTGGGAGGATGTTGGCCCTTGAGTGGGAAATCTCAGTTTCATATGGCAAGAAGCAATACATTTTTCTGTCCTTCCTGGAGGCTGGACAGGAGCTAGGTTTTCTACATTGGATCAGCAAGTGGAGGTGAATGTCAGCATAGGTGAACAATACCAGCAGTAGTAATCCCTTGCTTTTCTTATTTTCACTGTGTGCCTAAGGAGAAAAAGAAGCCGAGGTTTTTGAGATAGGGACAGGATTACCAGGAAGAGTGGAAAATTAAATGAGTCTCAGAAATTTAGCACCAAATTGTTCAAAAAGAGGTCTAGAAACTACTAATCTAAACTGTTTATCAGTCTGTGTGTGAGCATTCATTCTCATCTGGAAGGACTGATTAGAATACCAGCACTTTTACCTTTTTATCATAGAGGCCTTTATGGTTACTTCTGACTTGCAGGTGGTTATTCTTAACAATATCACCAGTTCCCACATAAATAAAGAGCATGATTTAATGGTCAGTGAGGCAGATTAATCCAGAAAGTTCAGATCCGATCACTAGGTGGGTTCCTTCAGCACCCTGAGGAGAGCATCTCCAAAAAAGCACCTTTTTTCTGTGTGTGCCTGTGACAGCTGCAGCCTCATAGCTTTAGAGTTGTGCCTCTTCCTCCTCCACTCCTGGAATTTGATTATTCCTAGCCGTTAGAGCAGTGTGTCTGTTCTCGGCTGCACAGAGCCTGAAGCAGCCGCTCAGCTCAGGCCGGTGTTCAGACTGATGTTACTGCAGTGTAGACCTACCTTAACCTGTTTAGCAGGTAAAACTGGAAAGCACTAGGGCATGGATGCACATATAGTTGTAGACATATACTATTAGCATTATGTATTACATAGGTCGGCAATGCTTAGGAACCTTTGCGTAAATTATTTCTGGTTTTCTTATATTTTTCTTTCCTGAGAAGCTCTTAGACTGACACAAAACGGATGCAGTTGTACAGAGAGAAGAGTGTCTGTCTCTCATCACTCCCTGATTTCACCCTGTCAGAAATGTAAAAATTGTAATGAATCTATGAAATATTAGATTTCCCCTTTCTTTTGCAGGTGAAGGACTGTCAGGAAGATCTGTAGAAGTTATCCTTGCTGTTACTTTGTGTGTACTTTCAGTTGTTCTTTTGGTGGCTGCAGTATATGCTTTTGCAAGGTGAGATTTATATATCCTTGCCATACCATGTTTGAAAGAACTCAAAAATATTTTAAAGAAAAGTTGAAACAGTCCTATAAATGGAGCCAATCTGTCATTTCAAAATGTATTGCATTTTCTTTTTTTTTTCTTTTTCTTTTATGTAGGAACTTAGCAAGGGACTCACAAAGGCTTTAGTCTAGTGAGGGTAACCTCCAAAGATGAAGGAGAAAAACCAACTTCTCCAGAGGGTAAATCAGAGCAGTAGCCTATCTTACCCTTTCAGAGCCACTTCTCTATTGACTTGATGATACAGATCAGAGTGTCACCTGGCTGAAGTTAGCGTGATGGCTAACCCTGTTGACAGCTTGATATGAAGTAAATACTCTAAATACTGTTTTCTGTCTTACTACTAAATGTATCAGTTAAATACATTGAAGTCTCACATGTGAAAGAGAAATCAGCTTCTAATTCAAATTGTGAACAAAATGTCCATGTAAAGAAGTAGACTGCATAAGGCATATGTGATGTTAGTTTGCTCATTCACCAGAATTTCTGTTCTTCCTCAGCTGGCATTCAGGCATCCAAAGAATTTATGTAGGAAAACTAAGAGAATACATAGGCTAGATTCTTTCTGTATGAATTTTAGACAAAGTAGCTGCTGGTTTTTACTAAATTACACTGTTGGAAGGGAGAGCAGAATAAAGGCCAAGGAAGGATTCCCAGCACCCATTTTTCAGTTTCAGCCTGTCTAATCAAAGTATTGACATATCTGTCCTTAAATCTTTTGCATGTTTATTTTTCACTATTATTTTCTGTTTAGAATTCGGCAAAAGCAAAAAGAAGGAGGTACATACTCCCCACGAGATGCTGAAATTATTGATACTAAGTTCAAGCTGGATCAGTTGATCACAGTGGCAGACTTGGAGCTGAAGGATGAGAGATTTACACGGTAAGCGTACTCCTTAGGCAAAACAGTAGTCCAAAGGGGCTGTAGCCATGACCCCTTTCTGACCTTTGCTTGTTTGGAAGTGTTTGTGGTGTTCTTATTTACACAGGTCACTGAGATCCTCTTTCAAAGGACGACCTCTATCCTCAAGACACTTCTCACTAGCTTTTAGAAAATCACTTAATCTTCAGCTCTTTTTACAACAAGATAAAGATCTAAGTGCAAATCATTGTTTAATTGTGTTAGCAAAAAAAGGGCTACATATTTTTAAACATGCAGAATTTTTGAGGTTTTTTTGATGGCTTAGTGTTTTGTGTAGACTGCAAACCTACATAAGCATTTTGAAAGAGTCAAACTGCCAGAAGTCCTGGTAAACTAATTCAAGAACAAATCTGTCATTGTTTAATTGACATTTAGAAAGCATTCTTTTCACAAAGGGATTTGCATAACATCTGGGTTTCCATGGAGCTCAGCACACTGGCTATCCTGACATCTATTCCTTTAAGGTGTATGCAGCAATTCTGGGCTATTCATATTTTCTGTTCAACAAAGAATCTTGTCATAGATATTTATCAGAAGGAAAACTGCCCTTTCTGACTGCCAGAAATATGGATATTATTCACTAAATAAATACAATGATGATTCTCAATAATATATGACATCCAACTGAGTTAGAAATATTTGGTGAACATTCTCTACCTGCCTGTATTTTCCCTGCTGTGTCACAGATGAAACACTGTGGTAGGCAGTCTCCTTAAAGATGAGAAGCCTAAAATAGTCTTCCCCTAGCAGTCAGGCATCCTACTGTTGCAGACTAGGAATAGCTGGAAGATGAAAGGTTGTAGCTGTTGACCTGTTTTGTTTGAGTGTGTATATGTCTATGTGTGTGGTACAGAGTAAGTTGATTGCATGTACAAACTGTTTAAAATAGTGAACACAGGAATGGCTGCTTGTAACAGATGAGAAAACATACTATGAATCATCTGGAAATTATTATTGACCTAATGGAATGTGGTATGTTGTGTGGGGGGCACATGTCATTCAGATAGCGTCGTTTAGTACCTGCTAATAACAGCGGAAAACATTCTCTGAAGACAGAACCATTGCCAATGCACTGTGATAACTATGACTGGTATAAATGAACTTGATGGATCTTCAAAATGGCCTTGTTTCCAAAGTGTTAGCTGATTAAGAGTGGTACTGATTTTGTTTATATACTAAAGTGTTAATGGATTTTACTTTCAGATACTCTTCATTTTTCTTTAGACGCAAGGAGATATTTGTCATCCAGTAAGTTTTTGTGTTATTGAAGCAACACGGTGTGTTTTCCATTCTGTTCTCTTAACCTGTGTGCTACCATACTATATTGAATGATATAGTTAATCAAGATGAAATGTCAATCTTTGCAGCTACGCTAGTGACAAACAGTGGTATTTGTCATTATGAAATCATGTTTATTTTTAGTCCTTAATGTTAAGGTTCAACAGTTCCACAACTATTTTGAAATAAATGAGGGCAATTTTTGCATGGAAATTATGACACATTATAACAATATAGCACTGATACATACAACCTATCATCGAGGGAAATGTAGTGCAAATGTGACATAAGAAACATGCTGGTTCTTTCCTTTGGCAGTAAGAATGTATGTACTTAAGAGAAGTTCTCTTTTTTTTCTCAACTACTTTTTCTACTCACTTATGCTGCAGCTGTTTTGTACTATGCCACTACAATCTCAGCAATATAGCCATGCAGTCAAATCCTTTATCAGTTTGCAGAGTACTATTCTGCCACTTTTCTGTCTAAATCATGTGTAGATTACATTTGTACAGTCTCAAACTCTACAGGGTAATTGCAGACTATAATATTTCACACTTACGTGCTCTTCATTATGTGATTTATGCACAGCAAGGCCTTTACTGAACAGTGCTTCAGCAGTTTTAGTTACATCACCCTTATTTTAATGAGTCGGTTTCACATTTTGGTTTGCGATTTGTCACATCCTTCCATATTTTTCTTTTTCCTCCTTCCCCATTCCTTTAATGGCCAAAAGCAAAGAGCCTCTTCTTCTGCCATTCTTGTAAGGTCCATGATGCAGCTGTTAAATTTTCAATTATTATTTTTCAAACAGTAGTGGCACTGAAGCTTTGTTGGACATTACGACAAATTGTTGAAGTTTGAAGTGCAGGCACTGAGACTTCCACAGAACAGTATTCATGCCATCTTTTCAACTGGAAGTCAGTAAATGTACTGTGGGACCCTACTAGATAACATACATACAGTAATGAGGGGCAGGATATCCTTTATCTGCCCAAAATTTTTTAGTTTATTACAGCTTTTCTCTTAAGCTTTAAAGAATGTTTCAATATGTGTAAGATTCTGTTCTGGTAATGTAAATAACCAAAAGAGACATTTTAGGTGTGTCTAATGCTGTCTTTCATATAGATACATCCTTCCTGGTAATGATGAGTTATATCAAGAAGCTGGCAGAAGCATAGCAGCATGCACCAAGGCAGCTTACTGCAGAACCTACTGTCTAAAATATTTTTGCTGCCTGTTTTCAGACTTCCACAGTTACACCGTGGAAGAACTTTAGTACCTGTTGCCTTTGCAGAATAGCTATGTAGAAGTCAACCACTGTCCCAGTTCTTGTGTTGTCCTTATCATTCTCATGTGGTTAAAGCAGTGACATGTTAGCATATTAAATTATTGTATTACATGTTGATGACTACAGTGTAACCTTCACAAATTTACCATGCATTTGGAATGGGACTGTGCATCAGTGCATCTGCATAACCTACTGCCATACATTGGCTGCATTTAGTCAGCCGTCTCAGCTGTGTTTGCAAAGCTTGCTGCGTTACAGAATGCTGGTTTCAGTTCATGGCATCTTGTAATTTTATAAGGAAAACAGAGATGGACAGACTCCTTTCCCAAGCTGGTTTGTTTGTATTTCTTAGATACTGGTAAATCAGCTGAAATCCGGTCCAACTAAGTACACTTTCTACCCTGAAAGAGCAATGGCGAGTTTGTGTGAAAATCTTAGGTGATAAAAGAGCAGTACAGATTTTTTTCTGTACCTAGTAATCATCCCATTCAGTGCTCATTTGAAGGAGATGCTTTGGAAACCAGGTGTTTCATCATTTCTCAGCCAGAATATTATTTATCATGTTAGCTACTATAAATCAGTAAAAGCATGGACTTGCAGCTGACACGGTTCATCCACAGAATCAAGAAACTCTAGCCTACTCCATGAGATCCTTCTTGACTGTCTTCATACATTGTCTCTTCAAACATTCTCTCATACTTAGTGGTTCATAGCCTATGATCTTGTCTCATATTCTCAGAAAATTTTTGCAGCTGGTATCACATGGAAATAAAAAGAAATAGAAAAAGGTTTTTCCATTCTGCGAGAATATGACTGGAAATATTTTTTGTCATTCTTAGCAGACCAAAAAACTTTTCAAGAAAGCTTGAAAAGTTTAATGAACCAAAACTCAGCAAATATTCAGTATAAGTTAAAACATTTTATTTTGCACTTTTCTATAACTTTTTAATATTAATTATTTTGCATTACAAAGGGATGTTTAAGTAGAAACACCATCAAATCTAAAAGTTCCAAGGATCCCATTTTGCCAATTTTGAAACTTTTGGGAGGGTCAACATTTTTTTCAAATCAGGAAATTCGTGGCAAATCCCAGTTCCCAGTAGTAATTTTTTAACATAATGGTCATCAGAAAAAAATTTACTTGAAAAACTTGAGTTTCTGAAAATTACTAATACCAGCTAGTACATACCATCTCTCAGTAAGTCTTTGTTAGACAATTAGTTAATGGGATGTAGTTTCAGAGGGCATGCAGGGAATTAAGTCCTATTGAACTCAGTGGAAAATGAGATCCACTTTATGAAGTCAAAATGCTAACTTTGAAAGTTTTGGGACATATGTTGGTCTCCATGATGGTGGAGATGGTATGAGACAGGCAATAACAGAAAAACACAACCCTTGTTTAAAACATATATAGCCCATCAGTCTAAAGTGGATTATTCATTGGTTCATTAAGCACACTGAATATACATATACTGGGTCCTCTCATCACTTACTTTTTGTAACATGTCCATAGTGTTTGGCAAGTCACTTTTCAAAGCAGATGTTCATCTGCTGTGAATAGATTCTATCACTAAATTTTCAAGGTGTACCATGTTTGGCAAGAGACAAGTAACCTTCCCTGTTTCAGGTGCTCACCTAGGAATCATAGAATGGTTTGGGTTGGAAGGGACCATCTCGGTCCCTGGCTGGGCAGGGACACCTTCCACTAGACCAGGTTACCCAAGGCCCCATCCAACCTGGCCTTGAACACTTCCAGGGATGGGGCAGCCACAACCTCTCTGGGCAGCCTACTTCTAACAGGAGACCGCTTTTCTGGCACCCTTCTGTTACAGTGCTTTCTGCAGCAAGGGTAGAGCCACGTAGGTCCTCATTTCTTAAAAACTTTCCTTGAGAAGTTGCACCTTGTGGTGGGTGCTTTGAGACTTTTGCTTCGTTCTTTGTAAGACAGCTTGTCAAACAAATGGGGTAGAGATTCAGAAGAAATAGTTCTGAATTACAGACACTGTAACCCTTGCAAATACCAGGTAATTAGAACTCTTTATGGAAAAGTATTGTATGTAAAATTATTGTCTGATCTCACCTTTGCTATATATTGTGCATTCAGTAAGTGTCTATATTCGAGGTAACACTTCTGCACACCCATTACTTTCTCTAGACCAGCCTGTTTCTTTTTTCTTTGGGTGGGGATAGGTGTGGTTCCTGCCTTGCCTTTTTCTTCAACAAGTTTCTCTTTAGTAATCAACTAACCAAAATAGGCTTCCTGAGCTTTGTATCCCAGGAGTACAGGGTTTATGAATGTACGTGTCCTGGTACAATGGAAGAAATGGCCATATGTTCTCTTTCCTTAGGCCTTTAATATTTAGGAAGGGTTAAGCTCCATATTGCTTTCAATTAACTTGCTAAAAATTAGTTCCTCCGTTGGTCCTAGGAAGTGTCAATGGTGCTTATGAGTTAAGCCTTTTCCCTACATACTCATTTCTGGTTTTTTCTATTTGGACGAAGTTTTAATTCCCTGTGGATTTCAGATGATTGACCCAGAGAGAAAGCCGACTCTATGTGACAATATGGTCTTCAGTTACCACTGCCAACACAAATAAATGGCTTCTTTCTAGCTCTATCATAAGTAATCTGAGTGGGATTCAGATTTTTGATAGACTTCAAAAAAATCCCACACATGAAACAATACACTGTTTTAAAAGAAAATCAGATTTAAGGCAATAAAGCATTCTTCCTCTTAAAGAATGTTTTTCTTTTCCTAGTTTCAAAGTCAGACAAGTGGGAATCTGGAATTGTCCAGCTGAAATAGGGAAATCTGCAACTTCATGGTTTGATTCTAAATTGTGCTCATGAAGATCTAGTGAAATCTATATTCTTATTTTTAATACAAAAGACTGGGAAATGTGGAGAACAGGTAGAAAAGTATTTGTTCATTGATGAAATACTCTAAGATTATTATTACATATTCCAAGTCGAGAGACTTGGAAAAAATACTAATTTTTGGAGCCTGAGAATGCTGAAAGTGAGCATAGCTGTAAGTCTTTAGCAAGCATATAAAATTCATCCCTTCAGAAGATTCTTACACAACAAAGCCAACATCTTTGCCACAGTCTTCAAGTTAGACATTAATTCTCATATAAGCATTTCAATCAAATAATCTTATTTTCTGAGCTGCCAAACCACTGCAATGTGCACTTGCTACCAACACAAATGTGAGAGTTCAGTAGTTCTAAAAATCAAGTTCTTCGCTTAAATGCCCAGATAGCTTAAATTGTCAATCTGTAGATGACTTACTTTAAAAATATTTACTGCTTGTGACAGATAATACATGATAATGCCTTTAAAGAATCACCTGTTATTAATATTAATAATGAACTAGAAAGCAACATGTGTAACACTGTTTAGTTCATTTCCTGAGCTATTTCAGTGCTTTCCTTCCCTGCTTTGAGTAAAAGAAGGAAACACTGTTGAGTAAGGTGGTGTTAATTGTGCTGCCTGTCTCCTATGTTCTTTGCTGTTGGATCCATGTACCTTCAGCACTGAAGCACTAAAGGACATACCCAGGTTGCTTATGTTACAGCATAGATGTAATTTTTATTCCCTGATGACCAAACTGCATTTGCTTACTGCAAATTAGGTGCAGTAAGCCCCTAAATGCTATCAATTCGAGAGGAGGAAAGCCAGCAGTATTCAAAAAATTACTGGGATGTCAAATGGGAGATGACTTTTTTCCTGTTGTTCTATGGTGAAGACAGGTGAATTCAAAGAAAAAAAGAGTAATTTCTTTGCAGAGACTGCTTATAATTTTGTCCTGAAAAGGGGCCTAAAAAATGTTTACTTTCTGCTCAAAGACAAATATATTTGCGTGCAGTATGTTGGCACAGCTATTAAGAATGCTTTTTCTTCAGGAAACTTTAGCTCTATAATGTTGCCAATATTACTAGAAGGTAGTTTCATCTGCCACATAATGCAAACAATGTAAATGGTACAATAAGCACTAGCTAGATGTCTAAACATTCTGAATAAATAGAGTTGCATGTTTCGTTATCTTATTGTCTTCTTTTTCAGTCTAAAGCCCTCCTTCAGTTGTCCTAGTAAGCACTCTGAGTTTGAGCCTTTTTCTGTGAATTCTTACACTTTTTACTCCAGTGAGATTGACCCAAGGCTTTCATAGCCACTTTGCTTTGTTTGAAGAGAACTGTCATAACAAAGTATGTACCACAAAGGCATCTTTAGTAGCTTTGAAATTAACTTCTCTGATGCTTAATAATGAATGATTCAACAATTGTATTAATCTCATTTTTTATCTAATTTAAAATTTAAATATTTAAGAATAACTTCTTAAACCAAAGTATTTTTAAAGCAAATTGTTGTCTTTTCTACTAAAATTATGGCAGCAGTAAATATTTGTATTTGTATTATAGAATAGTTTTTGTAATATTTGTAGGTAAGAATATATGATTTTTGGAGAGACAGACACACAAATGATATACTTAGAGCTTTTTTGAAAGGGCAACTTATCTTTTAAAATGCACTACTTCAAACTTTTTGGCTTGGTCTTCTAGACAAGCTTTGTGAGTCTGAGTGCCCAGATTTTGGCTTCTAAATCCATAATGATGAGGCATTTTTAAAATAGGTTCAGAGGCAATGGTGATGACCAAGTTTCAAGGCCATCCGAAAGTCCCCTGAGTATAGATGCTCATGTAACATCTTCATGAAACCTGCTGTGGGATCAAGTTAAAGATTTAATATGTCGCACAATTTTTAAAATCACCGTGCACCAGAAAGAGCAGTGAACATGTGAAAATGAGCATGAAAACATTTTCAAATCTTCAGAAAAACAGACATAGCTGTTTGATTTCTGTAGAGGTGTACCGATAGGAGGGTTCATCTGTGACTTATTTTAGATATCTGCTTAAAATGAGATTAAATCACACCTATTTCTCTTCATTGATCATAAAAGGAATCTAGACTGACTAGCTCAGAAATAGGTGTCTGTATTCAGTCAAATGAATCCTATCCTTATGCTCTGAAATGGCCCTTAAAAGAATGATATTGCGTACATAGTACAAAATTAAGCCTGTCAATGTATATGAAGTTGTGTGCTGGAAGTATGGATTTCCCAGGGCCATATGGGCCCAGAGCACTGTAAAATGATCTGAAGAGTATGATAGAAAGTGTAACTACCGTATCCATATGTGCCAATACCTGAGATAAAAACTAAGCAAGACAATCACCCAAGATACCTGACATATAATAGTACTTGAATCCATCAGAGAAATAAATCTGGTTCTTTAGTTACTTGAGCATTTAATCTAAAATCCATTAATATGTACAATATTGGTTAACTCTCAGCTTGCTACATTTAACAGAAATCTCTGTTGCAGGTTACTTAGTTATAGAAAATCCATCAAGTAAGTTGATTAAAGTTTTTTATATTGTGGTCATCGGTGAGTCTCAATGTGTGGTTCCCTCCTCTATGTTTATTAGAAAAAAAACTCCAAGCTGCGTATAAATCATAAAAGCATGACTAATTGCATGGTAACTGGAGAAATGCTTTCTCTCTCTCTGGGGTGAGGCCTGCATGTCTGTGTTTTAGCTTGGGAAGTAATACAGGGATATTTAAACTCCTCAGGGTTTAAAAGCCATGTCATTATGAGAATGAGGTCACTGCAATATTTTATGTCTAAAACCTTGCAATGTATAAAATGTTTTCTGCACGACAAAGAAGTATTATGTACTTTAGAATACAATGATAACTTTACAAATTTCCATTAATGTCAAAACCTTGCCTTGGAATGCTGTTACCCATAAAAACAATCCTACCCTACAGTACTGTTAACATTAGCAACATTAAAAATTTGGTGAAAGGGAACAACAAGGGGAGAAAATGCTTCTATTTTAAGTGACTGTAAACAAACCAAATAAGCATGCTGTAAGCAATTTATAATTTTCTGCCTATAAGTATCAGTTTCTATTGAACTGAAAAACTTTGTTTATTAATAAACTGCAGTTAAATAAGAATAACAAGGATGACAAAGAAATTCCCTATAGGTTTCTAATTCTTCTGTCATTACTTTCAGGCCAATAAGCAAGAAATCCTTCCTACAACATGTTGAAGAGCTTTGCACAAACAACAACCTAAAGTTTCAGGAAGAATTTTCGGTATGTTGCTAGCAGTTGTCACAACATCGCAAGACCTTCAGTCGTTTCATGTGTCACATTTCATGTCCATTTTAAGCAGGCAAGGCCGTGAAGGACTCTGGCCTTGATAATCAATACCCAATTACCAGGTTGATTGTTTAGAAAGTAATATTACACTGATTTGGATTCTGCAGTCTACACTGCAACCTGATCAGAATTATTCACCTAAGTGTCAGCAAAAGATGATCTTCTTTAGACTCCAGTCTTTGCAAGAACACCATAATATTTATGTTTTTACATATGTAGCGATGCATATGTAGTTTACCTGAGAACAGTTTATTTAGAAAGAGTTTTCTAACATATATACAGGTATATTTAACTGCATTAAATAAGTTCATTTTCCTGAGTGATGATGACCCCCAAAACACAGCTGACATTTATTCTGTGAAATGTTCAGGCCCCAGTCATACTGCCATGGAACTCAGAAATGTTTTTCTTTCATAGGTTTCAGTGCAGGAAGTAAAAAGTTTGTGCATAGTACTTTGGGTTTTGTTCCCCTACAAATAATAGGTCATACTTGTCATGCTCTTGAGAATAGCCTCCATATGAATAGCCTCCATCTCCTTATGTGAGTAGATGAACACAGCAAGCCTGTCTTCTTTTCTGAAAAGAGACCAGCTTTCAAAATATACATTACATATAATGCATATATACTTTCAAATTTAAATCTCAAATTTTTTAGTATTTTCATTAAGTAACATTTTCACGGCTATCATATTTTTTTTTCTCAACAATATCTTCTCATTATTTCAGAATTTTTATCACCATCATTTTTAACACATACAGTCATTTACCCTCACAAAAACAATTTGTCAGTCTCCAGTGACTTTATTATTTTGGATTTATAGATTTACCATGAATTGCTTACCAGTTGGATTAACAAAAATGAGACTCAACAATTGCCTTTTCTTCTGCTAGATTATAATATTTCAGTCTCTGAGGGAAAACCATCAAAAGTGTGAAAAGATTAATGGTATTTCCTTCAGCTTTTTTGTTATGCTCCTTAGGTAAAATTGGTCTGGATTTAATAATAAAAAGCACCATAAAATTCTCTGAGCAATAAAGTAAGGAGAACTTTTTTCCAAGAGCAGAAGTGTTATTTCACTTGAACAAGAGTGATTGTAGTTATATTATGCATGACTGAACAGATGAAAAGTTTTACTAGCAATAACATTTTCACATACTAATGTTCATCACTGGAAAGTTTCTAGTATTGCTTTCTTTAGGTGTGACCCACATTCGGTAAGCCTTACAGCACTCTAATGCCTTAAAACTTAAACAACAGTGTTTTATCAAATCAAAATCTTGGCAATCCATTTCAAATTTAGAGAAGTACAAGTAGCTGAGGCCTCATTCAAGTAAACTATATAGTCAGCTTATAATAAACAGTTTTATATGTCATTTGGCCTTCCATATTTTTTCTCTCTGAGCTTCAGCTTCCATGTTTCAGAGCGTAGTGATATCTTCCCAGATGTCTTGTCCAAGGGCAGGCAGAATTGCAGGGTAGGTCCAGTCCCTGACTGAGTGTACCTGTAGCATCTGTTTTGTCAGATGAATAATGGGATTGACAATCTGCTTGAAATGATGTCAGAAATGACAATGCACAGAAACAGGCAATGCACGCAACAAACAAGCAGACCTCGTGACCTGCATTGTTTTCATCCACATTCATTATTTCATTTTCACATAAATGACTCAAGGCTCCTACGATGTGTGTAGGAGAGGTGAGCTCAGGATACAAACTCATGGACCATTATATCTGAAGCACATAACTAAAAGCATGGTGCTGAGCTTGCTTGGGCTCTCTGGCTGTCTCTGTACCAGCAAATTCAAGTATACCAGGAACTGGACATGAGAATATGATAATTTACACTAATAAACTGCTAGTCTATTCTCTGCCTTGAATTTGGACTGTTTCAGCTAGCAGTCTTCCTGGACAATTCCAAGATATGTTTTGGTAGGTAAAGTAGTCTAGGGATCATTTACAATAGGCAGTTTGTAGACAACAAACCTGGTTTGGAGTTTTCTAGCATAAATGTGGCTCTTTCCATTTCACTTAGTCTTGGAATCCAGGGACATTCCTAGTCTCATCTTATTTGCCGGAATGACCAAGCTGCTGTGCCTGGACATCTCCAGGGCACAATCTCGGTCCACATGTGAACATGACCTGTGTGTAAACATGATGAGAAGAGAATCTGGACCTCGGAATGGATCTGGATCCTTGTGTTGTCAGAAAATACAAGTTTAAAGAAACCATAGGGAGCCACAGTAACTGATGGTGGGCACCACCTAGCTGGTGTTCAAACTTCCAGCTTTCCATATGATTCATGTATCTCTCAATACCTTTGGGAAATCAAGTTTTTCTGGTAACTGGCAAATTACTGAAACAGAAATACTTCTATAAGTGTTTTACGGTAAGTTCTGTTCATGAATAAAAAAGTGAAATACCTCTGAATGTCACCACAGTACCATAAAAGTACTACAGTAAACAAAGTGCAAATTAATTATTTCAAAGTTTTTTGAGTCTGCAAAGAAATATGATTTCTGTGACAAATTGTTATTGAATCTGGGAATCCAAATAGTCTTTCCCCAATTCTGAAAATAATCATTTAGACTGAAATCCATACTGATGCAGAGAATTAGTATGAGAGTTTTGAGCACTTGTTCAGATATGGAAGCATCATTACAAAAATAACATAATCTGCTTCTCTATTTCCTCTCTGCTACAAAGTACTGTACAACAGTGCTACTTCTATACTAGTTAACTGGCAAGCTAAATCTCAGAGGAGTGAGGCAAATGAGGCAAGCTACAGTTCACGACACGCACGTGATGTCGCCCATCGGCCCTCCTACGGCCCTCGCCCACCCCACGGCCCATAACACCTGCAGAATGCCGTAGGCGTTTATCTCTGTTCTTCCTTCATGCGAAATTCAGTGACAGAAATTCTGTGGGAGAGTTTCAGCTTTCTGAATGAGAGGAGTTTTAGCATCTCCACCCTTAGCTGTGTTTTACTGTTCTTACCACAGAAGTGACTCTGCTGTGGCGGGAGCAGGGATCTTTTTCTAGGTTGTTATAGGATTGGGGCTTTACTTCTCTAAAAGATTATTGAGACAAAGGGCAGAGACAACCGAACAGGTAAAAGAAATGTGCCTTGAGTATGGCAGAGGTCGATTCGAAAACAAGGTTTTAAAATAATGCGTGCCTTTAAAGATTTTATTCTACAGTATGTTACAGCCTCTTTAGGTTTGTATTTACCTCATGTCTGTTAATTATTTTTTTTAATTCTTTAACATACAGATATAAATGTAAAGTCAGCCATTCTTTAGAAAGTGATTTTAAGTCCGAAACTTTATTTTTAGAAGGGGCAAAATTATTGATTTTTTCATCCTAGGAAACGGATATTTAGAGAGATTTTGAAGAGCACGGATGGGATCTAGTCCCTTGTTAATTTTCAAAGGGAGATGAGCATGTAATTGTTCTCTGCAATTCTTCCCCTAATTCTTTCTGCAGGGAAATATGTGTCAGAGCTAGGAAGAGAAGTCATGTCCCTTGTCTGAAACTCCTTCACTTTCATTGTGAAAGCATCTTTCCCCTCCTGTTCAGAAGCACTTGCAGTTATATTATCAAGGATATAATTATAGAAATTCAAGAAATGAAGTAGTCCTCATGCTTCAGGCCATACGATTTTTGTCAGATGGTGAAAGAAACGAATTTTTCATGGGATAGTATTTCATATAATACTGTTCAAGGGGTTTAAGCTCTCTTTTATATGTCAGACATTATCCATTGTACAAAATAGGATATCAGATTAGATGAATTATTGACTTGGTTTATTACATCAGTTTTAAAATTATCCCATTCTGCTAATGCTCATATTAAATTATTCTTAATATCTGAACCCATCAAATAAGGCTAACAAAATATTTGAATTAGCAATTAAATAAAAACACTGGAATAAAAAAACACTCCTGTTTTTTCAATTTTTCATTATGTCTTTCATTTATTCATTTATTAATTTGCTAATAGTTGCCCATTACATTTTATTTATAGAATACAAACTGTCTCAAATACCTGGGCAAAAGAACACTTGAAAATAAGTAACACTGAATCTGATAGTAGGGCTATCTGCCCCACTTTTGGAAGTAGCCAATGTAGAGAGTAACTGTTAATATTGAAAGACAAATTTGAAGGGATTACTCAGCACAAGTGGCAATAGGTAGACCTCTTCATTTGTATCTTAGCTAGATGTTGAAATAGACTTGCATATAACATTTGTCCAAAAAAGGGAATATCTATTACAGTTAATGTATTTATTAACTTAGAAACTCTGGCTAAATTCTGGGGTTTCTCAGTTTTCTATTCTCTTATCATCACAAGATCATCACATTAATACATTTCTCCATTAACAAGTTATGAATTTCTCTTCACTCTTTTACTCAGCTTTGGAAATTATACCTATTTATGTACACAAAGACCCTCATCAAATAAGTTCCTCAATATGAATGATTTATCCATCTCTGCCCTTCAGTAACAGCACTAATGACCAGTTATGCAACTGCAGTACAACCCAAAATAACTCTTCCCACCCCTCTCACAAACAGTCCCGTGAACAATAGCTAATTGCCAGTTGTCTCAACTTAATTAAATTCTCATCAGTTCTCATGCTGTGGCAAGAACTCTCCCAAGCCGCAGGAGTCAGGAAAAGGCATTATTCAGGAGTGAGGCTGAGTCAGTAGGGCATGGTAACCAAGCATGTGACTTCATGAAAAGACAGAAAAAACCTACAAAAGGTGATAGGCTGACTTTATCGAGACTTGTAAAGGTGAAAGTTCATGTAAGCTTTAATTGTTCAACTTGACAGCGTTGTCTGCAGGGCTGCATCTAACGTTGCTGGTGTAACTGGGGTTGACAGTGAGGTGGAATGCTTCCAGCTGTTCTGCACTCTGTTGCAGAACTAAAGAATTCTGCCTCTTACTGGATGGTTGTGTCGCTTTTTATATTCACAGAAGGTGAAATGCAAAGGTTTGCTAACAAACATTTATTCCTCTACAGGAACTTCCCAAGTTTCTTGAAGACCTTGCTTCAACTGATGCTGATCTGCCTTGGAACAGGTCTAAGAATCGTTTCCCAAACATAAAGCCATGTATGTGTGTTTACCGGTCAACTGCTCCGTTTTGCTCTCTACCTTCAGTAGTGCAACTGGTTTTTTGTTTGATCTGCCTTTGAAATGGCAGTACAATCATGTCCACATTATGAAATAATTTTCTGTCAAGTAATCTGTCTTTTCATTGTGTTTTTTTAAAGACAGTTTTATTTGCAAGTAGCTTTCAACTTGCGCTCACAAGCTTTAATATGCAGGTGCAAGAAACTGTAGCCTCAGTAGTTTCTTAGCTTTGTAATTCAAGCCATGTAGCAAACTCTTTAACATTCTTCCTCATTTTTTCCCCTTTAGTGAGAAGTAATTTTTTTAAACTTATAAAATCCACATGTTTGTGCATTCAGCTACCTCAGGAGCCTGGGTATGCTTTCTTGTGGATATGTGTACATGTGCTGCAAAGGTTCCACAGGAGATCAGAGTGACTGTATGATAACTTATAAGCCAAGGCTAGATTTTATCACAGGAGACAGCAGTCTGTCTCTCTGTACTCAACACTGCTTCATTTTTCAGTTAATAAGACAAGAAATGTCATTATTATTTTAGGCATTAGCTGTGATGTGAGATGGGGAGCATGGCATTCCTTGGTTAATAATGCTACATTCTGTGCTATTAACTTTTCAGAGCAGCTGTTCCTGCTATCTACTGCCTTGTTCAAGACATACTCTAAGTTACAGTCACTAAACATTTATATTCATGACACGCAATGAAATATAAACAGATAAGTTTCATAAATCTTTAACTTTGTATTCTGATTTTTCTTCCTAAGTTGAGGACCAAACATCAAAATTTGGAATGTCCGGTTTCAGCATTTACTTATTCATGTATGACATCTTTCCTGGTTTTTGTCATTTCTGCATATATACCATGGGCCCAAATCAGAAACCCTCAATCACTGGGGGGGGGTTCTGTAATAATGAACTTACCTCATGTAAAAGAAGTAAAAGTATGTAAAAGTGCCAGGATCTGGCTCAGATCTATGACCTGGGTAGCAAGTATATAGGAAAGATTATCAGCCCCCTGACCCTGCTGTGTGATTCACATGGAAGCTGTCTGTGCTAGAACAGCATGGCTTAAAGTACACGGGCTACCTTCAGGTAGAGGATCCTCCCATACATACATCAAATTGGAGGTTTTGGCATGTTCACTTTTGACTTTAATTAAAAAGTATTATATTAAAATATGTCTGGAACGTTAGAGGATGACCATACAGTAATGGAAATTGGTTAAATTCTCTTTGTAATTAGTGTTCTACTATGTCAAGTATTTTTAGATTAGCAACAATAACAGTATTTTTGATTTCTTAGCACTCTGGAAACACTTGTTATATGCGTCTATGGCTTTTGAACAAATCTTTTCGTTAACTAGACTTTATTTCCATAATAGATAATAACAACAGAGTAAAGCTGATGCCTGATGCTGGTATTCCTGGATCTGACTACATTAATGCCAGCTACGTGTCTGTAAGTAGAAAGTCTCTCAAATTTTTAGTATATTTATTTTCTGGTAGACGAAAGAGTCAAAAAATAACTTGCAAGAAGAACAGGATTCTGATTTTTCTTTCATTCACTACAGCTACTGTTCCTATGGCATTGTTCAAGTGACTCCTGTGGCATTGAACATGACTAGTTAAAAATATAAGTTATCCCATTTTCATTGCTAAGCAATGATTTTCAGTAATAATCAAAACTATGTCCACCAAATTACTTTCTATAAACTATCTCATAGCATTATCATTAAAAATAATAGTGAAACTCCCACTAAGGTCAATTTTTTAGGCAGGCATTGTTTGGTCTCTTAGTTCAGGTGCTGGAACTATTGTATATGAACAGGACAATGTAAAGATAACTGAACTGAAAAGTTTCATAGAAATGGTTAATAATTTTGGTGAGAGGGATTAGTATGCCCCTTATTATTTTGTGAAAGTTAGGATGGAGGAAAATGCAAATAGGCTTCTCAAAGAAGAAACTAATATTGTGTTTCTCAGCCTCAGCTTTCTTCCCTAGACCTTCCATTTTCTAATTGTGTTCTCAGTAAATTCGTCATCTATATTTGCATCTCATTTTGTCCTGTTGAAGCTCAAAGTGTGACTTATAATTATGCATTTAAGTTGTTGTAGCAGTGGCTGGTGGTCTCACATGAGGTCAAGGCTTGATTTACACTAAGCACTATTCAAGCACGTAGCAAGACATGCAGACTGTAGTCTAAACAGATGACACAATAGCAAGTAGAAGTAGTTATTTCCAGGTAACTAAGAGACATTCGCAGAGAATAAGCAACAGAGCCGAGAGCATCTTCCTCTCTCAGTAGCAAAAGCTATTTATCCCCTTTATATAGAACGTCCTAATCCTGAGAGCTAGCAGGCAGGAAGAGCCGTGCCACGCTGGTACTTGATGCCGGGACTATACACCGAGGAGGAGACCGGCCAGCTTGGAGCATGGCCTAGGCTTTGCCCTCCCTGTCACTGACTGACACGCCAAGGCTTAGGCAGGGAACACTAACAGCAGCTTCCAAAAAGCTGCAGCAAAAGCCAGCTGCAGAGAGTGTTCCCTGCTGAGATTTTGCATGTCTTTACTGCATACAGGCACCTCGCTTTAGGTCACCGTTCATCAGTGAAGAGACAACTGTAATGTTACCGTTTCTCGGGGCTAAATCTTTGCCCTTTATATGCTCTCACTTTCCATATTTGTGGATGTGTAAATATATAGATGCAAATAGCTGTAAATATACAATATCTGTGCATGTGTGTATTTATGTACCCATTTATCTAGGTGTATATACATATGCATACATACAAAGAGAGGGAAAGAGAGGTCTTGTATATCATTTTAACAAATGGGAACTTGGCTGCTACTTTTATTTTCATTGGTTAAACAAGAAAAAGTCAGTAACTGAACTGTGAGCTTTGCATCCCTGAATTCTAGTTTCTCACCTCACTCTTAAACTAGGAAGGATTAACATAGTTTCTCACTGCCACCTGTTCTGTATATTATAGATGGAGTAAGTAACAGGCAGCTGTGAATTATAGGGCTATAATTCCAACAAGGAGCTTCAGTGGTGCTATAAACCACTGTGTCTGTTGTTTTGAGCAATAAGCAGAAGTCTGTGATATTATAGACTGCTAGCTCTACAGCATAAATTTATTGCTATTATTGCTATTGTTATTTTAGACTTTCTGTAGTACATAAGAGTTCCTGTAGGGTATGCTTAGTTTCTTTTAGGAAACAGATCCGTGAGAACCCATGCACTGACAGCATTTACACAGATTTTTTTTGAACAAACTTTTCTTCTCCCCAAGTTTTACATCAATTTATAAATGAACTAAACAGCAGAAGCCAACACTAAAATAAAAGTCAACCCCTACAGTAGGTTTCTCAAAGACCTTTTATCAGAGGTGATTTGTTTGAGTAAGCTCCATCCCTGATTTACAGCAGATCCCTGATGATCACTGGAAGGACAAGGTCATCGCTGTGGCATATAGCTTGCACTAGCTCTCAGGCAGCTCCTTAGTTTCTCTGGCTCCACTGCTCCTTAGCACTATTTAGTTCTTTGTTGGCCACCTCCTGACACAGTTCTTGGTGGCCTCTGGTTGGATCTGCAGTAAGGCTAATATGAAGGCTTAGATATTTTTACATGGGAATTACTGACCTGACGTCCCTGTAATTTCTCTGCTAAATGCATTTCTATTAGGATGTCATTTCCCAAACTTTATTAGAGCATTGGTTCAAAACTGATCTACACAGTGGAAAAAATGCCATTACTTCCTTAGGTTCCAAGGCCATCTGCCATGCAATGATTAGCCAGGCCTATGCCAATTTGTTTAGTATGACTGACAAGGTTTTAGCCTTAGGCATGGTAGCTACAGGCACAACTATGAGTCATGTGCAAACTCTTTTTTTCCCTACTAACCATTATGTTTTAAATATTTTCTTTTTCTTAGGGTTATTTATGTCCAAATGAATTTATTGCAACTCAGGGACCATTACCAGGAACAGTGGGTGATTTCTGGAGAATGGTGTGGGAGACGAGAGCAAAAACACTTGTGATGCTTACACAATGTTTTGAAAAAGGACGGGTAAGTTATCAGTGTACCAACTAGCAGCATTTGATATAATTGGAAATTCTATATGTAGTTTCTGTCAAGATTATAATATGATTGTTGTTAATTAGTAATCATCTCACTGCAGATAAGATGTCATCAGTACTGGCCAGAAGATAACAAACCAGTGACTGTGTTTGGGGATATAGTGATAACTAAATTGATGGAAGATATTCAGATAGACTGGACCATCAGAGACCTAAAAATTGAAAGGGTAAGCCAGAACTGGAAGCCGATTGAATAAAACCCATCCAACACCTCAGAGAACATCAGATGTGCTCCATCCCACCATTTTTAATGCACTGTACTGCCTGGTTTTCCTGCATTTTGTTTTCATTCCTGGGCTTTTTTTCCTGATGATTTTCTCCAGTTTCTGCCACAAAGAGCTCAGATATTTGTCCAACGTGCTATGAAGGGCCTATCAAGGTTACTGAACCTCTGGTCTTGTGGGAGGTGAAGTTTCTATTTGGACACCTCAGTTGTCTCTTCTAGAAAGGAGTAATCCTAACCATTCTGGGATCAGACAAATCCCTTTGAATGTATCCCTCTCAGATTAAAGGGCAAGATTCTCTGGTGCAGCGCAGCTGTTTTGCATTGTACCACCAGCCGTATTGGCCTCCACCCCCAGGAGATTCAACCAATATAAATGAGAATCATCAGTATTACTCCCACTCTTTGCGCTGGGAAGGAGGTGGGGGGTACAGCAGAGATGTTCATCTTTGTCATGATCCACAACTATAGTTTCCACTCTTTGAAAAAATTAGCACCCAGCATTAAGTTAGAAAGCAATCTGGGCATAATGACCCAAGATGAAGTCAGCCTTCTTTTGCACTCCCAACGTTGACCTGTGTTGTATGTAGTGCAGCCAGATGCTAGGACCTGAACTCAGCTATCCAAATACGTGCGTTGCCATCCTGTGGCATGCGCATGTGACAAAAGGAACATAGCAGTTAGGGGATTGTCTCGGTGGTCACCCCATAAGGATGTGTTGTGCGCATAGTACAGGGCAATTGAACATTTTAAAATGAGAGAGAGAAGATAAACAAGAGTAAACAAGACTGGAAAATAGACTATTTACAGTAAAAATGCATGCTAGCAAAATGCAAAGTCCCCTGTGTTAACCAGGATGAGGCTGAAAAGAAAAGACAACGTAACCCAAATTGACTAAGTGATCCGTTTACTATAGCTGAACTACCCTGCACAAGAAGCTATGTCCTTTATAAGCATGTCATTAAATGTGCCATATTGCTGGCTTTAAGGTTGTACTTCATCTTCCATTCTCAACTGGATGGTTTCTTGATGATCTTCCAGTGAAGGTGAAAAGCATATTTGTGGCAAATCATTCACAATTATTGCCATATTGCATCCACAGTCACTTCTCTTTTGGTTTTATGATAATCAATTTAAAAAATACAGACCCAGAGTAGTTGCCACACATAACTGTTCACAGTTGTTCAGTGTTTCTTGCAATCTGAAAAGAGCAAGTGGTTGGTTCAAAAAAAATTTAAAAAAAAAAAAAAAAAAAAACTGGTTCATTACACAACAGTTGATTAAACTGCAGTACTCCTTACCGTAAGATATTGTGAGTGCTAAAAACTTACACGGCTTCATCAAATCTGAATAAATTAGTAGAAGAAAATTCTGACAAGTACTATTAAATATTGAGATACCATCTCTGACTGAGGCAGTCACAAACGATTAAGAATGGAAAGGATATTCTGTGGAACTATAGATACATTGTTGTCATGTTTTATAATTTTCCCTAATATTTTTCCTTGACTACTGTTGGAAACAGGATATTGGTTTAGACAGGCGTTTGGCATGATCCTGTGCTTTTATTCTTGTGTCCTTCATAGTTAATTTAGATATCAGATCATAACCTGCTCTTTTCTTTGAGTTACTATTGCTGCTGCTCTGACTGAGAGGCCATCAAACACTTAGAAAATATATCTGTGTTTACCAATGTATGTGTGTTTGTAAGATCAGTCTTCGAATGGTTTTTTCCTAAACAAATTTGTCGAACCAGTTTACTAAACTTGTAAATGTGCTACAGAAACTTCAACCTGTAGTCTACAAATTACATTGATATAGTGACTGAAGTCAAATGGAGAGTGACTGCTGAAGTCATTAATACTTCCTGAAAGATGGACTTGGTGCCATCTCTCAAAAAACCTGCCATAAGATCTATGCACAACAAATTATCCCTTGATACAAGTACATCTTAAAATTATTATGCTATTCTGACTTTCTTCTTTACATGAAATTGCTGAGAAGGTTACATGTAGCTTACTGGATCGTCTGTCACATTTCTTCTGCGAAAACTGCCTCATTTATATTTTTCAGCATGGAGACTGCATGATGGTGCGGCAGTGTAACTTTACTTCTTGGCCAGAACATGGAGTCCCTGAAACTACTGCTCCAATTATCCATTTTGTAAAACTTATCCGTGCAAGTCGAGCACATGATAACACACCGATGGTGGTTCACTGCAGGTAAGCATATTCACCAAATCATCATTTAGTGTCTTAGAATTTCAAGTGCATATTAAAGCTCAGGGAAGTTGCCAGAAGAACAATGAAAACTGAGTGCACAGGTATGGTTCTAGTACAGACAGCAGTGAAGGTTTCTCTAGCCGTGATCCTTAGTCCTTTCTAGGAGGGAGAATGCCAAAGTGTGTCTGTTCTGCCATTCATGGAAATCCCATTGAGGTGATGCCAGTGAAACAGTTAATTCAACAAATACCATAAGGAACTGCTGGATTTATCTCAATTTTCCTCTTTATCATAAGAAGAGGAATAGCAAGTGACATGTTAGTTTTAATTACTTCTATTATAATTATAGCATTTTTAAGAAATAAGTATTAAAACTGTATTTAAAATGTACATGTCACTTATCAAAAGGAGGAAACTGTTTGGGAGCCACAGAGAATGACAAATAGGAATAAGGGTTTGCATATGCCAGATTTCAAGGCTAGATGCCTGTAAGCAGCTAAAATCTATATTTAGGCTCCTAAATAAATGGTCTGGTGGTTAGAGGTGTTCAGCTGTCATAGTTCCCATTGATTTCATACTCAACACACTTAAACTGCTATTTCAAAGAGTAAGTGTGTGGGGAAGGCTAAGTCTTCAGGAAAGTGGTGAGTGAGTCTGCATTTCATATGCAGGTCAGTGTTCCCACTGAATGAGTGGGCACACTCCAGAATAGCGATCTGAACTCAGAGGTCTGCAACTGATTCTTTGTCTCATTCTCACTCAGTGCAAGTCTGGAAATATGTGGAAGGAAAAGCTGAGTTTGGTGCCACAAATCTCTTCCCTAACCGTCCAGTTTATCATGCATGGCAGTTCTTTTTATTTGTCCTCGATGTCCTACAGGTGCCACCACAATGGGTGATAAAGCCTCATTTTATTTGATATCATTACCATTGACAGTTTGACATTTCACTCTCCTGCAGGGGCCAGAGACTATTACAGGAGAGAACTGCACGGTCTTCACATTTTGAGGACACTTACATTCTCTGGGGCCCCTCTGCAACGAATCCTATCCCCTTTTCACGACACAAAGACGTAAAGGGGCCACCACGGGCCAGATACTCCACCTGCGCTCAAATTCCTGGTGGTTATAAAGCAGCATTATGTGCTCTCATATCCAGAAAACTCATTCATTACTTTCTGCTCATTAGATCACGCATGTTGAACAAAGTTTTGCTATACATTTCCTGATTATCTGCAGTGTTATACCCTGCATTTATTACACCAATTGCAGAGAAGTCTGATAGTGATTTTGAGAAAATCCTGTTCGTTTTCAAACCTTTAAATAAAACAACACTAGCTACCAGTGTGTCTTGCACACTCATCCTCCTTTTAAAAGTATTTTCTTCTAAATGTTTTGCTTGATTCCATGTTGTTTTGTCTCAAATACCAAAAGCATCACAGAATCCAGGTATGATTTCACAAAATCTTGTGATTTTTTTTTCTTTGAATTAATGAGCTCTAGAAAATTCACAGAAGAACTGTAGGACCATGTTTCCACTTATATAGGCTTGGTTTATTTATATGTCATTTGTCCGATGCAATCCCTTGTAAAATCAAGATCACAACATGGCTCAAATCCAGATTTCACTTGATCCCAATCAGCGAGGAGACACACACACACAGAGAAAAGTAACTACTGAAAAAGATTTAATTTTTTTCTGAAGTTTTCTTTTCACAATAAACTTAATTTAACCAGAATATTCTAAGAAAATATTTTATACTAAAAAAAATAACATAAAAACTTTATTTTATCTTGTGAATTATATTTGCAGTGCTGGTGTTGGAAGAACAGGTGTTTATATTGCACTTGACCATTTAACCCAACATGTAGATGACCATGATTTTGTGGATATCTATGGACTTGTAGCTGAGTTAAGAAGTGAAAGAATGTGTATGGTACAGAATCTGGTAAGACGTACATATTCATCTATTTGTTCTCCTGTTGTTAAAAAGTTAATCATCTGATCTCCTTCAAAACAAGACTAGAAAGCTCATAACAATCAGCTAATACATTTTCAACCAAATTCTGCTTTTATTTGGATTTCAAGCATTGTGCAGATGTGTATGGTTTGTATCTATTTCAGTATATTTGGACAGCAAAGTCTTGACAAGTGCTGAAAGAGTACTGAGATATTTAGTTTTTGGAACCTGAATCATAATTTCTCAGACTTTGAGAAAGTTCATTCCAAGTTTGGGGTGGAGAACAGTTGTTAAATAAAAAATGGATTTGCTCATGCACTACTTAATTTGACTTTATTTACTACTTAACTGTATTTTTTTGTGTATGTATATGTAGCAGAGTTCTCCAAACTTTTAACACTATCTTTGACCTCATTAATGATTCCTTGATTCATTTTAAATTGCTTCAAATAAAATAACGCATATGATAGAATTAAGCACAGACTTCAGAGTTTGCAAAATCAAGGCAATGGTGGGGTTTGGGTCTAAAAAAAAGTGCATTTCTGGCAGACTTATTGTGCATGGATGTAAGTTAGTGATGACCTGCTGGTAAGGAAGACCTCTGCTGTATCTGGAGATCTGGGTATATATGTAAAGGAGTAAAAGCAGAATTTAAAGCTGATGCTGAATGCCCAGTGGAATAGATATCCAGCTGTATTTGCATAAGGCTTCTGGCATAAGCCTCCTGCAAGCCAGACCTAACCCAAGGCCTGGAGCCTTTGAGCCTATGCATGACTTACCAGCTTCTCAGTATGGGTGAGCAGTTTCAGGACGAACTTCCACGTGACTGATGGATTTAAACTGATTTTAATGTAAGGAAACTTGTTCCATTAGGAATGCAATTCTGCTGTTCTATATCATGTCAGAATATACAAAGAGCAGTTAACCTCTCTTCAGCAATTGCACTTCAGTAGATTTTTTTGAGACCTTCTGGTGATACTCTGTCATGCTGTTTCTTGTGAGGCGCTGTCTGATTACTAATTGCTTTCAATTTTTCCTTTTGGATGCAGCTAAACAATTGCCAGGATTTTTCTGTGATGATGAATTCTGGGAATACCTTTTTTTGGTTGTTTTACACTTTGGCTAGAAAGAGAATGGTCTGAAAATAAGGCAGAGGGTGGAAGACAATTTCATGGGACCACCCCCAAAATAAAATGTCAAAACAGTGAGACATTTGATAAGATCAGCGTATGTTTTTAAAATGTGCATCTTCATTTGCATATTTTGGAAAAGACTAAGAAAAGATGAGCCAAAATGCAATAGAATATGATGGTCTCATAGTTCTGATTTCCAAACAGATCAAGTATTGATCTATACGCTACATGCAAAATCCTGAGACAGGTTGTTCTCTGTCCGGGTCGTTTCTAGCTCATGTTTGCAAGACTACAGAAGGCAGATCAGCAACAAAACTTGCCCAAGGGGAACCAAATCTTGTAAATTTTTATGGCGGATTCAGTAGTCAAGTTATCTGACAGTTCTAAAACACTGTTCAGTAATCTATGGTTCAGCTTTTATGTGATCAGCACAGAAGATATAAAGAGAGGAGCAATTCCTTCCCAGAACTCAGCTTAGAGATCCCTCAGTCAAACTGCCTGTAAGATCTATGAGTAAAATAAATAAAACCCGGTTGTTCTCAGACCTGTTTTTTTGCTAGATTATAGCTTCAAAATAGTTTTCCTTTTGCCAACAGAGTTACTCCCTGTTACTGTAAGCCCACGGGCACAGAATGGCCCACATCTGTGCAATTAAACACCTCTGCAGTTACCACTCTCTTCACAAGATCTCTGTAGGGAACAACCCATAGTCTGCAGTAACTCCTGAAACACACCTGGAAATTATGAGATAGTGCTGGTTCATGTGGATCAAAACTATGTGAGGGACTATCCAAACAATTTGAAGTAGTTTGGATGATCAGGTTCCACCAGCTGGTGATGTACTCAGACACTGTTTAATTCCCTAATGTAGATATAATTTCAAAATCCTGGTACTCTGCCTGGTGGCCTGCCCCTCGGCTACGCGTAAAGTGCATAACCTACTCTTTAGTGAAGCTTTTTATTCTTTCTCCCACTTCCAATCATAAAAAGGCTTTCAGAGAATTAAGAATGTCATTAATTCTAACTGGGAAAATAACTTGTCACGCATACATTCCCCAAGTATCCTGCTTCACTCTCCCTGGCAAACCCAGAAAGATGTTCATTGCTGCCTGCTCACAAGTAGCTGTATGAGTGCAAGAGATTGTGGAGCTTTCAGAGTCTGCCTTCTGAACTGGAGTAACCAGTCTAAACTCCACTGAAACTTAAGACCTTCATTCTAGAAATCCTTATTTGTCCAGTGGATCCATTAAAGTTTATCATCTTGCCAAGCCAAGTACAAAGGCTAGTTTGAAGTAATGCCATGCTATTGCTTCAGTAAGCAAGCTATTGAAAAGTGTAATGGTACTGTGTTCTTCAGGGGCCTGTGAAAGTCTGTTTTAATCACCCATGGCTCTGGAGCTGTGACCCTAAAACGTATCCACGTAAGCAAATTTCTCTTATAAATCTGAGACACTTGAATTGAAAATCGATGGCAGTTCTGAAACAAAATAGCAATTACTGAGCAGAAAAATTACACTAATGTATTTAACTGTGCAAAAGTCAAGGGAGTTATTTTGGTCACCTCCATCTGTGGAGATACTAAAAACCCATCTGGACAAGGTCCTGGGCAATGTGCTTTAGCTGCCCCAGCTTGAGCAGTGGGGGGTTGCACTAGGTGATCTCAAGAGGTCTCTTCCGATCTGAACAAATTGTGATACTGTGGTCTGGATCATTTTCTGCATCTGCATGCACAGTACTTCTCCTATGTAAAGATATGCTTAATCCATTAATTTTCTTTCTATCTGTTTTCATTCTTGTCTTTCATTCTTTATTTCATTCTTACATTGCATTATTTTGTTTTTCTCTTTTCAGCAATCATTACCCAGAGTTACTTTTTGTCCTTGGAAGTGTCAAACTGACTTCAGTTGCCCACTCTTTGCATTATAGTCTGTTAAAAGTGATGATACAGTTCAAGAAGTATCACATAAAAATAATGTGGTTTTTTGCTCTTAGCAATGGTGCATGCTCCTAGAACATGTAGATTTAGATTTACTTGAACTTTTGCATTTGAGTGCACCCTGCTGGTTTTCTCTATGCTAGAAAGAGGAAAATTTCCTTATCTAAATATAACATTTGTGTAGTTCAGTTTCTTCAGTCTGAATCTGGTGGCAGAAAGCAATCAAATGTCTTTTCACAGAACAAACCTTTGCAGAAAATTGTGGAACAGCCTATTAGTCTTAGTTATGATTAGTTTAATTTCGTATATCTTACTGGGCATAAGGATTAACATGTTTCGACAAATTTTAATGCATTATGCCTCATAATGAATGAAATCAGATCAGGCATATATGATATGGTCATCGAAGTACTGCGATTGCTGAGCTAAACTGCAGCTACTCTAAGAACATCTAGATGTTATATAAAAAAATTAAAATTTTGGGGGGGTTAGAATTACATTTTTCTTCTAATCAAATGTCTTTCAACTCACATATTACAGGCACAATATATATTTTTGCATCAGTGTGTATTGGATCTGTTGACAAGCAAGGGAAGTAGTCAGCCCATATGTTTTGTAAATTATTCAGCACTGCAAAAGATGGACTCTCTGGATGCCATGGAAGGTAAGGAGATGCAGATCATCTTAAAATTATTTTTTCATAGCAGGTGCATTGACTTGTCCAACTAAGAAGGAAAAAAAAATACTTTGACGTGCATTTTTTTTTGCTTCAGAAGTGTAAACTTCTAGCATTTTGCTGCTCTTCAGTCTCCTTCATAGTAATAGTCATTGCTCAAGCTTTCTTTCCACTTTTTTCCCTGCGAGACCTTTTAAGTTCAGCCAAAACAGTTATCTGCCATTAGTTACTATTTGTTTACGAGGTAGGTTAATGTAATATATCTGTTTCTTTTGTAGGTGATGTGGAGCTTGAATGGGAAGAAACGACCATGTAAATACTCAGACTAAATATTAAAGAGATTTTGAAAGTCAAAGTCATATTTTTCTAAGCACAGGGGCCAAAGTGAATTCCCCTATTTTGGTGATTAAAACACACACAGATTATTGAAATATCTTTTCTTCTATCAATGTGCCTTCATAAATATGTTAAAGTATTTTATGCAGATCACTGAGCAATAATGATTAGGAGTACTTTTGCACAGACTACACTTCTGGTGTTATATGAATACTGAATTCAGTATGTATTTAAATAGAAATTGTGTTTGAACATACTGCTTTTTTCCAGTTACCTTTGTAAAAGAAGAAAAATGAGCCAAATATGATGTAAAAATTTCATATTTCCATTGAACTTATTTTGGTGTGAATTTGCTGTGTTCTTTGTGTGTTGGTTTTAAGTAAAAGCTACAGTTCCTTGAATTGTTCTTGCTAGATTGGTTTCAATGTTGTCAGCTCTTGCAGATTAATTCCAATACCATCACAGTGATCTTTACCTAACTGTATGTTCTTGTGTTTTGAATCTTTTTTTATGAGTGGTAGCATATCATCTCATGATCCTGAACAGCTGAAGAGTCACCTTCTGACATAGGGAGGATTATTCAGCTTTTACACAGCACACAGTAGCTCTTCAGGGACACTTGGGGCTATTTAAGCCCTCTTATAGTCAGCGGATTGTTTTTTTTAAATATACAATGGTGATTGCATATGTTCAGTCCTGAAGATAGTATTTTACATTCCTGCTATTTTTTCAAGCAGATAAAACAAATTAAAACTATGAATTTATTATACATTACAATGCATGTTAGATAATAGAATGTTTGTAATTCATTCACATTTCTTGAATATAACATTGTTCAGTATTTTGAAAGGTTACTCAAAATTTAATAACAATATATTCTATAACACAGAGTTGTCAAGTAAAAAAGTTGTTGCTCCTTCCTCAGGTTTGGCAAATCACTGTAGACACTGAAAAGTATGGGAACTAACCTTTGGACATTTAATAAAAGAAAACATCTTCCACTCCCAGTGATTACCGTTACCAGAAATAGATCTGAAACAGGAATGAGAGAAGCAGGAAGCTCTTATCTGAGAAGCAAAGCAAAACCTGGTAGGGTAGGAAGACTAGAGAGATAATTAAACAGTGTGCCCTGGTTTTACATGGAAATGACAGTATTCAATTATATTACTGGGGGGAAGGGTTGATTGCTAAGTTTTTCTCTGTGTAAAGAAATGTATCATTCTGAACAATACTAAAGCTTTGACCTTAACCTGAGATGCAAAACACAATAGCGAAGAGGCTCTGGATTTGCCATCTTATACTCTCTTTAAACAGAAGAAATCCATAGCCTTGTTGAGGCATCAAGCTCGGGGAAGTCAGACAAACCTCTTTAGAACCTTGAAAGGGAGGGGGGGGGGGGGGTGTGTGTTTGTGTGCACACACTCTGAACAGAATACTAAATGAACAAAACTTTCCATCTCTTAACTGTAGCTACCAGACAGAAAATGCTATACAGCATGTAACCTGATACTTTTTCAAAAGTAAATGATGGTAGGTGTTTGATGTCTTTTTAGAAGCTGGCAAGGATGGTGCAGTGAGGACCCTTTGTAATTTAGCAGAAAGTGCCAAATATCTAAAATGAAAATAAAAAGACAGCATTTAAGGAGATGGAAATGGTCTACAGAGATATTTGGGGCAATCTGTCTTTCAGGAAGACTGACGGTATTGTAAACATCACCTGTCAAGCTAAAAAGAAAACAATGCCTTTTAAAGCTGGATAGAGGGAGAGAGAGGTGATGTCCACAGCTGTTCAAGTCTCTGGCAAAGCATTCGGTACAGCTCTAGTTTCATTTGGTTCCTATGAAACATGTGTTCTTCATTTATTATACATGTACTTTAAAGTATTCTGACAAATTGCTTATAGGGACTTACAGATGTTTTTCATGATTTGTATTTGTCCGTGGTAGCAGTACATGCAGCACTGTGATAAATTGACATTATAGAGTCATAATCTTGTATAATCTTGTATCCACAATGGTGGAATATCTGTATGTGTGTCATTCCTTTCGATTGGAGGAAAAAGCTAAGAAGCCTTATGCAACTTACAGGGGAACTCCAGAAGTTCCAAATGTGCTTAAGTGTTTTCTGGTTTATAAAATACTTAATGATGAAGATTTCTACATCCTCCTTATGGGATCTGGCTGGGGTCAAACGCTACATTCAGTAGCATGCTTGTCTGACAACTTAGTAAGATACTAGAAAATGTGACTCTCTTTTCTGTAGAGGCAAAGTGAAAAACTGAAAAGTAATTCAGGTAGTTTATTGTACAATTTAATGTCAGCAATCTGATACATGCTACCTTGACACATTTTGTATTGTCTTTAGGGTAAAAGCCTATATTCAGCGTAAACTGGCCACAACTCGTAAGATACATGGTCAGGGAAAGAAGTAACTCCAAGCAATTCTCTCCAAGAACTGGTTTTCAGTATAAATACAGCAGTAGTTCACTGACTTTCTTGTGTGCCTGCCAATGATTTACAGGGATAGGGGAGTATCTGTGTATCAGGAGATCTCCTCAGTTCAGTCATGAAGAAAGAATTTCCACATAGTCTCTTGTCTTCCAGCCCTCCTTCCCTTATGCAATGACACCTATGGTGCTACTGACAGAACTGGCGAGCTGAAGGCAAGCAGAATTTGTCCAATCACTATTTTAAGGGGGAAAAAAAAAAAATGTAAAGCAGCACACCATTTTCATTTTTAATGCTGCCACTCATTTTTCTACAGATTCTTGGCACTACTAATATAGCAAGAGTGTACTCTCTCAAAATCAGACACTGAATGAATAAAAACTGGAGAAGAATATACAAATTCTATTGTACTATACAATTGTATTCAAATTAGGTCATATTGTATTAAATTATTAAGGCAATTTCTGTAGAGACTGACATACCTCCATAGTATAGAAACGGAAGAAGAAACATAGAAGAAACAGACTTTATATATATATTTATAGCTAATTCTGTTGGATATGATTAGAAGAGGCTACTGTCTGTGCCTTCAAAGACTGATCTGTTCTATTTGCAAAAGTAATAGAAAGACAGCAGAACATCACATTCATGTTGAATTTAAAGCGCTTTTTTTTATACTGCTAAAGGAGTTGATAAAAATAATTGTGCATTCAAATGTGCTTTTACTGTAAACATGGAGCTATGCAGTAATTTAATTTTATAACTTTATGTGAAAGATTAATTGACGTGTATTAATCTGTGTAATACCATCTGTGTACTGCTGCAATACAAAGTATGCTCATATGCAGTTACTAAGACAAAGCAGAAGAGAGCAATGAATCAATCACACTTTATACTAAGGTAACACAACAGTGCATACAGAAGTTAAAAACCCTCCTAGATATGCACATGAATTTGCAGGGATGCAGAACACAAAGCCCTGTGAGGTTTGTGGGCAGAAGCTATTTTTTCTGAAAATATTTTGACAACAAGTTAAAATAAAACTTGAAAAGAACCTGTTACAGAATAGGTATTACACGTATATTAAGCACTACACAAGATCATTGTCTATCCATGGAAATAAAGAAACAATAAAACCGGACAGATCCAAATTAATTTTTGTTTTAAGAACCATGAAAATTATCCAATTAGCTCTCTGGTTTAGGGCATACACATATGGTACCAATGAATTCAGGGTTGTTTTACAATTAAGCTACGTGCCCATTCAGTGCTGCAAAACCTGCAATGCATTGAGTGCCGTAGACTGTAAGTGGAAACCATTAACACATAGTGTTGGTCCTATCTTTGTCGGTTTTGATTTTAAGGAAATGAGTCAGAGAAAATGTGCTGAGGGGTGATCCACTGTTTCACCACTTTTCTGTGACTGTGGTGTCACTGCTCTATGTATAGTGTTGAAAAGACAAGTCCTCCCAATATTGTTCTCCATGTTTCGTTCTGTTATCTAACGCTGTATTGCTTGTCTATATGTGACTATATTAGAAGGAATTGTAAACAATAATATGGATCAGCTGAATTCAAATACTGCAGGCATGATCTACAGGCATACGTCATTCTCAGGTAAGGTGTGTAGTGGTCTTGCTTCAACCCTTCTCTCTATCCCTTTCCCTACGAGTTGATTTCCAGATGACATCACGGAATATCAGCTGCATTTTTGCGCTGGCTCTTGCCCAGAATACATTCTCTGCCCTGTCCTCGGCTACGGTTACGAGGTATGAGACAAGTGCAAACTTACTTTTGTGCTGATCTCAGAGCTGAACTGTGGTATCAGTTGCATGTCTTTGCAGCCTAGGCACTGTATGCGATTCTAGGGATAAACTGGCTTCCTATCCACAAGTCCCCCCTACCGCTATAATAAATTCTGATATAAATTTTAGTGCTGGTCATTGTTCAGTGTCAGCTAAAGACAGCAAGATGGATCCAATGTTTGATATTTTGCATGGTGATTCTCTTTTCCCAATAACTTTTCCCCAACGATGCTGAACTAATTACTTATTTTAATTACTTGTTCTCACAGCTCCCTTATCATGTAGGCCCTTTCTCAGATTCCACTGTGTAAAGAAAACTGAAAGGCAATGGCTTTTCAGCACTGAATAACAACGTCTGTGATACATTTCACAGATCCCACATCATCAGGCAAAGTTTGCAGTGAAGTTGTGCCTCTGTATTTCAGTTGAAAGACAACATTTAGAAGGTTTCAGTTATATTTGGATCATCTTACTCTGCTTGTTGATTGGTGTTACCAGGGTGATCTTTTTGTAGGATGACAGCTGCACCCAGCTATCCACTGTAATCATGAATAAACCATTCCAGTCCTCTTTACCGTCAATAATGAGCTGAAGGAAGTTTTACAAGGATGTTCCTGAAATATTTTTGCAGGAGATGGAGTTCTGAATGATATAAAAAGACTACTTGGATTCTGGAAACCTAATATGCAACTACAGCTCTACCATTCACAGTTGCATTCCATGAAGCCCGCTGGGCAGGAAGCGTGTCCTAGAACATGCAGAGCTTATCTGGGACGACGTAACACAACCTTTGAGCTGAGTGCTGCGAGACACGGGGCGCTCTCGCCAGCCGCGCAGCAACGCACTTAAATCAGGTTTACTGTGAAGCATTCCTAGCTCGCCTGAAAAACACAAATACAGGGAACACCGATTACGAGAGCTGGTAACATCCTTTGTGATTCAAGTCAGTGCTAGGAACCAAAGGACTCTCTTTGGTCAATCTTTTCACTAATCTTAAATATATAAACACAATTTTTGACACCGTAAGTGTAGAACACAGGCAGACAGGGTATAGACAGAGAAGAGGATTTTCTTCCACTATTGGAGGCATAAGCAAAAAAGTAATTAAAACTGTATGTCCCTCTCTTTCCCTCAGGCTGCTGTCTGCATGTGCTCACCAGTTGGGGATAACTGCAGATATGTGAAATTTATCCATTTTTAATTTGATTAATATATTGGTAATCCCTTTCGCAGAATCCAGCATGTAACAGTTACAGAACTGCGCCTTTTCATTTAGCAGACTTCTGTTGGGATTCACAATAGCTCCATTTAGCTATTTTTCTTACAGAATTCTACTAATTCTGTCAGTATTACAGAGACAACACGCATGATGTGAATCTGGGCTTGCGTGTTGTGCACAGAATTCTGCAGTGAGCTGCGATAACGCAGTACCGCACTCCAGGCATGGGCAGGGAACTGCCCTGGGGAGGCTGGCTGCCGAGCAGGTAATCTTCCTCCCTTCTGAGAGCAGGAGATTATCTGACAAGGCACTGTCCCGGTCGGGGAGGTCAGAAAATGTTCCCAAATCTGACTGACATTCATATGTAGGATTTTAATTTGAACATTTCTCCGCCAAGGATAAACAAGAGAATTCAGAGCCAGCATTGTCATCATTGTCAGCAACTCTTCTTTGCTGCTTAGGACACTAAGAAGCAAAACCTTTGGTTTAATTGGTATTAACAGTGCCTTAAACTTACAAAGACAAACTGTCCTCTTCATGGTTCGCATTTAAAATTTTGATGCAATTCTTTCCTTTATATCTTTTTTTTTCCCTCTTTCAGAATGGGAATTTGGAAATATTGACTTTTGTATAGTTACAGGTTGTCTCAGGAAAATACTGAGCTGTCCTGATAAAACAGCCATAAGGAGGGTGTTTTGATAAAAGAATGTTCTATAATAATGGCCATATCATTGCAATTCCTCAAAAATATGCCTACTTCCTGTGGGGTGGCCATTATTGTAAGAACATATCTACTAAATACACTGTACACGAAGAATGTGACTGAATGCTCAGGAAGGCAGATACATTTATCACTTCTTGATTTTCCCATTCTTTTTGCCCTTCCAATTCTTCTTATCCTTTACTGGCACTCCTAAGCAGGTTTGGGGGACATATCAGGTTGCTGGTTAATGGAGATTAATTGTGTCAGCTATATTAACTCTGTACAAAATTTAATGAGAGAACCGTTCCTGCCCTGCATACTGGTGTGCTCTCTCTGAAGCCAGAGGGAATCCCTGACATCACTACCAGAGCCAACTGGCAGTCGGAGAAAGCTGGGCCTGTGCTGGTGTGGCAGAAAATACGTGCTTAGTTCCAAGTTTTCACACACTTTGCATGTCTGAAACAAATCACTTAATTTCTGTGTATCTCAACTACCGAAGCCAAAGGAAAAAAAAATAATTTGTATTAAACCATTTTTCCCAACATTTATGTGTCCTACCTATTTATATTTGTGAGCTCTGCGGAGAAAGCAGTTTCTCCCAAAATGTCTTTGCACACCTCCTATCACAACTAAGAATACTGTCGAAGCAATGAATTCTTTCTCCTATAATGTCATCCCAAACCAAATAAATGGCCAGTAGATTGTCAAGAGCCGCTATGGGCAGCACCACGGCCACACAATGCTCACGCTTTGCTTCGCCTTCGCCATCCCGTCAGTTCTCTCCTCTTGGCAGTGAAGAAGTAGCGGTAGGCCGTGCTCTCGCCATGGAGGGCATTACCAAGGGAGCGTTCGCAGAGAGGTAACTTCTTTTGGGAAGGTTCCACACGAGCACCCCGGGAGCGCAGCAGGGACTTGTCACAAAAGGCATCTTCCTCCTTTCAGTCTTCGGGCAAAAACCTCTCGGCTCTGTGTCTGGAATAACAGAAAAATGACAAGCGTTAAACTCAAGATGCCAACATTTTCTCTAACTTGTGATGACTTAGAATACGCCACATCCACACATCCTTTATCACTCGCGTGCACAAGCAGGGACTCAAGCTCTTGAAAGTAAAGGCACGTCTAAATCGGTCAGGACTGGTGTGACTCGCTTGCTTCAGGTTAGCAAAGGGAAGCATGGCTTGGATGAATAGGCATGACCATCAAGTCTTGATCTACAGAAGTAGTTGATTCTGATTAAAAAAAAAAGGGGGGAGGTGTCAGATTGAAGCTTTCCTTTTTTGCATGTGCACTGGAACAAGTGGCAGGTTGCTCTAGTGGAGCTGTGAAATACTTTGGGCTGTCATGTTAGCTGGTTCTCCAAAACCAGCAAAAACGTTCAGCAGGGTCTTGTAAAGAGACTTTGTGAGATATAAAATTGCTACAACAGCTGAATGAAGGAGAATGCTTCCATTGAGACAAAACTAATGAACAAGTGTCAAAATGGACAGTTGGTGTCAATTCCAGAAGGATTTAAAACTTAGACAGGAGCTTGAAGAAACCATGTTAATAGAGCCAACATCTGTATGAAAAGAACGTTGTACTTCACAAAAATCCATTGTGAACAACGTGTTTGACACAGCATGTATTAGGAGAAAAGAATAGTGTATTAATTAAATATACTATACTCCACTGATATTCAACATCATATGATGTGTTTTCCTTTTTCCTGAGAAAGAAATTCCAAACATAAGTCAGAGTTCAGTATTTTGATGAACTTTGGTTAAAAGTTCATCTTTGCAAAGAAGCAAATCTGTGAGAAAGCCCTATGGTTTTATTTCTAAGAGATTACAAATCGAATGAAACAAGATTTTCTATTATTATTTTAAAATCATTCTTTATGATCTATATAGAATGTTTGCAGTCACATTTGGGAAATCAAGAGAGTACGTACTGTAGAACTGCGTACAGTTCTTCTTCGAGACGCACTGCAAGAATGGGTTTAGGCTTTATATTTCAGCCAGGCTAGCCTTACGCTGCACACAGCTTACACACAATTCCAACGAAGCTTCCATGCCAACAAAATCTCACACGGCAGCGAGGGCCCGCTGGCATTGCTGGGTAATCCAAACCCCGGACTCCGGGAGGAAGTAAGGCAGTGGAAGCTGCTGAGGCCAACACCATCAAAATAGCCCAGACGCTCAGCCCAGTCCCGTCTCGCCCCGGAGCAGGGAGATCACAGGGCCGTCGGTGGGAGCCTTCCCAAGTGCGTGCTCCGCGCCTGCTTGGCCGGTCCTGCAGACACCTGTGGCTCTTGGGCACAGGAAGTTTTCGGTATTCAGACCCGACAGATTACCGTCCACTCCGTGGTCCGTGAAGCTATATTGTGTGAAGGTTTTGGGGGGGGGGGGGTGTTAATGTGTGTCTGAAGGTCAGAGAGAGCGGTGTGGAGAAAGGAGTTGGCTTGTACTAGAGAATTTCAAGGCCATTTAAGTGTTACAGTGCTTGGCCAGCCTGTTGTTCAGCAGAAGCCTTAGCTGACAAGTAAATGCCCAAACTCAAAGCACGTAGAAAAACAGCCGCTTAAGAAAGGCACTCTCAGAAATTGTGAATGGGACTCGGGAGACAACAAGGACTGACAATGCAGATAAAAAGTGGCAAAGTGTACGTGCCCACGCAGCTGTATGGTTGTCACACACTCCTGTTAGGGAATCATCATCTAATTGTCATTTAATTCTTGTCTAATTCAACTGGAATTGCCAATTCTGACGTCCCCTTCTAAAGAAGAATCCGTGAGTAAATCTCTAGGCTTGTATTTTAAGCACTCAAATAATACATAGGAGACACTGATTTATTTTCATCCCCTGCTTGATTCAGAGCAGGGATCTGTTTATCCTTGTTTATCACATCTCAGGCAAATACGTTGATCCCTGGGCTAAGGCTGCCAGGGTATTACGCGTGCTATCTGTCTTGCCCCAGTAGTGCCACTTTCAGGAATATTCAAACATTCATTCAGAAAGGGATGTAGCCTGAGGGGGGCAGGCTCTCACATGAAATGTGGAAGGCAGCTGTTCAAACACCCAAGTACAGGATTTAAAAAAAATTACAGGAGCCTGGCTGGATCTTCTCCCTCCCTGCAAGAGCTTTAATACCTAGACCGCCTTTCTTTTTTCCGTCCTTAATTCTCCTCAGTTATCCCAAACAAAGTAGAATTCTTTCTAACAGGGAACAATGACAGCATAGTGCATAGCAAAATAAGGGGGGAAAAAAAAAAAAATCTCAGGAAGTCCCATAGTCTGTCATACTTTGCTCGAAGGCTACAGCACTCTTAACAGAGGTTTACATAGTTGCTGCTCTGCAGCTAAGCCAATCTGGCATCTTTTCTTCCATCAGGAGACTTACCTAAATCTGCCTTCTAATAACGAATTTCATGTTGGTTTTTTTTTCTTCCCACATAATCACCAGCATCAGTTTACTCTGTGCCTCTTTGCAGCAATTGTTTACTGCTTGTTTGATCACTGACAGTGCTCTCTCTTAACTTTCCTATTCTCTAGTCTATACCACCACATTTATTCAAAGTTTACTTTGACAACATGTCTAAGCCTCTCATCACTCTAGTTAGCACTCTGTGTTTTCTCTAGCTGGACCGGCTGTATCTGTTTTGAGATGCAGTGCAGTACCTGGAAACGGGCAGGGAATTACAGCTGAAGTCTTACCAGCCTAGAAGAGGACGGAAGGATGCCCTCATGTGTCTCCTTCCCATTCGCACGTCCCGGTGGCATGCGGGGTTTCTTTCTCAACAGCACGGCATACGTTCAGCTCCTGATTCACTGTGACCAGCGGTTTCCTTCTTTTGTAGAATCACCAGCTACCTCGTTCCTCAGTCTGTATTTCTGCAGTGATCTGGCTTGCCTAAGTGCTCATTTGTGCCCTTGTCCTCATCAAACTGAAACCTATTAAAGACCATATTTCTGATCTATCACAATCAGTTTGAAATCTAAGCATGTCCTCCAACAAGCTGATAATTCATACCATCTCTGTGATCTCTGCAAACTTGATGAGCGTATTCTCTAGTCCATCATCCGAGTTATTAAAACGTGTTCCCAGAGCAGAACCCTGAGATGTCTCTCATTTGAGAGCTCCTCTTTGACAAGGTTCCAAGGAGTTGAATACCCATAGGAGCTCAGTTTTCCTAGTCTTCATATAAGGATGTCATGTGAAACTGTATTAAAAAACTTCATTGAAATCAAGTAAGTGACTTCCGTGTATCCCATAACTACAAGAATTGTTCTCCTGTTATGACAGGACAATAAATTGATCTGGCACAGCTTAGTCTTGAAGATTTTTTAACAGGAACAAGACTACTCCATACTGGCATTATTCACCCCTTTGTATTCTTCCAGGTGCGCTGTATCATTTTCCAGTATTTTCACAGAAACACAGAAACTTCGGTTGAACTCCTCATCTACAAGTCCCTCTTTCCTTCTGTTTAAGAATACGCATTACATTTGCCCATCAACACTTTTCTGCAATCTCACTCCTCCCCCACAAGTTCTCAAAGCCATCAGGAAATGGCACTGAGATCAGTTCAGCCAATCCTCTTAAGTACACTGAGGCCAAAACAGTTTTAACACTAATCTAATTATTTTACCTCTTGGTTTTCCTGTCCCGTCCTGATTCCTTCTCCTTTTGTCACTAGCACCAATAATTTTGTTAACTAGCTAAACGCATTTCACCTTTTTTAATTGTAATTTGAATTGACAGAGGCATTAAGCATATCATCATCTGTTAATGGCTTTCTCTCTGTTCAGGCTCCCTTAGTTCTCTTGCTATTGTAATACTTAAAGCTTCTTCTTACTTTTTATGACTTTTGACAGTGATTTCTTGCTTTGTCCTTTGCCTTTCTGATTTTGTCCTAACATGTCTATGCTATCCTTTCTTCCCCAGCCTTAGCTCTGTTTTCTTTTTTTTTTTTTTTTCCCTATCTTGTTCATGACTGCTTTTCCTCTGCTTTGGAACAGAATATTAGAATAATTTAGGCTGGAAAGGACCTGTGGAGGTCATCTAGCCCAGGGCCAACTTCAAAGTTTGATCAGGTTACTCAGGGTCTTGTTCTGTCAAGATCGCCATTTATCTTGTGGTTTCACTGAGAGGTAGTTACAGTCTCGTCAAGAAGAACGGCATTCCGGCAAGTCCTGAACTGCTACCTAAAATGCCCCTGGCTAAGCTGTGTTCGAGGGCCAATCCAGAAAGTGTGTTCTAGGTCCATCTGTTCTAGGTGCTGTCGATACGCCAGGCGGAAGCACAGAAAAATAATGCACCCAGCTGCTCTGCTGTGCCAACAGTGAGGGATTTCTGCATACGTCTGGAAGATGATGGTTAGATACCTCTGGGAATTTACTGAAGAAAACGTGGCACATCATACGCTTTTCAGACATCTCTAAGGTTTTGCAGCAAGGCTGGAAAATCTATGTTGTGAATTTAGGCACCCAAAGTGGGGCACAGGCACGGAAGTCCCATGTGGAATCAGGCCCTTGATGGCATTACTGCTAATTGGCATGTGCTAACATACGCATTTCCTGATGTCTCTTGGCAGCCCTGAGCACTTCCCATGGTTAGTCCAAGAAGGATTATCTGTCTAGGTTTCCCTAGGCCTGTCCTTTGGGACCTGATCCTGCAAGCACTGTATCAGATGTAAGTAATTACAAAAAATACTTTGGGAGGTGAGACACTATTGGGGTGTTCAGAAAGGGATTAGATAATTCACGGGCAACATGTCTGTAAACAGATACTAACAGAACTAGGCAGGGATGTGCCCTATAACATCCCTCTTTAGACAGTTCTTGGTACTGAGGAATTACAAAGGGACTAGATGGCCAGAAGTGGCCAAGCTCATATGCACTTTCTGAATAGTCAGAATATTCGGCTAGATGTACTACTGGGCTGACCTAGCAGGGAATTTCTCGCATATTATATATTTCTTACATGTGACTTATTTTTTTCCATTGTACTAAAAGTTGGAAGAGTCGCTTGCACTAATCCATGAACTACTTCTGCGAGCCTATTGTGTCACAAAACAAGTATGTGGCTGGTGGACATTGACTATGTATGACAGGTCTGATGACTGATAATTGTTGAAGCCATTTGATTCAGCTCAGTGGTTTCTATCACATACGAATTCTTATGGCAAAAAGGAACATAAGGATGGCTGAGATTAATCCAATCTGTTCCTGCTAGTACTGCATTGCCTCAGGTAGAGTTAAGATCATAGAGATCAGAACTGAGATGCCACCTTGCTGAACCGACGCCAGTAAACTGGACAGGGAGTGCTACGCAGGACACTGAGACCTTGACAAGTCTTATCATGCAGTCTGTTTCAGGAATATCAGTAGTGCATTGCTGGTTGGCTTCACCATAGCTCGGCATGACTGCTTATTGGGATCAGCAGTGTGCAATGACAGCTCACATGAAAAAGCTGTTGGTATAACTTGGACTCATCAGGCACAAATCATTCTGCCATCTGATACTACTAAGTTGCAAACAAATGATGAAGAATTCATGTTACTGCCTCAGAAATTTGTGATTAAAATAGTCTCAAAGTATTTCAAACCAAAAGCTATCATGGTGAGAAAGCTAATTCCTTGCAAGGGCCTGGTACAGTTCATATAAGACCATTTTAGATCATGGCTTGCTTAGAAATTTTGGGGCTCTTGAAAAGTAACATTAAGTAGTTTGACTAACTTTAGTCTTATTTACAACTCTCTATACACTGGTGTCAGTTTGAGTTACAGGCACGACTGTTGGTCTGTGCAGGCACGCTTGCAATTCTTGAATGTGCTGTGTGTAACTAAGATGACTCAGTGACTTTTTTCAGAAATAAAAACTTAGTTACAATTTCTTTTTGATTAGATAGCTCATGTTGGTGAGGAAAAAATGGTTTCATTACTTCAAGCAGTTTCTCTATTGATCACCAAATTCCTGCTTGAATTTCAGTTCAGGGACACTGAACATTTGCCTTCTGTCAGAGAATGTCATACATCCCAAGAAAGTGACATTGCTTTCTTCTAGTCTCATATTTTCTCCTCTTACTTCACATACACAACTTTACGAGCAGCTTAAAGCTTCCCCAAAACACTAAGCAAGTTCACTGCTGATTGAACCCAGCACGAGGACATAATCACAGTCCTGAACAGTTGGAATTCTGGAAAATAGTTTATGTGAAGTGTTACAAAATTCCTGGAACCATGGAAACAGCAAATTTGAGATGCCCAACTGAGAAAGCTCCCCAATGAGAGGTGATAATCCGAGCATCTGCAGACTCTTTATTGTTTATAAACTGTTGCTGCTGCCTGTGTCAAATCAACTTCTGCAAAGACACATCCTCTACCTGGAAAGACAGCTAAATATAAGAAGCCCCAAGGCACTGATGCTCCTTGAATGTGCTCACACGCTACCTTTCAGCCAGTATAATGAATAATACAGTTTGTAAACAAGGTACAAACTGTGTGATCAGTTAAGAACTCCTTGTTCCATGAAATACTCAGGTCTAGCATCAGCTGATGAGAGAGACAAATTCTTTCTGTAAATTGACATGACTTTTGGATGCAAATGGAGCAATGCTGATGGTCCAGAACCTTCAGAGGGCTCTCTTCTCCAAAAGTTATTTCAATTAGTTAGTTATTAATTAGTTGGCAATCTTTCTTGCCTCACTAATGGCACTGATATCTTGGATGCAGATTTCTAATTCTCTTGTAATAATGAAAAGTGATTTCCTTGGAAAAAAAATGTAGAAATAAAGTTCATCTAAGGCTTCTCATAATGTCAGTTTCTTTACCATAATGTTCTTGAAGTTTAAGAGATTATGCAGGATGGACTTCACAGCTTGAAAATTGATAAAAGAAAAGATTGAATCTTCAGGGACAACTTCTCTCTTACCCTTGTCACTGCTAATGATCATTCTTGTAAACATTTCAGAGCCTTTATATTCTTCACTGCGTATCTTCCAACTATGACAAAGTTTCTTTATCCTGTTGTTAAATACTTGTTTGATACTTGCAGCTGAGAAACTTTGTTAGGTGATTCTGTTTCATACTGCTGAGTGGGCTCAAGTGACCTTGTAGGAACATCACTCAGAATCTTTGATACAAAAAACACTGATGCTGTCCTCCACAGCCAAAGCAGAAATTTGGATGATTTTGTATTGTCCAGTGAATGTTAATGTCACTGAGTTTTCAGCGTTTGCACCAATGACTTTATCAGTGATAGTCTTGTTCCTGATTATGATGACCAGTTTGGTTTGATTTCTTCTTTTCCTGTAGTAGTTTGCAGGCCAGTAATCACCTCTGAAATATAAGCTCTGTCTTGCATATCTTTTATTTAATTCAACAGATTCCAATTCCTCAAAGCCAGACACGGTGTACCGTTGACAGCAATGTGAACGCAAGAAGAAAGCAATCAGCGATTAGCCTCGTCCCCCGAGGACTGCCTCCCTGCTGGAAACACAACGGCTCTCATTACCCCTGCTCGCTACTGAACCTCCAACTTGCTAATTAACGTGGCTGCAAGTAACCCATTCTGAAGGAAAAGAAAGGTAGGCTGCAATTACCTGAAGTGGTAAGTGCCATGCTCTGAGCACATCTGGTTTTAACTTCTCCCCCCCGCCCCGTTTCAGAACCCACCTGCAGACATTACTGAAAAGCTAGTGCTGTTCCACTATGGCTTTCCCAAGCTGAAGGCAGTCGTTCCAACACAAAAATTTTACAATGAATTGTGTTCTCATAAAATGACATTTAGAATCTGTAATTAGTCATCTCATTTAAATGCCGAGCTTTTTAGAAGTCCAAAGCACTCAGCAGCTCCCGTTGAACAGAATGGGACTAGGCTACTGTGTTTGGACTTATCAAAATAAAATTAATTTGTTTGTCATTTGGAGATGATTTAGGAACTGCTGGTGCACAATTGCTTCTGTCTTTGCTATTTTTCAGTTATTATAGTGATCGATAATACTTCAAAGTAATCATTGTAATGCTTAGCACTTCCAGCCCAACATTTCTATTAGGCTGCTGTAATACCCAAATGTTGTTTACAAATAATGATGCTCCAGGTCAACACATTCTGTTATAAGCCAGCTGTTTCACACTTCACAACAAAAATATTTTCTCTAAGTCTAAACATAGCTATATGTTGTCCAGTTACCAGTTTCAGAACACAGATCTAGGATTGCTCTTCCAGTGATTCTTTACCTAATCAGAACAGATTGTGTTTCTTTCTTCTAAATGTTTCCTTCAATGTTTAATTATCAAATCATTTCCCCAAAAAACATAATTAGTATACTTTCTCCAAGAATCCAAGCACTTACATAAATTCAGTTGAAGCCTTATTTTTTAGGATTTTTGCAGGCAGAGTGGGCATCTGGCAATCTTTTAGTCTATGCAGTTTCTCTGATATGTTCTCCAGAGTGGTCTGGTGAAAAAAGAAATACAGGCAGTTTTTGAGCATGCTGTTGTGAAGTCTGGCTAGAATGAGAAGGGTAAGACCCATTTCATCACCCAGAATTTCTGAATACTATCCCCTTTTCATTCCTGTCTTGTGTCCGATATGCCAGATGAATCACATGGGGAAGGAAGAGTGTCAGCTCAGCCGAGGTTCCTTCCATACCTTGAGAAATTTCATGTTGTCTTTTAGGATGACCATAAGACTCCTTTGTGCTTTAACATGGTGCAGAACTAGTGGTCAGAGCCATTTACTTATTTCAAAAATCTCAGACAACAAATTTGCAGATTTTTCTTTGTGCCACATACTCATGGCATGTTCAGGAGACCACGTTACAACACCTAGATCTCAACGTACTTTAAAGAACACATTTTTGAGCGTTCAGGAATCTCAAGGCAAGTAAAATCTTAGTATATAACCCTGCAGAAGTTATTAAATGAGATTACATGAAATGAACAGAACAGAGAGGTGAAAGAGTACAATATAGATTGCCGTATTTCTTGCACTGCCAGATCACAGGTAACCAACCTTGTTTACGAGCATGTACCTTAAGTGACACACAGCTGAATAACTGAATGACCTTCACAGCCTAAAACAGTTTTGCAGCTGTGCAACAGGTTCCGATAACATGATACAATATATGCTGGATTCAAGGTCATTATTGCTATTTAATACAGAGCAAATTTCTTTCCGGAAGACTTTATTTCAATGGCTTCTGTTTTCCAAAAGCAGCAGCTATTTTCCTTTTGAAAGCCCATGTAGATAAGATACCTGAGGATTCTATATTAACATTTTCTCCAGTCCCAGATGCATTATATAGAATTTATTTTTTAAGTTTGAAGGTGATACAGGCTGTCATGTTTGAGGGCTCACACCACTCTAACTGAAGGTATTGGAAGAAAATTCTCTGTTGAAACCTCTCCAGAGCATCCCACATCTTCCACTGAAGCATCTGATATTGGCCTTGCTCAAAAAATACAGATGACAGATTTGGTGGACAGCAGTGTGGTGCCTTGAGCACTTCACCACTATATTTGATGGGAGATAAAATTTTAAGGACTTTTGAGGTATATTCTAGGTGGACAACTGCCTAGGTTATCACCAAGAAGGGACAGAAGTACATTTGTCTTTCAATGATTAGAAGCAGCCAGCAGATGCAGGAGACTGTAAGTGATGCAAAAGGACCCCAAAATACACCAACTAGTGTACCAGCTCAAACCAAGTGGAGATGGCAAGAAGTTAGAATGAATAATGAAAACATTTGAAGATCAGTGTATTCTTAAGGGATAAAGAAAAATAGATCTGTGAAAACATTTTTTTCTTGCTACAACACAGAGAGGAAGAAAATAGGAAATGTTAAGAATGAATATACAAACACACACCTTTTTTTTTTTTTTTTTTTTCTTTTTTTGCATTAAAGCCCAGTAAAGCCCAAGGATTATGGATATACAGCAATCAAGACTTGTGAAAAGCTACACAGAGAAAAGAATCTGACTGACGCTTGGAAAGGGAATGGTCACCTATCAGACTACCCAAAGTACATGTTGGGAACGTCACACTCAAATCAGACAGGGACATATTTATGGAAATTAAGATGGTGCATACATGCTTTTCAAAGCTGACACTGACTCAGCAAAGCTAACCATTGTACCTGAGGAAGAACTTATAGCGGAGAACGCTTAGGACATAGCAAGTATCTCTGCTAAAACAAAAAATGTGACAGGACAGCAAAAACAACATTGTGTATTTACCATATACCATAAAAGATTGATGCCATGCCACCCAAAGGATCTCAAGCAAGTCATAACAAAGTACATGCCACAAGCTTTATTTTTTCAGTTAAGAGCAATGTAGGATGTGGAAAGCAAGAGGTAACGATAAAACACAGAGAACAAAACCTTGAAGTACAAATCATGTAAAATGTACAAAGTATAAATAATGGTGAAATCAACACTTCTTCAAAATTATGAGCTAAACTGGTTGTCCGCAAAGGCACAAGAATACTGAAAATAAAATGGACAAATTTTGAAATTATAGACAACAGAGAAAATACACAAAAACTCAGGAGGAACAGGGAATTCTATAGGGCTATGACATGATTGCATCACTTCCCATATTGTAGCCACATTTTGGCAACAGTAATATCTTAAGAGATTCCCTTTTCAGTTATTTCTGCATTTTAAATCCACATGTGCATGGAATAATTGAGGACTGAATTAATGCAGCACCAGGAAATAAGTCAGGACCAAGTTATGCCTGCATTTGAGTACGGCTTATTAACTTTATCTTAATGATCCAATGTTATATATCTATAATCAAATGGCTCATTAAACTGGCATGCCCATATGTCAGAGAGCTAACACCAGGAAACCAAAAGAATATTTGGCAATGGGTGATGAAACAGTTGAATACAATTCATGTATAAGAAGTGATCATTCAACATAAACTTTCCTGGTTTTGTGACTGATTTTAAACAATCCCTATGTTATTGCTGAGGAGGGAATTGTCTACATCCATTACCTTCACTGTATCTTCACACCTTCCACTTCTAAGCCACTATCATCCCAGTTCTCCATGAAGATCCATGGCTCTGCAAAAATCCCTTGTGAGCCCCAGGGAAGTAAGCTGTCATTTTTCCACAGGCAGCACTAAGCTGTCCATAGACAGCGGGGACGTGATTAGCCTGAGTGCTGGATGCAGAAACTAGCTCTTCACACACCCTTTCCTTCCTTTCAGTTTCAGAATTACAATGAATATTTATTTTAATTAGTAGTAGCAACTATGGTTTATCTATTGCCCTTTTGACTGAGATGAAGTTTAGATGTCATAGTCATCGTGTTCTGAAACTACCTAGTGTCAAAATGCACTCTATGCTTCCAACAGGTTGCAGTGTAAACAGACAAATAAGTATATGACTGTAAAAATGGCCTTTCATGTAATTACAAAAAATGTGATGGCAGAAATATGACTGCATAGCACATGATGTGTCTTGTACTCGTGTAACATTTCATGTCCCCCATTTTTGCCTAATCACAAGTAGAAGACATCTGTCATTATTACTATCTTTCTTCCTGCAAGGAATGTCTGCTTGTGGACAGAACCATGGAAAATGCTTGTCCCAGCCAGCAACAGCGCAACGAGCCTCCGGTTTCTGATTGGCACTCCCTCCTCCCCAGGAAAACGTCTTGTAGTAAAATAAATGTGTTTGTGCAGTGGTGACTATTTGTCACTGTAGACCCTGACACAGGCATTAAAGCATCTGCCATTTAGAACTGTGTCTCATAACCGCCCAACATGAGAGCCGTAATGAAATCCTACCTTACCATATTGAACGAGAGAAGTCTGTTTAGTTAGCAAGGTTGCACCTCTCAGATACTAACAGGACTGTAACTGATATGAACACTAAAGTCCATATCCAATCAAAGGAAAACAGCAATAATTTGGAACAGCTATACAGCCAAGGCCTCTGTGAATAAGAATTTTTAAATCTTCCTCTACAAAGACCATAAAATTATATAAAGTTGACTTTTCCAGGTTTCTACCTCCCTGGCTTCCCAGCTCCAGAGCGTATACTACACTGTTCACTACCCTACTTGCCGAACTTGCATTTGAGGGATGGTTGCTCCCACGTGCTTTCAAATTCTCTGAAATGGCGCATACTTATCCAAAAGCACTGGCATGCAGAGTACACACACCTCCTCTAGTCAGTTCCTAAACCTCCAGCGAGAGCGCAGGTGACAATGTGCATATGCAAATAATAGCATTTCCTTGGACAAGCAGAATTTGAATAGGGTCAAGTAAACAACAGAGCCTAGATAGGCAAAAGTCAGCTGATCATCTAACAACATAACAATGAAAATCAAGAATTAAAGCTGGTCCCTGTTACCCCTGCAGACTCCTGTGAAATTCAGACATTTTAAGGCAAAAAAAGATAATGAAGTTGAGCTAAGAAGTACTCCTACATACCACAAGCCATGAAGTTCCATATGCTCTGTTCCAGTAGCAGGAATTATGCTTCCATGAACGTCAGTAAAGTTCTTTTCCTTAAATTTCCCACAGGTCATTGTCAGCATAAGAAATGCTGGTCCTCCGTAGAGTCTCCACTGCCCAGACTTTGAAGAAAACCCATGGAAAATCTCTAATCTCTGTTCACCAAACATTTCTGTAATAAGTTGTAGATTCAGGGATAGATATGTGTTCTTTACCAGACCACCTCTCCTTTGTGCAACAACTTTCCCCTTACAGTTTCCACATCTCTCAACCATTTCTAATATCTTTAAAAAGTAAAGATACCTCAATCCTTCCCATCTGCTTAAAATTTCCTTCTGAAGGCAAAGGAGAAATGAAATGTTTCACTATCCTTGGCAAAACATACTATCTCAGCAGCAAAACTCATAGTACAGCAACACGTCAAGGTTTTCTCAAGTTCTTCCCAATGAACTGTGACTGTGAATGCATTAGCAGATGCCACTGGTGCATCAGGAGCAGGTCTGTAGAAACTGGCAGGGCTGAAGACCTAGCATCCACTTCTCATTTCAGGATGCCTTCCACCTTAGTTTCTCCTGAACAGAAACCAGATGACCCACTCGAAAGCACCCTGTAAGGAGTATCAAAGGTGCAGTAAGTGGGGGCTATTCAGGGATTTGCTCCACATGGGCTTTCCTGACAAATTAAAATGAGAATGTAAACCCATCCCGGGTGAGTATTTGAGTACACCTCTTGACACATCAGAAGGAATGGCAGACAATTAACCCTCGAATAGCTTAGACTGGTGTCCCAACTATGTAACATAGAGGTTACAAGTGACAACAAAGCATGGATGTTAACACACATCCCCAGACAGGCCACCTACCCTTACCTGAATACACTACCAAACTCAGGTGAGAAGGTCTTCTGTGCGAACTGGAATTGGCAGAGAACAAGACAGGAGTAAGAGCCTAGACTTCTTCTGTAGCAAAGAGGTACTCTAAGCAGTTATGTTGAGAATATAATGACAACAGTGTATAATTTTTCTTCTGTTGAGAAATTAGATGAAAAATGCTAAAATTTTAAAAGGGGATGTTACTGCTCCTGTGAAAGAAGAACATGTTAGAAATATCAGTAGAAGATAACAAGTAAAATGTTAGAGGGATTTCAGGAACTTGGTGAAACAGAAGTTTTGAAGAATAGAAACTGTTTGGAAAGACAGAAATAAAGGCAGAAAAACAGCATTGTGTCTTAACAATAAAGTATGTTGAAAGGGAAAGCTTACTGCCAAGAAAGATGCTGTTGAACATAAGTGTAAAAGTTAAAAAAAAAGGAGAGTGGGAATGTGAACAGAAAAATTTCCATCTCTGAAGTGCAAACAAACTCTGAGAACCCCAGCATGCCCACAGCTGCGCCTACCCTGATAACTTGCACTTCAGAAATCTGCAAGAAGCAACTTAAGAATCATTACCTGGTCGCCAGGGTACCTAACCATCTCTCAAATCAAGGCGGGTATTGGACGAGTCGAACAGGGCTATAACAAAGACAGGCTGAAAATTTCACCTTTGCCTAGGTGCCCTTTCAGAGTGCCACACAGGAGTGGATATGCCTGATCCCCACTGACCACCGATGCCACTGCAAAAAAGTGTCAAAAAGATCAAAGGTTAAAAATACACAATGCCTGTGCCTGGAAGAATCTTGAGGAGAGCGAAGGAGAAAAAAAGAGGTGTTTGGAGTGGTACACAGTGCTACATGGGTCCTAGATGACAAAATATTTCTCTATAATTCTGGAATGAACTTCTGCTTAAACCATAAGGTGTCGGGAGTGACCTGGGCAGTTCCAGGCTCATTATTCAATGACAATTATCCAGAAAAGTTTATGTGCAAAGTGAATTTGGAGGGACTGAAGTTCTGGATATCAGCTGTGACTTAAAATGCAGTACACCTTTCTTGGATTTGGGTCATCCTGACCACTCACTGAATTTACCACTCACTGACTTACTGAAATACTTCTTTGGTAGGACGACAGACCTTGTAGACCAGTGAAATGCAGTACGTCTCTTATTTTACTTGTATAAACATACCGAAAGTACATTTTCAGCAGACTACTACAGTATTCTGGTGGAAGCAGTAACAACTGAATAAAGAACAGGCTTCACGGGCCAAAAGTGAGTTTTTCTGTAAGGGGCTATCAAGCCGACTGAAGTTACAGAGCTCAGCAGTGATCCTCCTTCCAATTCTATGTCCAGTTGTTCTTATTCACGTGTTTTTACTTCCTCTCTTGTCTTTGTGCTTATGTCTAACATGATCTGGAATGCAAGGCATGAAAGAAAAAAGACCAGCACCAACTTTTGAATCCTCCACTTGATCCACTTTTGTAATGGAGAACATCACTGAGGACATTTTGTTCAAATATGCTGGGGTCATTTGCTAGCTGTGTTATGTTCACCAACGAGCTGGAATGGGAGATGCAGTGTGATGCCTGCAGCAAAATTCAAGTTGCTTATGTGATGGGGAAATTGCCTGACTTCATTCAGATTAAACTTCAGTTACAGTTGATAGGAGTCTTGCTCGATAAAGAGCTAACTATGCTATGCGCACGTTTCTGTGAGGAACCAAATGTCTTTACTCTAGCACTAAATGCAGGAAAGAAAGAATTTCTTATTTTGTTTCCTGTTTAAAAAAAAAAATAAAAAAATCTGTTGACAGAGGAGCATCTGGCTCCTAAACTTCCAGTTTCCCAACTCCCTAAGCCCAGTTAAAACTCTTGAAAGGACAACAACAATTTGGTAATGATATTTCTCCCTTAAACTAAGCTTTCGTCGGTGCACCTTACCAGTAGATTGATCTCGTCTCTGTCTTGTTCCAAACATTCCCAGAGCAGTAGCAAAGAAACTAAAGATTGTAAGAAAAAAATACTGTAGTAAATGTGAAAATGTTTTAAATAATCAGCAGACTTACGATTTTTCTTTTTTTTGTTACTACCATCAGTAATGGTATGGGACAAACATCCCTGTGGGACTCCAAAGCATGTAATGCCAAGGGCTGGCTCCTCCCTGCATAGTCAGCAAATTAAATGAGAAACACAAGGGATGGGTAAAGATCAACATTATATCCCTTTTTAAAGGTAGAAAATTAAATCACGGGGAAATTAAGTGACTGGTCAAAGGTCAAACAGAAAGCAAGTTGCAGAGCATGGAAAGTGAGAAATGGTGTCCTATGTTCAGCTCCTTAACTGCAAGACTACCCTTTCTTTAATCTGAAGAGGACAAAAAACTCAATGTTGGAATATTAATATCAAAATTAGTTTCGCTGAGAACAGTCTGAATTTCTTCTGTCTCATCCAAAACTGGACATTGTTCTGCCTCATTAAAGCAGAAATGAGATCCATTCTAAAAACCCCGATGTGGTCAAAACAAAATCACAACTGCTCTTTAAGATGTTTGTACTCTGAAAATTTGGTCTGCAATCAGTTTTGGAGACAGTCAAGTCAGTGATCAATTTCATTGTAGCTTTTGAGAAATGAACAAAAATGCAACAGTTCCCTTTCAGAAAGAATGAGATTAGAAGCAACATTTGAGAGAGACTGTGGTATTCCAGGTGCTTTGTCCACTCCTCATATATTATTTTGAGTTTCTGTGAAAAACCATACACATACATGCATGTATATGTGTATACATACACGTATAGATGTATACATACACACACAGAAATATACTTATCCACATAAATATACATACATATATGCATGTCTATACATATGGACACATACGTATGTATACACACACATATATATATATTTACCTTAGCAGAGAGAAATCACACAGGATTTAAGGAACACAAGGCAGTCCAAGGAAAGAGGCAAACAGGTGATTTTCCCATACCTTCTCTTTCTTGACGTAAGAGAAGCCTAGACACGATGTAATGTTACAGTATACGCTAGCGGGGAGTGATCGCAAGCCCCATTTCTGTCTCAGGGGCTAGGAAGCTCTATATATCTTGCCAGGCCCAAGGGATTAAACTGCAGTTACGCCATACGCCTGGGCTTTGCTTGCCCTACACACCGTCAAGGACAGGGGCTGTGCGGAGAGCCCCGTCAGGCTGTAACCCAGTCACCTGGAATCACTCCTGTCACCTCATGGGCAACGTGGGAAAGTTCACATTAAACGACTTAGCCGAGGCGCAACAGCCACGGGTGCTTCAGCACCGCAGCAAGGCTCTGCTTGGCAACCTTCCCCCGCCTGTGGAGCAACAGCGAGCTTGGCTCCTAACCTTGGGCTGGCCCGGGTGGCTTGGGTCACAGGCATGGCATGCTTCAAGGGGGGGGGGGGGGATCGCGGGGG
>JAVJGG010000062.1:7127258-7199909 GCA_035590195.1 Aviceda cuculoides
GGTCTCCCGCTGGAAAGCGCCGCCGTTCTCATCAGCGCGTAGCCCCCCCCCCCCCCCCGCCACCCCCCCCAGGGTATGCCGCCGAGCAGAGCAGCTCCCTCTCCAGCCTGGATTGCCTCTCCAGCATCGTGGACCGCCTCTCCCCGGCGGAGGAGCCGGGGCTGCCCCCCCGCGACCCCCACCCCCTCTCGCCCACCGCCAGCATCGACTCGGGGCCGGGGACGCCCGGGACGCCGCCGCCCCGACGGACCTACCAGGCGCTATGAGGGGGCCCGGGGGGGGCCGGTACCCCGAGCCTTGTCGCTGCTCTTCCCCCCCCCCCCCAACCGCTTTTACGGGCGAGAGGGGCAGCCCCAGCGCTGCTCGGCCCGCCGGCTCCCTGCGGGGCTGGGGGGGGTAAGGCGTCCCGGCCCGGGGTTCGTGTGTCGTGTGTCCCCGTCCCCCCCCCGCCGGGGCAGAGTGACCCTGGGGCTCAGGACATGGCGCTACCCCGCAAACCCCGCTGCGAATAAAACGTGCTGTAAGAAAGAGAGCTGTCTGGTCTGCTGGTTCTTTAAGTGTGTTCCCTGGTGTTCCCCGGCGGGGGGGAAACACGGAGAAACAAAAATGTGGAGGGTCAGATTCTCCCTCCATTCCTCTCCCACTATGGGCAGCGTTGCCTTTATTTTCTGCAAGACTAGAAGTAATATTTCATAGTCATCTTCCTTTTTTTTTTCTCCCCCCGCCTCACCCCCCGGGCAAAGCCCTTGTTTCTTTCCCTGGGTATGAAGACTGAACACGTATTCCAGGATTTGGCCCTAAAATTGCATGGTGACTCTTCTCTGTAAAACAACTGTATGATCTAGCTCTGATACCCTGTCAGGGAATTTTACTGTCAGTCACTCTCAGTGCTCTGGCAGAGACAAATTTAGCAAAGTTAGTAAGAACAAACCACATGTATCTCTTTCACAATCCACAAGGTACGTTTCACAATATTCAGAAAGCAATTTAGATCTATTTGCTTCTAATGACTTTGGTCCCACCAGTCAGGATGAAAATTCATTACTCTATTTACATGGGTCTAGAAATAGCCAGGTCAAGTCTTCATGAGTTTCAGAGTTAACAAGTATTTCCTTCCAGGCACTAAATCTAAGTCTTTCTACCATGAAAAATTTCCAGCCCTTTGCACTGCTCTAGCTGTAATTAAAAACTTTTCTAGCTCCCTGCCACAAAAGACAGAGATAAGATGGAGAGACGGTCTCCTTCGGTGCATCCAGAAATGTCCCCTGCGATAAACACTCTGAGTGGGAAGGGATGTACACCTCACCAGCGTGGGATAAGGAAGTATTTGCCATTTGTGTTTATGTTGTTAGCGCTGGGTGGCCAAGGGGCCTGGAAGTGGCATTTCACCTCTGATAAATCTTTCAGTTGAACCCAGCCCAGCTTGGTCGTGTCACCAAAAGTCACCACCTGACCGCTCCTTGGCAGCGTCTCTGCGCCGAGGATGAAGGAAGCCTGCCTGAGGGACGGCCCTGTCCTCGCAGCACGCCGAGGGGCCGCATCCCCCCCAAAAAGGCCACGGAGGGAGCGAGGTGGTACCCACCCGCCTGCTCCGCTCCGCGGGGCGCCAGGCGGCCGAGCTCCTGACGCAGGGCGAGGCCAGCCTGCCCTTCCTGCGCGGCTTCCCTCAAAATCGCTTTCTGCCCTTGCTCTGTCGCCTTGAGGTCGGGGTTTTCTTGCCCGCAGAGTAATTCCGGAGGAGCCTGTTGCAGAATGGGCTTTCTGTGTATATATATAGGCAGGTCCCGAGTAATCGTTGAGTAGAAAAAGTGGTTTGAAAACCCTGGAGTGAGGCGGTGCTGAGGCACAAACTAGGTATTCGCACACTCTCGTCGTTACGGATGCTTCAGGAGCATGTGAGTGCCTTAACGCAAACATGGTCTTTCTTGATTAGGGGTGATCACTCCCTGAGCCTTCTGTTCGTAGAAATCCTTATGTGAGACTGTGAATGTCACTGGTTTTTATTCGTGATTTCTTACGCATTGCTGCAGTGCTGCAGCTCTTGTTCCTCTCAACCAAAACACCGTCCCAAGGATACTTGCTTATGGCCAGGATCTAATACAGTGCCGATCATTTTAAATGATGGTTTAAAATGAGCTAAGCTGGAGAACTTTCAGCATTTCATTCTGCACTGTGCTGACCTTGGCAAGCGATCGCCTGTGAAGTATGCAGAGTAATACTAGCAAATCACATGTTGGTAATGTACACCTCTCTTTGGCTGGCAGACATTTTAAGAGTTGCAAAAAGGTCAATACTTCTGAGAAGTAGCTTTTCAGAGAGTGAGAAGTATCCTGCCTGTGGGATGTTTGTCCACAGCCTCCCCGGTCCTACCAGGCTAGGTTACAATCTGAGGGTTTTGTTATACATGCCAAGAAAACAAACTCTTAATTACACGACATCTATAAACAAAGCTCCTGTGAGCCAAAATGTGCCGTAATCCTTGGAAGGTGTGGAAGTTAGTAGTGTGAAACCACCTTGAGCCCGTGGATTGGGCAGAACAAGGTGTAAAGGGCTGCTGTCTTGGCAGTAACTGTTGTAGTCAGATTTTGCATAGTCAGTAATAAGTGTAACTGAAAAGAAGGATGTGTATTCTGTGTGAATCACGTTCGTTTAAGGAAGGCTGCGCTCACAAGTGCCAGAGACGATGATGGTCTGGCCTGAGCCCCACAACTCCCGCTACCTGGCTGAGTGCTGCAGGCTCTGCAGTGGCGGGGGGCGAGCTCGCAGGTGGAGGGGTGCCTCGCAGCGTAACGTACCACAGAACCTGCGAGTTTTCTATCGCTCGCTGCGATGAAGGGCATAATTCAGTGCAATTTTAAAAACAAAATCCATTTTTAATTTTAATTTTAGGTCTGAAAATCGTGCTTTCTTGGCCTGTATTCTGACTGAGGGAGGCAGCTGTGCTTTCTTTTTTTTGCGTGTGTGTGAAGAGCTGCTTGTATCTTTTATCTTTTGTTAAGAAACCAAGCAGAGATCTTCAGTGAAATATGTACTTTAATCTCAGATCAAAAGGCCCACTGTACATTACAAAACTAACGTAGGAACCTAGCAAAGGTCTCTTAAATACAACATCAGGACAAAAGTCCTGCTTGCTCTATGTGTTTCTGAGTTGCTTGGGTGGAAAAAAATTCATTTTCCCTGGAGGAAAAGATCCACCTCTTTCTTCTCCTGTGGTAAGGCTGTGAAAAGTGATAAACTTTTAGTAATTAGTTCTTGGAGGACGAAGGGGTCTTAATGCCTACTGTTTGTCAGAATACGCCCAGGAACACCCCAAGTTCATGGCTGCGTTTCAGAGGGAATTCAGTTCCTCGCCTTCCCAGCTCAGCCTGCTTGTCAGGAGCAGTCAGGCTTAACCACAGCAGGCAGCCGACTTCTCCCCACCCCAGACCTGCTCCCTTCCCTCCCCACCTCCTCCTCCTCCTCCTCCTCCTCCTCCTCCTCCTCTGCAGAGCCCTTGACTCGCTCATCACTTCTTTCTCCTCTCAGCCGGACCGTGGGGTCCCGCAGGAGGACCCGCAGCTGGCCGGCCCATGGCTGCTGACCTCTGGCAGGCCCTGCATGGGGTATCGGCCTTACAGCTGGCCACAACTGCCTCCCTGGCAACTAAAGATCTTGTGAGCTTGGCCAGCTGGAGTCTGGGCTGGGATCCTGCTGGCTAATTTGACCCCTTGTGAGGGATGGAGGAGTTCACCCCCAAATGTGGAGGGGGCAAGCAGCGCATCTCTCCACGTGCTGCCCTGGGGCGTCAGGGCCAGGCTCCTCCTGCAGCCAACTGGAGTAGCGGAATGGGTAACGAAGAGACCGGGGAGCTGTTTTTCTTGTGCTTTATTTGAGTTTTCTGTTGAGCGTTAGCTTAGGCTTCGCGAGTGGCCGCCTTTGCCCTCACTGCATCTCATGGAGTTCTCTCCATTCAGTCCAAGAGGGGGACGGGGCTGGACAGAAGGAGTCATTCCCCTTCCCAAACACTGCGTGATACATTTTCTCTTCGTTCGGCAGGTGCCCCGCTTTCCTTCCTCCAGGAGCTTTGTGCATCCTGGATGCTCACGGACCTGGTGCCAAACCCACCGCACTGCGGAGTCCAGCTACTTTCCCAAAGGTCTTCTGCCTCCTGCTCCCCACACCAGCTGCTAGGCACCACCCAGTCCTGGAGTCTGCTTTCGTTTTGAGCATTAATAACATTTATGGAGTGCCTGGCAACCTGCTGGAAGATGTTGGTGGCTGTGATGCCAAAGGCATTGCTCGGCTGCGCTTGAAGAAGGTGATAGTGGGCATGATATATGAGGGTCAGCAAGCCCAGTGAGAGAGCAGAAAGGTAGTTCAGCGGCTGCGTTAAACCAAGTGCATTTGAATCTGATACTCTCTGAGAGGCCTTCAAACCTGGAGTAGCAGCAGAGGAATAAATGTGCGGTTTTTCTCTTTATTTCTCTGATCTTCCATGAATATATGCTTTTGAACTGATATTATTTTCCGTTTTAAAAATCCATATAACCTGTATCCTAAGCAAAAATTAAATCCTACAAAGAAGCCCTAAAAGCTTTAATTCTGATTTTTTTTTTTTTTCCAAAGTCCCAAATCCTGCTGCTTGCAGTGGGACTTAGCTACTTAGCAGGGACTCAGGAACCCAGCAAAGCTCTGGCTGGAGTATAAAACTCAAGCTGGTGTGCCTATAATACATTATAGGGAGCCAAACTCTGGATTAAACCAAGTTTGAATTCAGCCCATTGCCTTTAATTGTTTGATTCTACAGAATTTATTAAATTAATAAATAAATAACTCCTTAATTATCAGTGAGCAAACAATGACTATAACTTCAATTATACCTGCATATAGCTCAGTGCAAAGGCCTCATTAGCAAATGCACCACTGCTCCAGCAAAGAGGTTAATTTTTTTTTGTAAATGGAAGTATTTGAATCTGCTGAAAACTCATTCTGTTCCCCTCATTTCCATGTTTTAAGTAACCATATATGCAAGATGTTGTGGGTTTCTTTTTGTTTGTTTGTTTGTTTGGGTATTTTCACTAGCATGAAAAAATACTAGATTTGTTTGTTTTCCTGTCCACTTTGCGATGCTTTGAAGAAATAGAAAGACAAACAATATTTCTATTTTGAAAAGTGCTTATTTCTACAATTGCTTTTGTGGAGCATCTTCAAATTGTGCAGTTCTGAATCTCACTGCCTGAGTGCTTTGAAAAGCAGCGGAGGAAATGTCTCTGCTGGCCACACTGAAGGTGCGTCCGAAATATGTGTCTGAAATCCCTTCCTCAGATTTAAGGCTTATGTGTAGACTTGTAAATGCCTTCACAGACAGTAGAGATCACAGCAAAAATTCTCGGATTTAACCAAATTATCTCAGCAACTTGAAAAAGTAGCTTTAAAACCATTAAACCCCCTCAGAGGGGGCTGGAGAAGAGTCAGGCAGGCATCTGGGCGGCGGGTGCCTTTGCTCTGCTCCTCGCGGTGGTGATTCTCCGTCGGATAGAATCGAGTCGTTATTGGGAACAGATCACCAACCTCCCTTCTCCCCGGGCGTCTGCCTCTCAAAGGCTGTTGTTCTGGTCCTACGACTCCTGTGTTTCGTTGAGCTTGTGTCTCAAAAAAGCACCTGGGAGTCCTTCAGGTGTCTTTTTCTCAGGTATATATAAGGCTGTGAACTCCCGAGCACGTAGGTGAATTGTTTAGCTGCAAAGCTGCTGGAGTTGGGTGAGCACCATCCTCCTGGGCACCTGCAGGACCTCAGCGGTGAAGACTTGAGGAGCACCGAAGCAGTAAGATTTGAGCTCATAATCCCAGCATGATTAAATGGGGATTTGGGGGGCCTCAACCTGAGTTTAAGCATCCACCCTTGTCTTCCTTGCCAACTCTGTGAGACTATCTACCTGGTCACGGTGTAGTGTAGGAGTTTGCTCCCGTCATGGGACCGGCCAAGGAAGACACATCCCATGCAGGTCTCTCATGCGGTGGGAAAGGGGACACCTCGGCAGTCTGAAACTCTTTGGTTGCTGGAAGTGTGGGTGGCTTAACACCCAGTCTGGGGGAAAGTGACTGTCTTGTAAATTGGGAATTCCCTTTGGAAGATGCATCTGATGGCAGGGAAAGGGCTCCTGCCCACGCCAGGAAGGTAAGCACGGCAAGCGGGAGGGCTGTTGTCGTCACACAGTGGTATACGCAGCTACTCAGTATGGAGTAAAGGGATGGTGACTCTGGGCAACTGGGAAAAAGTTTAATAACTCTAAAATCCCCCATGCCGAGCATGAAGTAGAGGAGAAACCAAGTAAACAAGGGCCGAGACAGCTGTATCCTATCAGTGCCTGAAATGCACATTTTTCACAGGGTACAAATTTCTCACATGTTTATCGCCTGGGTGAAATACAAAAATGACTGAACTTTGAAATGTGAAACTTGTTATTTCTAAACTTCCTAATAAGCAGGAGAGTGAAAGCTCCTTTTAGAAAAGTGCTCGTGAAATTAGTCTTCTCGAGCAGAAGTGGTCTGCTCTGAGGGGTGACCATGGCTGCCTCCCACAACCCACGCCCCCACCTCTCTCTTTTCTGTGGAAGATAAGGACTATGAGAAAAAAATGTATATACTTTGGTGTATGGTCTTGCTTTAATCTATCGTTTCAGCAACACCATACATTCTTACATTCCTGTTTATAAAATGAATAGCCCTATTTTTATTACTGCTTTTTATTCTCCATTTTTTTAATCTATAAAAAGTTTTATCGTTTATAAACAATGCAGTTGGTTACACGAATAAGTTTGAATGCTATGTTGGTTTAATATGTATGGAAGCAAATCTTTGTCTTCATGTAAACTCTATTCTAATCACAAATAGTGTGTTATAAAATACAGCTAGACAGCTAAGTTTATTCTTGCTGCAACTCCACTGAAACCCCTGGAGTTTCACCAGGAACAGATTTGGGCCAGAAGGCCTAGAATATAGTTACAATATATTCATTTTCTCATGCCTCAGAAACGGACTGTTTATGCACCAAGCTGTAAAGTGATATTCATGATGACTGAAGCCTGAACAACATTAAAATATCCAGCTCCTCTGCTCCAAATCCTCTGGTATCCAAAACTCTTCCTTTCCTTTCAAAAGGAGGAGGCTACCGCAGCTGAGGCTAAACCAGGGCAGGGGCACCGCTTTAGTACCCAAGCCTAAATATGGACTAGCCTAGCTAATACTGGGGTTTAGCCGCCCCCGCCCCGAACGCTGCCCCAGCCCTCCCCACCGCCGGCGCTGCCGGCCTGCTCCCGCGGCAAAGCGCTGGGGGTCGACCCTTTCAGCTCAGCCATCTGAGCTGGTTTGGCGGGATTTGCTGCGCCGGCCCCCAAAACCCCCTTTTGAGAGGAATTTTTCGTTACATGAAAAGCGCTGCGGAAAATTGCTTTTTATTGCAATTATAGCGGGTACAGCGGTTCACACAGCTTGCAGCGGGCTTGAGAGCCAGGGCCCACGCTCTGTTCACGCACTGTGGAGTATCAAGCACAACCATGTTTTCTGTTTTGTTTGGCCGTGATTTCCAGAAGTAGGAGCTTGAAATTACGCCCACAATAACTGCAGCGATTTTTCGACAGTCTCGAACGCCGACCAGCTCTTACTGAATACCAGGATAGGTAGTGAGTGCAAGGAATTCTTGACCGTCTCTTGCTCTGCGGCCTAGGGTTTTTTTAAACTTTGCCCATCTGTATATTTAAAAATATAGCCAGAGAGAAAATTTTGCTGAACATATGATAGAACCATTCACTTTTTAAGAACGAATTTAGAATCATTAAAAATAAATTACTGTGTATAAGACCTTAGAGTAAGATGCAACCAGGTTTACTTTTACATCCTTCTGAACCGGTGGAAATACCTGTGCACAGGCATAATTACATATGCAAGTTTTCGCAAGTTCAAGGGTTAAAAATAGAGGCAAGCAGTTCCTTTATGATTATAGTGATTTGGGGCAAGGAAGAGAAACAGTATATAAGTATTACCAGATTATTTATGTAAACTGACTAAGGACAGCTTTGTCTGGAGATTGATCATCCTATGCTTGACTGACTCTTCAATCCCCAATTAATTTTTATTACAAATAATCCTGGCATGTCGGGTGTAAATGTCCATAGTGTCTCTGGCAAAGCTTTTCCGCAGTAACTTTGTTATCATACTGCTGCTGGCAACTGTTTTGGAAAACTCGGAGCTTCACTAGAGAACTTAGAGGCTCATGACAGAGTAGCTCTGCAGGGTGAGGTTCTGCATGTTTCATGGACGTGAAGAACTCTGGTCGATTCTGACCTTGAAGGTCACTTGGTGAAAAGTCATCAGCAACACCTACAACTTTTCTTCCTCTAATTCCAGAAAGAAATGTGCCTGGAAAATATTTTGTGTTTTATGAATGCTTTTAGGTTTCTGTTTCTTGGTTCCTTTAGAAAAAGAGAAAAGCAGTGTATAACCCACTTGAAAATATGGGTTATCTGAGAGCTGCCTGCATTGTAAAAATCAGAGCAGCAAAGGAGCTTTGCTCCAACATTGAACAGTCCTGGGGCTTGGCCGAGCCTTCCATCGCACGCGGCACGAAGCTGCTGAGCTGCTCCCCACAGCACGGTCTTCCACGCTGTCACCCTGTAATGAATGCACACCTGGGACGGGGTTTTCAAGCTTTAGCATTTCAGTCTGCTTGGAATACGCCTGTGCTGCCTTTTAAAATATCCCAGGAGACCTGCAACACCCAATACATCATGTAGAATCACAGACTCATAGAATGGTTTGGGTTGGAAGGGACCTTAAAGATCTAGTTCCACCCCCCTGCCATGGGCAGGGACACCTTCCACCAGACCAGGCTGCTCCAAGCCCCATCCAACCTGGCCTTGAGCACTTCCAGGGATGGGGCAGCCACAACCTCTCTGGGCAACCTGTTCCAGTGTCCCACCACCCTTACTGTGAAAAATTTCTTCCTTAAATCCCACAGGTCAGCGCAGTCCCAAGCCGGTGGGCTCTGCTCCAAGGACTACTTGCAGGGGGGGTTTCTGCCCAGGTAATTCAAAATTTTCTGATGACATGCACGTTCAGGCAGGACTCGGTCAGATCCTGAGCTGACATCGGTGCTGTTCTACGTGGCAGACCGGCAGACCTGGGCTCTAATTTGGAGCTGGAATTGGGGAGATGAGCTTTGGGATTAATTCTGACACTTGTAATTCTGCCACTGCCTTTAAACAGAATGAAGCAATTGGTAAGAGAACAGAAAAATAATCCAAGCCATATTGAAAGCATATGCTGTACGTCCCAGCTAAATGTGACTGACATAGCTGTAACCTGAAAATTGGGATTTATAAGCATAACACTGATCCAGCAGAAAGTTTAACGCACCAATGTTTATAAAATTAGAAATAGTTCAGCAGCACTCAAACATAAGAGTACTAGGATCTATTTTCTTTTAGTCTTAACAGAAGTGCCTGCCTTCAAGTGACGCCCTACGCCTGCGTGAGGTTTCACTCCCTCTGGCTTCTCCAGAGGAGGCTGCTGCAGCTGAGGCCCTTTTGGGTGCAGGAATTCAAAGCTGAAGAATCCTTTTTCCAGTGGGATTATTCTTTTTATAAAGCCCTGTGTGTGTGCTGGAAAAGTAATTTATTTTGTCACTAACATGGGATAAAGCATCATTACGCTACTCAGCTGTCACTGGGGAGTATTTGGAAATGGTAAATCTATTTTGGGCCCAGTGGTAGTTCTAGTCATGGCAAACATCTTTCTAGTCTGAATAAAAAAATTAGGAAGTGCAGGATGATGTCTGGTTTTTTTTTTTCAAATGTTCTGAAATTTAAGTGACAGATTTCCTAAAGAATGTAGGTCTTAAAAAAAAATATCCTGTTTCTCTAAAATGTTGCAGTGCAGAATTTTAAACACATGACTAACAAAAAAATCACCTGTACTATTTAAAGCATTGAAATCTATAGGAGTTAGGCACTTTTCAAAATCCTATAGCAGGCGAAGGCTCAAATTCTCCAGTGGGATTAGATGTTTAAACATATTTGAGAATCAGACTCCAGAGCCACAAGAGGGGGTTAGGGATCCCCAGTGCCAAGCGCATTGCCTAGCTCTACAGAACGCTGTAAATACCGGGAATTCACAACACACAGTGAGGCACCAGCGTAGTGTCTGGGAATACATTACGCAAAGCAGGGCTCTGCTCAAATAACAAGAAGAACTTGATGAAGAACACGTCTTACTTAAATGACTTAATCAGGATTGGAATATAGCGTCTTCTCCCAGTCAAAGATTTTTCTTTCTTTCACGAGCCCGAGCCCTGCATTTCATGGTCTAAGCAGGAATAAACACTTCATTTGCGAAGTAGAAGGGGGGTGTGAAGTTGTTCCCCTTTTATTAAACAGGTTATCCCTTACAGCACTCGCTCGTGGTGAGGGAAGAGGAGTCAGTGCCCTTTTCTGCTGTAGCGAAGGGAGGGCTTTGATCGGGAGAGACGAGGGTGTTTTGGGGCACGGTGTCCTCAGTGCACATCTGAGCTGCTCAGCTGCACCGACTAAACCAGCTTGTCCTTCCTGCGGCTCCCAGGATGATCTTGGCTTCTAGGACTTTTCATTTGCCCCCAGGTCAGCTTCCTGCTCGCCTTCTCCCCAGCTTGTGGGGTGGATGAATTGTGTGGCGTACGATCCCCTTTTCCTGAAGGGCTCTCCGGGATCTTTTTGGTCGTGTGGCTGGAAGCACAGCTAAAATATGGCTAAACTGCTGGAGTTCTCCGTCCTGCAACCAGAGCGCATTCAGCCCCACGACAGGACCGCTGGGGCACGCTGGGGCATGCGATGGGAGCGATCCGCTCATCCTGACTGTCAGGTGTGTCCTTTGTGTGACGAGACATGTTTCGGTCACAACGCAGGCATACCTCCCGTGGGGCAGAACAGGCACACGGAAGCCTCCTCACCAGGCTGCGCCGATAATCCGGACCAAGAGCTTTGCAACTACGGGGCTACTGCAGAAGGTGGATCTTTGCTGGGACGCTGGGCTGTGAACTGGAGCCCCCACAGCGGGAATGGCCATCGACTCTGCTGTGGGCTGGGAGGGAGTATCAGTGGTAGTGACGGGGAGGTCTTCATCCACTGCAACTGTTCGCTGAGTGAGCCGGGTAAATGTCTCTAGACCTTCTTGCTTTCTGGAGGAGGTCTCCTTGCCACACCTGATCCTCTTGGGGCAAGCTGGAGCTCTGATAAATGTCTGATAAATATCGAGTGTACATACTGAAATAGCAATGTATCGTTACTTGCTCTCTGCCTTCGTCAAGTGTTGGAGGAGTTCTCTTTCCAGTGGTGACCATGTACTTTGAATAGTCATGATGTCCAAGTAAGATGAACAGGTTTGCTTACTACACGTCGTAGCTGCCGCAGCAACCCAGACCATCGAATGAGAAATGGAGAAAGAGAAATCTGTGTTACCTATGGGTATTTGTAATCTCTGTTGTTGAATGGAATGGTGACTACTTGGAAAGCGGGTTAACGAACTGAGGGTGAAACGACATCAGCAGTTAGCTCAGGCACACACGCTGGAGCATGTCCTTGTGTTACGCCTGTTACGCTACTGAGAAAATTCGGCGGCAAAGCGCATCGTTGCTGGGACACGCTGTGAGGACCGGGGAGCGCCCTGGGCGCCTGCAGCAGAACAGCACAGCATGTCGTGGTCTTTTTTCCAACGCTCAAGTAATTGCTGGCTTGAACACCCTCAGAATGAACGTGTGTGTGGGCAGCCACTCGTGGGGTAATGCTAAAGGATACAGCAATGGCCAGGCAGACTTTTTTTGTCCTCTCTCTGCACCGTAGGCAGTATAATTTGGCATAATTCCCTACATGCCTGTACTTTTCTGAGACCAGCATTTGTCACCTTTTTATTTATTTATTTTTTTTAACCTGTATCCTTTAAAATCCCGTGATGAAGTGACTTAAAGTGGTGGCAGTCACCCATGTCAGATTCCTGGGATTTTGCACATTTAAGGATGCTAAAGAAGCAAGGTCTGTCTTGCAGTACACAGGGTGCTTTTAACTGCTTTTCCTGCTTGTACCTGCTTATCTCTTCCCCCAAAGGGAAAACTGTTTGAAAAGTGTACAGTGCCTTACTAAATCCATCTGCTATTACTAATGCATGACAAAAAGCCAGGCTGCTGCTCATACTTTTCAGAAGTTGTTGTGATGTGGAGTAGCAGAAAATTGCACTAAACAATTTTCCATCTGAGTCACTGGGGAAACAGATTAATGAATGTGGATGCTGTACTCATGCATTTAAACTAAGCCCTTTTTTCTACTGCTTCCCAGTCTTCTCAATTATAAATAATGCTGATACACCAAATGGTACCATCTCTCCAAATTATGATTCCCTCCACAGTCCGACTTTGAAATTTTGGACTTCATCAGATTAAACTGATGATTAAAAGGACAGTTTAATCTCATTCTCACATTTGCCAGGACTTCGTTCCACAAGTGTTAGGATTTATGTTGGTGTAAAGATGGGCAGAACTAAGTTTGTTATATGGCTCCACTCTAGCTAGGAATGTCTGCATCTACAAAGAACTTACCAGTCAACGTCAACCCCAGAAATGATAGGGATATTTGAAACAAACAAACAAACAAAACCCTAAACCTGTCTGTTTAGATTGTGTTTTAAAACTGCGAAGAAGAAATCATTTAATAAGGGATGCTTTTCAGGGAACTACAGAAAGGCACAGAAACCTTTTTAAAGTGGCAGATTAGAGTGTCAAACCCCACCCTGGGAGATGACCCAGACTGTCCTGACCACTCGGCTTGCTGCAGTCCATTAAATCTGTAATTTTTCCATTTAAGAATTCATATTTGTAACTTGATTCATGGCATTGATAAAGCTGTGGTCAGCCCTCCTGAAATTGTCATCCCCAACCTGATTTTGCACCCAAACTTTTATCAACTGCCTGTTCCCATCCCCTTTGCATTTACTGGTCGCATGCCAGGCTATTAAACAAGCATCTTTGTAACATATAGGGCGGTTGACCACAGCAGAAATGCTTAACTGGGAGGAATCGTTTGATCCAACCTTCCATTTGCTGGGCTGTGTAGGAGTAGTAGAGGGTAGACCACAGCACACCTGCAAGCCCAGTCACACGCGGGGTGAAGGCCACGCAAAGCGGGTATGGAACGCCGGGCCGCCCTGGCCATTTTCCTCTTTAGGGGCAGTGGGTGGCACGGGAGCTTCTCCGGTTGGGATTCAGGGTCACCTGGGAAGGTGAGACAAGGCGAGATGAGAAAGGGCCCTGTCAGGGAGAGCAGGCTTCCAGAAACCTCCTCCTGGAAACTGAGGCGCTGGTAAATGTTGGTACCTTTGGGGTTATCGACATCTGAGGGATTATCCTGAAAAAATCTCATTTTCTGATCGTAAATGGTTGAAAGGAAGGATTTTCCTAGCTTCGGTGATGCCTTTGGGATCCAGTCCTTGGATCTTGCCTCTACCTTTAGGCACCCAAATATCTCAGAAAATCTGTGTGCAAGATCTTAATTCACTATGATTTCTGTGCAGGGCCAGCTTAGGACGGCATGGACTCCCCGGTGAAGCCAGGGGCGTGCATTATAAATCCAGGTTTGTGGCTGTGTGCCTTGGGCTATAGCTGGCAATCATTTCTTCTTTGAGTACCATACATTGCAATGAAGTTTTGATTGGTGATTGTACCTTTAAGACACAATCAGTACCTAATAAATAATAGCACTTTAAAAGTGCTAAAAAAGCACAGTTAGTCATTTGCTGATTGCATAAGTGTAAATTTGTCACCTTTTTTTATAGTATCTTAAAATCTGTACGTGAAAGGTTTCTGTGATAATTTGCTATTGTATCCAGTTCTATACTGGTAAACTTTCTGCAGAATGATTTATGATGTTACGTGCCATCTGCTACAGTTTTTGGTAAAATTAATTTATCCTGCTTAGATATGGTTAACGTTTTCAGTATGAAGTTGGTTTCTGGAGTGTTTTCTTTTAGCGAGAGGCAGGTGGTGCTTCAGACACTCAGGGAATGGATTTCAGACGGAGTTTGGATTTGTCTTTTTAGAGGATTTGGGGATCTAGTTGTAAAACACAGCAGCGGATCGCCATTTGGTGAGCAAACAGTTCTCCAGACACAGATCCTGCTCGTTCGCTTTTGATTTGCTTCGAAGCATCACAAATGCTTTAGCTTAAAGATATAAAATAGAGCGACTGCAGCTCTACGGGAAAACAGGCAGCGTTTGGCCTCAGGGCAAGAATTCTGGGTAGAAGGGCGGATTAAACATCATATGGACACTGTAGCCGTATAGGGCAGCCCATGTATACGTGCAGTAAGGACACGTGTGTGCAGCAAGCACAGCATCTCCAGAAGCAGCGCTGCTTCAGCAGGACAAGTCCTCGGGGAGCGTGGGATGCCGAGGGTGGTCCCACACCAGCCGGGTGACAAGGGCGGAGGGGAAACACCGTGGCGGGCTGCGGAACCGGCGGGCACCGCCGCCGGCTGCTAACAGCGTGTCGTGGTCTTGCCTGGTAGTTCTGGGGTTTCGTCATTCCTAGTAGTTCTTCCCACAGCCATTCGAGGGCAGCAGGCAAGCAGTTAAAGGAAATGAAATCTTTTTTTTTTTTTTTTTTTTGGCAATATGAACATTTGTTTTGCTCGAGTTTTAAGGAAATAATGTCTTTGTTCTTTTGGCCATATGTCTCTCTCAGGCTGTTAGTAAGGCTAAGCTCTGCTGGTTGGGGTTTTGTTGTTAGTGTTGCTTTGTAAATAAAAAAAAGAGGGAAACGCCCATTACGCAAAGCAAAATGTATGTAAAATACAGGGAGCTATTTTGTTTACTACATGGTTTGCCTTTTTTTTAAACAAATCTTTCTTTCCATATTGCTTTCTATATATGCAAGCCCAGAAGAAACTCAGTCTTGAGAGGTGTAAGTAGCAACAGCCTTGAGTAGATCATCCGAACCCCCCCTCTGAGAACCAGCAGCTCTCAAATTTGAGAGGGAATGTGAAACTTCTCTGGAGGAGAGAAGAGGTTAAATAAAAAAAACCAAATAACTTTGTATATAAACTCTCAAATTTTACTACAGTTGGAAATTGCTCTTTAGCAATTTAAGATAATTGAATAAATAGCTTAAATAAAAGGTAACACTTTTAAAAAGCAGAGTTGTGTAGGAACCCTGTCATTCCTTTTGCTTGGATAAATAACTGGAGAAAAGTTAGAAATTATGAGGTTGAGGTAAAGAGTTAGTTTTCACAGTGGAGTCACTAGTGAAGTTCTGCAGGGATACGCATTGTGTAACATTTGTAAGTGATTGGAAAAAGATGTGACTGGAAAGGAGAAAAAGTTTATTGGTGTTAACAAATTGGGTAGTAAATAATAAATAATAAATCAAGACTGTAAGAACTGCAAAAGGACTTAATGGGACTCAGTGACTGGCTGTTAAAATGGCAAATGAAAGTCAGCTTTGATAAATGTAAAATGATGCACATGGGGAAAACCACTGCTAACTTCACATATAAAATTTGTGTTATCTTACCAATTGCCACTCAGGAAAGAGATCTGAGAGTTATAATAAATGGTATTAGGTGTTCTAGAGAAAGAGATAATGAGCAATCAGAAAATATCACTACACTATTATACAAATCTCAGTGCGCCCTCGCACTATACAGGCTGCTCTGGTACTCCCATCTGAAGACTTATTTAGCAGAATAGGAAAAGATTCATGGCAAGGCAACAAATGTGATCAAAGATTCCCAAATGGCTTCTCTACAAGGAATGTACATTGCAGAATAACCTAGGACTTCTGTTTTATTTTTAATTCTTACATTTACCCAACATCAGAAGACTGATGACTCAGGGAAGATGCAGTTCTATATTAAAAGTCCTAGAGAAAAGTTAAGGGCGTGATAAAAGCCCGTGAGTGGCATCGGAAGGCAGAGAGGGAATGATTGTTTAATGACTGTTCCAGTAGAGCAACCAGAGGGCACCGAATTAATTAAAAAAAAAAAGTCAGCTCAAAACAAAAGGAAATGGTTCTTTGCACCATGAGTAAGTAAACTGTGAAACTGCTGCAGTATGGGTGGCTGCTGAAAACACTGGCTTCAAGAAGCCCCTAGAAAAATTCATGTAAGAGAAATTCTTCAAGGGCTACTAAATACTATGATGCCCGTTTGTGGTTCAAGAAGCTTCCAAGGAAGCTCCAAGTTGCTGGAAGCTGGAGGACAGTTGTGGGGGGGAGCTCACTGCAAGGCTTGGCCCACCTTCCACGCGTTGGAGTGGGATCGCGAGGCGCCCAGCCCTGGTTTCAGCCAGTGGGATCCCTCTGATCTTTGATGTTCTGTTCTCTTGAAACCAACAAAATACATATCACCAGATGGTTTTATAGCCAGGTAACATGCAATTTCCTAGAATGACGTCCTAGCAGTTGTTGATTCAATGTCATCTGTGTGCTACAGACACGCAGACATAGTTCTTTGTCTCAGTTATTGCCCATTCGCTTCATACAGTCAGAGAGTTTGCTTGGTTTCTGTGCGTTAATCTTTGGCAGTTACTGTCCTGGTGGCAAATATTTTGTGCTTGTCAGCTAGACTGTTGCATTATGTAGCATGTAAAATTTAGGCTTCTATCTGACCTATTTGTCTAGGTCACCTCTGCAGTGAATAAAGAGAAAGAGGCATTTCCCATTAATGACATCGTGAGATGGGAGAGATATAATTACCCAATGTATTTTCTTTGGCGAGAAGTTAGGAATAGGATGTTCCTACAGATAAACCAAGAAACCACAGGACTTTCAATGGGGAAGGTGAGAAAAAGGATTTGTGCTGCTTCAATGGATGAAGCAGAAATCTGTTAAAGCTGGGGTGGGAATAAAGGCTGGCCATGCAGAGGGGAGATGGATGGAGGAGGAGGATTAGAAAATTCTTCTGCTGTCTTTACTGGGAAAAAAAAAAGGTATTATATTGTGTCAGTAACCATTACACAGATGAGGTGAATCACCCCTTGGAGATAATCGTTCCCTCATTAACTGCAGAGGTTCATGCTTGGCTTAGACCAGAAACCTCTGTCGTAGAGAGACGTTTGCTGCAGTTAATTGCACCTTGTGGTGGTGCAGCCCTCCCGCCCCAGACCACGTTGAGATCTCAGGATAAGCCGTGCACGCTTTGGGAAAAACTCCCTTTGGGCTGTTATTTTGGTTGGGAGGCCACAGCTGGGCCTTCTGCTGCTTGAATTGCGTACCAGAATGACTGAGCAGGAACTGGGGCCAGAATGTAAAATAATGACCCAAGCCAACCATCTCGAGACCCTGTAAACAGCGATCCAAGGGGAGACCTTCGGGTCTGTGGCACCGCGGTGGCTGCGCGACCCCGCGTCTCCCGCTGAGCTGGGACACCTCTCGGGGCAGATTTTGTGAGGGTTGAGAGATCGTCCACCGACGGTTTTGGGAGGAGTTAAAGGAGCGATTTCACAGGGTTCACTGACTGTCTGTTGATGAGTGCTGGCACACAAAAGTAATTCATGCAACTCATGAAAGGCAAATTTTAATCATAGGTTAACCTCTGTGTGCGTGTGTGTGTAAAACTTGGTTCAGAACTGTTTTACCTGGGTGTGTGCATGCTTTTGCAGTTTGGTTCAGAGCTATTTTGTCTGTCTGTGTGGTTCAGAACTGTTTTATCTGTCTGTGCATGTGTGTGATTTGATTTAACCTCCAACTGTGTGCAACCCTGCTGTAAGTTTTGGGTGATCCTTGCCATTTTCCAATCTTTAACTGAGTTGCAAATTTGATTGCAATAAATTCCATCGAGTCACTCTGTTAAATTGGCTGATGATTAAGTACTGTTAAAATTATACAACTTAATCTTGTGATCTATCTCAAAAATATTAATAAATCCTAAATTGCTGTTAAACCAAAGCTATGTAACAAAATAACTTGCATGACATTCCTTCACTGACACTGGCCTCTGAAAAAAAATAACATCAGGTGGCTCCTGAGTCACTTCAGCCACTTCAACGGTTACTTTTACAGTCAGAGAAATCTGTCAAGTCTTCATCTGATTTGACATTTGGAACTATTTTTTTTTTCCTCCTATTTTTTCTCCAGCTTCGAAGATTGTCATCCTTTGACTCTTGGCTTGCAGAACAAATTTGCTTTAAGATTGCACTCATCTCCTTAGTAAACCAGATCAGTATTACTCCTAAGTAGCTGAGCTGAATAATTTACTGAAGGCAAGATGACTGCTTCTAAATCATGCTTTGGAGGTGTACTAATTGTTAGCTGCCAAGGGTTCGTTAGTTCAGCAAAGAATCTGGCTGGAAACTCTTCAGTATCTCATGAAAACTGCTTGCACTTCCATTAGAGCCACCAACTTATTTCTCATATCCTCGCTCCATTCAGATTTAAGCTAATCATCCTAGATTTAGCCAGGGACACAGGGAAGAATGCAGATCTCAGCTGCACCAGAGTCAGTGGAAGACTTGTTTACAGATGTCAGGAGATTATTATTTGAAGCTTTCAAGCAATCAACATGTGTTTTGTCAAAATATGTTTTTGGCCTTACTTAGCCTTACAGTCTTTGACTTTAAATTCGGCAAACAGTTATGCAGTCACACCAGCCATTTCCAGTATGAGTCTCATTTTACCTCTTTGTCCGGCATTGTAACTCTTACCGGAGTGAGTTGCATTCTAACAGAACTGGAGAATTCGGGCTGCCTGAGAAGATAAGCTGTGGTGTACAAGCTGTAGCTCCTAGTTTGTTTTCTCTACTGAAAAAAAGGAAAAGTTTCAAATACCTGCATATTTAAGCTAAATATCAAAGCCTTGGTTAGAGTTTGGGGAGAAAGAGGAAAATATTGCAGTGTCTAGAAGGGGAGAAATAAAATGCCTCTACAGCTGGTCTATAGATACACTTGGATCTAATGACCTGGGACTGTGTTCGGGTGCCACTCTGAGGAAGGTAGTGCCAGGCAGTGGTACAGACTGTTTGCACCTTTGAGAAAACCACAGCTACAAGGGAAACCCAGTTTGATGACTGCCTTTGGCGAGCCCCCCCCGAAAGCAGAGCAGCTGCTGGCGCGTGGGGTTCATGACTTGCACCAGGTTGTTACTGCACCTGGTTGGCATGGCTCCCCTCAGCAAGGCACAGACACGCGCTTCGGGTTTCGTTTGCTTCAGTGCGGGCGATACACGTGCCTAAGGGCGCTTCGTGTAATTTTTTCATCAGCACACGTATAATCTTCAACGGCAGCAACAGTAGGTGTGGTATGATCAGAGCCCGAGTGGGCGCAGTCCACTCCTCATATTAAGCAATATTTACATTAACCACAGAATTCTCACCCAGGTAAGAATATCGCTTTTATTGCGTCATCCCGTTGCTATTCGCCGTTCTTGGCGCAGAGAGCGTTCGCTCATGCGGTATTACTGCACATGTAAAACGGAGCCTTTTTGTGCACTGTCCGTTCGCTGTAAAATGTGTGGAAATCGGCTGAACGAGCGTTGCGTCCATCTGTGCCCACCCGCTGACTAATGCCGGCGGCAGAAGAACTGGGCAGCGAGGAGACTGGCGGGCGCAGCGAAGGCTGCGATGGGCAGGCCGTTACGCTAGGCGTCAGCCTCGGCGCGGCGACCGCGGGGAGCTGCAGGATCCCCAGCCCGGCTCCACAGGGCCACAGGTGAGGACAGACACCTTTATCCGTACAGCCGAGCCGTAAAGGTGCGACGTGTACAGAGGAGAGCAATCTAACGTGTTTTGGAGCAACTTATTGAAATTATCTGTTCGGTGCAATACAAAACAGCGGAGACAAGTATCGCTGCAAGAGCTGGGCCGCACTAGACCGGGTCTGAGTTAACTGATGCTTCAGCCCCCTGCCTGTAAGCGGTCAGGTTGATGTTTTCCTTTTGGGCTACTAAGACCCAGTGGTAAATAGTTCTTTCTGTCAAGGCTGCAGACAAGAGAAGCCCGACGTGCACAAAACTGAGGGTTGAAAGAGGTTGCTGGCGTAAGTTCTGCACCTGAAGCATAAAATTAGTAGAGAAATAAATAGTCCTCTCTGCACATTTGGTCCTTAAGAGTTTAAGAAAGGTTCTTGATTTCTCATTGCTTATTGTTGAAAACTTACTTTGAAAAGTAATAGAGTTTTGAAACAAATGAAACATTGGTTCCTGGATGTCTTGTTATAACACAAACACTTCAGACTGGACAGCCGAGGGCTCTAACTCTATGTCAGGATACCGCCAGGGGTTCGTTCCAATTTTCCATCTCCAAAATCCCAGACAGACGTGCATCTGTGTGCCAGACATGCTGGATCTTCTCCACCTGTAGAACTCGCACGGTCAGTGTGTGCGCAGTCACCCTGACCTACTGCACGTGTGGGAATTCTCCGTGCCTTGTATTCAAGCAGGTCTGGACGTCCACTGGTTCCAGAGAAGGAGCTGATGTTCCAGCCAGAGGAGGTTGTATGGCTGTTCAGTCAGTGCCATGGCATAAAATGCTTTGTCAGCAGGGAACTAAATGAAGGTGAAAATCATCACCTGCTGAAAAGGAGCTGACACAGGAAAGAGGGGATGTTCTCAGTGTACTCTGACAATTTTTTTTTCCAAGATTTATCTACCATTTTTCTATCCCCTCAACATACTTTTTTTCTCCCCTGTATTCCTCATGGGTAGTTACAATTATTTTGTGTGGGGAAGCAAGACAGCTGACTATGGCAGCTAATGGATATGGGGGATTGGGTAGGAGTAGACTTGGGACAGGAGAGGGATCAGTGGGAGAAGTCTCTTTTGAGTTACTCTCATCTGAGGTGGATCCATTCTTAGCCACCAAATTTTTCATGGCTACCTTAACATACCCAGGATTATTCCCATGCTGTTTCTCATTTTAGCTAGGCATCTTGCCTTATTCTTACCCAAACCTGCTACCAGAGAAGTGGCTTGTCCTCCCAACATAGAAAAGTAACTTGTTTAGAGAAAAATATTATTCTATGTTCCCGGAGAAGTTTTCACGCATGTGTGGAAAATCATAAGTATTTTCCCCTTTCTGTAGCATTGCACTGGCTACTCTCTGTACTTCAGAAGTTATACTTTGTGTTTGCCTTTTACATTTCTTTCATTTCAACAGAAATGTTAGAGAAGTGACTCCTGGGATACAGTTTTTAATTGGGCCAGTTTACAAGCTAATCCCAGGCTCCCAGCTGGATTATTACAAGTGCAATAGTTGGTCTGGTTTGGGATGTCAAAATGAAAAGGTTGGACAAGTTTTACAGCTTCATGCTTAACTCTGAGTTTTCCTTGAAATAAACATGCATTTGTGGGTCTATAAAAAGTGCTCACTTTGAGGAAACGTATTGAGAATTGCTGGTGGAGAGGAACTGTGATATGAGTAATGAAGAAACTCTCTGCAGCACTGGGATGTGTTTGGGTGCCACCTTTTTTGCAGACAAAACCCAGCTTCATCCAAGCCTCAGAGAGACAAAGGAAGGGAAGAGGTATTCATCTACCCTATCAGCTCTTTATAGTTTTGGTAAAAGTGCAATTGCTGAATCGTATGCTTCCCTTTTGGTCAGATGAGTTGATAAGAGTGAAACCAACTATAAGAAAGTAAATTAAAAGCAGATTGGAGATTAAATCCCTATGGGATTTTTTTCTCATGGATTTTGGCTGTTTCTTACAGACATCTGCTTTTGTAATCTTTTTACTTAATAGTAGATAGCTGCAGGCTTCTAGATTTCAGAACTGCTCAAGTTTTGCTATGACTTCTGGTATCACAAGTTCCTATGTTGGAAGTTTGATGGCTTTGATTTTTGTGCATTCCTGTTTGTAACCAAAAATCAAAAGCAATTGTTCATCTTTTTGGCTGCAGGGATGTTAAAATGCACACACGCTAGCCCAGTGTAACAGTTGGCAGTACAGGCTTCTGCTATTAGCATTCACAGACTGAAGCTTGCTGTAGCCTGCTCCTGGATATACCACAACCAAAGCATTTTGCTAACGATATCTGTGCTGGGCTCTTGAAGTTCTTGTTTCAGAACAGGCATCTGTAGCAGCAGGAACCTCCTTACAAACCAGATCACGTGTAAGGCCTATTAGCCATCTGAGCTACGTGCGTACAGGTTTTAGACTAGGGAATTCAAACACTAGGGGCTGGATATTTATTTATTTATTAGGAAGCTGTGTATGAGTGAAGCAGCAAAAAAACCCAAAAGACATTACTTACTTCAAGCTAGTAATTTAGGCTGTTTAGCCAGTGGCTCTGCTTATAAACCCTTTTATGGGATGCCTTATCCTCTTAAGGTAGATGCCAGAGACAGGTGGAATGACTCGCATTCAAGGGATGCCTCTAACTCTCTGTTGACCATGGAAACAATCAGCATAAGCTCCACAGCTTGCTTTTAGACAGCTGAAGGCAGAGGCAATGAATCAAACATATATCTAAATCTTTTTGCTGGTTCAGAGCACAAGACTGCATTCGCTTCACGGACAGGCAGGGTGAGCCTGGGTCTGCTTGCAGGACTGTTTGAATACATCCCTAATTCGCCCTGACCTTCTCATGGCCAAGCACAGCTGGCTGTATTTCTCACCGGACACGTATTGCAGCAGGCAGCACATTCCTGCAAATTGTCCCCAAAAACCCTCTGGGTTTGAAACTGTTTTGTTTTATTCAACGCTGGATATGGAAATGGTCTCACTAGTGCTTATGCAGGGACAGTACTATGTCTAGCTGATAATCCTCTGCTTATATATGGAAGGATCCCCTTAGCTCTTCTAGACACAGTTCTGCATTAGGAGATTGCTTGGTCAGTTTTATTATCCTGTTTGCAGAAAGATTCAGAAAGAATTGCTACTTTCTGAAACAGTTTCTTCTCCTGTAATAACATACAGCTTCTATGAGCATAATAACTATTTTAAGAGCTGAAATCATGCTTAAAACCCTGTATTATTTCAAACACAGGCAAAACCACCCTTCTTCTTTAGCATTCTTTTATTCTAGGAACCTTGTTTGCTCACGAGATCTTAATTTCATTTAGAACTCTAAAATCCCTAAATTTAGTAGATGAATAGTTTCTTCTCCCGCAAATGTGGCATATAGTTTTGTGTCTTCTGCAAGAGTTCCCAAAGGTTCCTATGTCAGATTGGAAGCTTGGCTGTGATAAATACATATAAAAGGTACGATGTATAGGACAAAGTGGTCTGCAGTATTATTCATCAGGGAACGGCAGGTAGATTTTTATGTGATTTCTTCTACTCATGGGCATTCACTGACCTTTCATCTATGATTTGTCACTGTAGAAGGAAAAGAGGAAAATGCAACCTGGTGAGCTTTTCACTTTATTGAGGGCTATGAAATCCTCTGACCCCCTATAAAGTGCCAGTCGGATCAAATGTCATGAACAGAAAAACTATGGCTGGCACAGCAGATCCATCAACTTCAGTAAGTAAATGCCACCAACCCTGAATCTCTTATTATTAGATCTTACATCTGGATCTTTGGCATAAGTGAACATGATGAGAGAGCTTGTAAAAAACATATGGCACCCCTTTGGTTATTGTAATAAAGAGACAGAAAAAACTTGTTGGATCTCTTACCTCAGTTTGCTGCCAGTGCAGAGAAACATGAGGGACCCCCGAGGGTAAATGTGAGCAATAAAACTCACTAAGCTGACTGAAGGAATATCAATTCAGTGTAGTGAAACAACAAATGCCAGGAGACCAATCAGTTAAAATACGATTCACAAGTACCTGCAGACCTGCATGTGGAAAGTGCTGTCCTCCCTGCACCTGTTTTGGGTCCTAATTCAGCAATGCACACGTGGAGATGCCTTACTGCATCAGGACCAAAGACATGTAAATCACAAATGAAAAGATGGTCTACAATTAAATGCAGACGATAGGTTTAGGGACACAGATTATTCTGTGATTAAGTGGCTATGTGTTTTATTGATCAGAAGGGGCATGAAAAGTGACCCTTATTTCTTCCTGCTTCCACTTCAAATTCATTGACAGTCACATTTTACTTATATTTTTCTTTCATCTTATTGTTAAATGTTGGCAAAGACTAGAATGTTAATTTTAGTGTGTATAAATAATTTATTGAATAATAATATATGAAAATGAATTCGATATGCTTCTCTATATGAATGACATTCTATTATTGAAATTTATTAATCAGCACATTCCACTCCATCAAATCTAAATTTTTTGAGGAAGAGGAGGAGAGGAGGTGGAGAGGCGGTTGGGAAAACTGCAGTACAGTGGGCTGACTAAATCTGAATACTTGGTCTCTGAAAATGCAGCTATCAGTGTAATTCAAATCATGCTGATGAGATACAGAACAGCTATATGCAGTCATAATAACAATTTATATACCGTCAATATTAATAGCAGTGTCTGTTTGAGAACACAGTTTTTAAAATAGGTACGTACAATTTTATTAAGTATAAAAAGACACCGTGCAGAGCACAATACAATATATTTCATCTTTAATTCTGCTAGTTCTCAAACTCCACTGTCTTAATTGATATTGTCATCAATGACCACTGGATGGAATTACTTCTCTGTATAAAATGAGGCTTCTCTGGATGAATTAATGCTGTTTGGTTTTAAAAATGCAGTAATTTCCTTTCAATGGCTACTTACACTGATCAAACCCTGTCAAGATTCTTGGCTAGCCTGTATTTGGTTTCTAATAGATGCTATGACGCTGCCATTTTCCCCTGTTTTGCTTTGCTTCTCTCTGAGAATAGGTCTTTCAAAATATTGTTTCTGACTTTGTTCCAAGTTCACAACCAGATCACTGGTTCAGGCCATTTCTACATTCCTCACATTACTAAACTTACACTGACATCAGCTGGAGTTTTCAACATGCAAGGGTTCTCCCCTAAGCTCCTTTTCTCCCCCAGTCTTTTCTAATGAAGCATAGAAGGCATGCTGAAAATGATTTATTTTTTTTAGAATTTGGGGGTTCCATTTTCTTATTTTCTTCAAAGTAGATGACATTGCCTTCCAGCTTTGACTATTTTCTTTGGAAAAGCAGACATGTAAACTTAATAACTTAGTTACATATTTTGTTTGCACATTCTGATTTGGTTTGATTAAAAAAAAAAAGTCAACTCTAACTTCAAATTGATTTAAATGATAATGTGCGAGTCTTAAAAGAAACAACTTGTACTTCCTCCTCTCTAAAATATATTAACATTAGACTGGAAAATAAAGAATACAGAAAAGCTGAGATTATGCTATCACGTAATATCTGCCAAACAAAGCCCGGTCTTTTGCTAACATTAGCTTACTACATCTGCAATACATGCTAAGCAAAGACCCTATTTCTCTAACAGGTACATTCAGACAATATATATTTTATGGAATAAATATATAATATATCCAGTTATAGATTTCTGAATAGTAACTATAATAGATACAAGCAATACCTACATTTAAAAATACAGTTCTAGGATTCCCTAACTTTACTACTGATAAAATTAAAATTGACCTAAAACTTTCTCACTCTGATGCATAATAAAATATATGGAAACACCAAGAGTAAAAAGCCAATTGCTTCTACAAATGGAATACTTTATAAATATAGTAAATTGCTATTTCCAGAGGGAAAATTGAAAATTATAAACAGGAAGTTAGGTTAAAACAGCTCTACAATATATAGTACAAAGTGGCTATGAAGCGTGATGTACGAGTTTGATGTCTGTGGCAAAATTTCAAACTGATGTAGTTGTTCATTTCTGTAGATAACTGTAGAGAAAGATTCTGTCCCCAAAAGCAGCCAATCTTGATCTCCTTAAAACAAAACTTTCAGTGACTACAGAAAGCCAACTGGCCAATTTGTCAGAATAAGGAGTGCAAGATTAGATCTAACAGAATTATTTGGAAGCCCTGAACTTCTTTGTTTCATAGGGTTTACCTATCATGCTGTTCTCATTAGGAACAGAGTCACAGAAGTACTATGCATCTGTGACTGCCGTGTGCTGAAAGGCCTTATCGTGAAGTTACCCTCCCTATAGCTGTCTTTACATTATTCTTGTATTGCACATTCTCCAGATGAATTCTGTTTTGTGTTCCTGTAGTTGTTTCCTTTTGCTGGAATACTGAAGTACACCTCTGGTTGCTTGATTACTGAACTCTTGATCGAGGCTTTTTTTTCCTTGAGAATAACCTAGAATTAAAGAAACACATTTCTCAGAGCAAGCACAAGGAACTGAGGAATTAAGTTGCCAGCTGTCTCTGCCTGCCTCTCTTCCCTTTTAGTTTAAAGAAAAATTTAAAATCAGTAAAAATACCTTATTTGCTAATGAAAAGATTTAGGTAACTTAAAAAAACTAAAAAATTCCCCTGAGACTGTGCCATTTGTATGTTCATCTCCTGCAATGGCCCTATTTTACCCAGAAACCCAAAACTTACCTTCATGAAATACTACTGTTTATACCTCCTGCCTGAGTTGAGGCCCTGAGGTGGGATTCAGATCCCACTCACAGCCTTTGTTTGCATCAACAAAGCTGGAATTCTGGTGGTCACAGGACAGGGGATCTACAAGGCAGGTGTTTTCCCCTAAATATCAACACAGGACAGCGTTAACATTAATAACAATGAAACCATCACTGGGAGCTTCAGTTTCTGACCATTTGGGGACTTTCTGAGTCACTTGTAAATTCTCACTGGTACAAACATCCTGTTTTGGGAACACCTGGTATAAGATGTGGAGGATTAGGATGTAAGTCATTGGGACGTGCTTCCTAATTGATTTTGTTTGGGCAAATGGAGCGTATCTATAAATGCATCTATGTCACAAACTCTCACTGACTTCAGAAAAACTGCATATAGGGAGAATCTCTGTACCTCACATCATGTGTTTTGACTACACCGGGAAACCTGCAAGCCTCTTGGAAGCTACTGCAATATTGAATGTCAGTCAAGAGTGAATGAAATACTTCCTACCAAACTGCAGAATGAGAAGTAAGCACTTGTAGGTTCCCTGAGGAGTAACCACAGAGTGAAGTCTGGGTTCCCTACAGCACGGAAGGGACTAGGAAGACTTTTCTTCATGTACCAGCAGCAGATCTCAATGTTTTGTTGCAGAGTGGTAACGGACTAGTTGAAAATACACTAAACTCTGTCTAAATCTGGTAGCATACTCTTACTTGTCACAAATGCTCTGGTTTTTAATTAAAAAATGTTCCCAGGAACGACAGACTTCTGACACAGTCTTGCTTGCAGGTAAGCCAAGGCTGCATAGTGGCTGTTGATCTTGGTGTTATTAGTTGGAAATTGGCTCCAGAATTTGTTAGGGCCTTTCACTTATTTTGAAAATGCATTTTTACTGGGGCAGACCATGTGGAGATGTACTAAAGAATGAGCTCTGATCATCCTCCCTGTAGTACGGGCTTGCTGGGGCTCTGAGGGCACTAATAAGCCCTGACTGTCCCTGACCCCCTTCCCCGGACTCCCCTCACCTGCCCACGGCCCAGGACCCCACGTCAGCCCCCCGGGGCCGTCAGCCCCCAGCCCAGCAGCAGGGCAGCAGGGCCGGTCTCCATCTCCCCAGCCCAGCAACAGGGCAGCAGGGCCGGTCTCCATCTTCCCAGCCCAGCCACAGGGCAGCAGGGCCGGTCTCCATCTCCCCACAGCCCTGCCCGGCCCGGCCGTGGGCCCCACAGAGCCAGGCCCACCCGTGGGCCCGTCTCCCCCCCAGTCTCAGCCGGTCCCCGTCCCCGGGGAGGTGCCCGACGCCCGGGGCCCCTTGGCCGCCCCGACCCGGGCTGGGGCTGGGACGGGCCCTGGCGCCAGGCCCTGCCCTGACGGACCCCCGGATCCCAGGGTGCTGCCGGCCCAGGCAGGGTGCCGTCAGGGGGCTTTAGGGAAGACCAATGAATCCTCTCACCTACGACATATGGTTTTGCTGTGTGGTTTGCTGCTGTTGCTGCTGCCGAATGAGCAATTGCTGCTGTTGCCGGCGCCGGGCCGTCCTCAGTTTTTCGAAGCGAGCCTCCATCTCCTCCAGCACCTTGGGAGTGTAGCGAACCACCAGCTTGACGCTGTCCTTGGCCGCCTTCAGCAGCTCCACCGCCTTCTCGTGGTGTTCTCCTTCCACACTCTGGGAGCAGGGAGAACATATTTAATAACGGTAAAGCTGCTTTGATCTAGAGCTCTTTCCCCTTTTTCATATGGAAAGGCCATCGGGGTTTTGGGAAGTCTCTGCACCTTACAGTTTTCAAGGGACCATCAAGGGAAAGTGTTAAGTAAGGTTTATGTGCTGCTGGGTATGTATTAATTTTCTTATTTTAAACAACACTAATCTGTTTTAGGTTGCGTTACAAACCTAATTTCTGATCTGTGTGAAAAGGAGGGGAAATACTCAATGAGCTTTATGCAAACAAAAACAACGTGAAAAAAACCCCAAACCCCTCAGTAAAAACCCAAACAAACTGCTTGCAAGGTACAAAAAATAAAATCCTATTTAAATGTGGGTAAGAAATGAAGAAATTGCAAGTTTGAAATGGCAATTCCTTTCTTACGCCCTGGCCCTGTTTGGATCCCGCAGGGAACGACATGTGGTGATTAAGCAGTCGCTGAGCTGCAGGCGAAGGAACATGCCTGCTGCTCCCAGGGACAGCCCGCGTCCTAGAGAGTTAATAACATTGCTCACACAGTTAACATTTATGTGACATGGGCTCTCTATTGGAAATAACCTAGTCGTTATCTGGTTTGTTGTAAGCAATCAAACACTAACAACCGAAACATTGCAAATTCCTGCTGAAAGAATATGTATTTTCCCTCCTTTTCTGCAAAATGTTTTACAGTAAGATGGTATCTGCTGTTAAAACAGAAGTATTCCCAAAGGGGCTCAAGCTCTCATTTCTACGCTAGCATTGTTTGAAACAGTAAATTTCCAAAAGGGGGAGGTGACTCGGCTGTGAAAAGAGTATTTAATTTCTACCACTAAGTAGACTGACCAGAGTGCTTTTCAGGCACGTGGATTGTTCCACACCTTAAGAGAAAGGAAGAAATTATCTAATGGTGTATGATTGCACACGTGTGTTGTAGGCTATATTCCAACAAACAGAAGTGTCTCTGCACAGAAGAAAAAAGCCTGCACACCTGAGATCTTCACAGGGATTTTAGACCATTTAAAAATAAGTAATTTTCTTCCCACATAAAATAACTCAAGTTCTACTACACGCTGCGGTTTAAAACTCTTGTGTATACCATGCAATTTAAAATGAAACTATACCCGTAGGCTTCCAAAGAGAAGCAGCAGCATTCAAAATATTTGAAGTTCAATTCATGCTAAAAGAATAACTTAGCATCATTATAGCAACTGTCAGAAGAAAATTCGTTCTATTTTCATCTCTCCTATTTGACTGAGTAGCATTGTGCAAGAACAGTGAATAAGAATTACTTCTGCTGTGGCACACTATGAGCTAGAAATAATGATTTAAAAGTTTCAAAAAGCAGACACAATACACTTCTACATAAATAATATAAACAACACAATTCAGGCTTATTGCCTTGCTATTTATCTTCCTTCCATTAAATATCCTTCAAGATATCAACACAAATAATTATTTCATGTCTGGGTCAACTGACTGGACTCAAGAGTTTCTACAGAAATGTTAAGATGCTCTGAAAATATTAATGCAAGTTAGAGAAATAATGAATGTAATTTCAGGTGCTGAAATGATTACCAGAAACAGAGAAAATCTTGAATTAAACATACATTTGATTGTTGAAATAAATGACTTGGTGTTTTTGAACTGTACGTTTATGAAATTCCTCCAGTAGGTCTCCTATTCAAAGATCTTAAAGAAAACTCATGATCTGTCATGACCAGGTTTGTTAGAAATTGTGATTAGGATAAATCTGCTGAACAAGCACTCTTACCCAAAATTAATCTGGAGAAAAGAAGTGTTTCCTTATAAATATTTGAAAAAGAGGAAATTGTTGTTGCATAAGAAACAGTGAATGCGTCTAATGCTCCAGAGCTAAAATAAAAAGCTACAGATGCACAGGCTGTTTTATGAAATTGCTTTAATGAACAGATCACAGATACAAATTAAAACCTCTTCCCAAAGTCCCCTACCCCATAACTGCTCAATGTTAGAACAGGCAATCACACCTAACAAATACTGTAACTATCTTTTATAACTCATTGCTTTGTGACTGGCTTTGATACTGGAGTTTGTAAGCAGAGTTCTCACCTTAAGAGGAACTGTATAAAATTTGGCATTGTTTTATATTTAATTTTTTGCTTGTGAATCATGGTCAGTATGATATGGCATGGACATCCAGAGGAAATAACAGTGTATTCAGTGTTGTCATGATTAGTTTTGCTGTAGAACAGTATGAACTTTGAACAGGCTATGAACAAAAATTGTAATCGCCCAAGCTACATGAAGTAGCTAAAATATTCATTTGCTTTCAAAGAGTTGGATGTTCTAACTGACACAAATAAGCAATTGTGATTGTATCTGTTCTGTAGGGGAGTAAGAAGATGGTGTACTTTAATACTTCATACAACTTAGTAAACTGAATTTAATTTATGATTGCCTGTTTTCTTTCCCATTTGCCTCTGGCCTTGTTCTTCCAGTTTACAGCCAGTATTTTCTAATTAGAAATGAAGGGTTTGACTTTATTGCTATCCAGGTCAATGGAAAACTCCCATCGATTCGAACAGTAGTGATACAGAATTAAGCCTAAAGCTCTGAACCATAAGCAAAGAAGGGAAAATAACAAAGGCAAAGTAAAAGATAGTGCTGCTAAAAATGAATCCTACTCTCCAGACATACCTGACTCAGGTCTTAACGACTACAGTTTTTAGCTGCTATTAATATGATTGCTATACTTGCTCTTAATGTCTTCGTTGCTGCTTGCACTCATATTTCCAAGGCATTACAAATGCTTCACCTGCATAGCGGTAGCTGCACAACCAAAATAGCAGAGGCCCTTGGAGTAGGGAAAAGAGCTTATACCAGTGAAGGAGGTTGTTTTGCTGTTTGAATTCTTCCACCTCTGCAAACCTCTGAGGCTCTGCTGGTGAAGGACTCCTGCTGGTATTGGTCATGCTTGTACAAGGGATTTTGCTGACTGGATTATACCGGCTGGGGACATTGCGAGGATCTGACACACTCATGTTACTTTAGAACCGCCCACCAAACATGGGATTTAATAAATTTGTTTCAGCATGTATATTGTTATTTAATATGCAATTTTTTTATTACATATATTTATATATACTTACGCCTTTATTTCCATTATTGCATTGGCAGATTGCATCAAAAAGAAGGATGCAAAATACTGTAGAGACTAGAACAGGTGAAAGAACTGCACATATGGTGTGGGGAAACACCAACCATTACTGTCTCCAGGTTCACAGACTTGTCATAAATATAAAAGAAAAAAATCCTGCTCTCTTGCAGACAAAAAAGAGAATCTGACTGTTACCCCACAAGTTGAGAAACTGAGGACAATATTTCTATTAGGTATATGTAAACAAATGCTTGGGTGACAAATTAGCCATTATAAATCTATTTTGCATCCCTTTCTGTATCTGACTCACACCAGGTATCTGACAAACGCAGAATCTTTGCCAGATATGAACAGCCACCAGCAAGTGCTTTTGCTGAGCCATCTGCAGCTTTACTGCTTTCCATTTCCTTTACTTTTAGGGGGTGTGGGACAAAAGTATGTAACAAAATGCCCAGCATAATGAGAGAACACTTTTTTTAACATTCGGTGAAACAGCTCAAGGAACAGTCACCCCAGTCATGCTGGCATAACGAATCTGGATTCTGAACACACCGCTCTAATTTTGTTGATAATTATAAAGTTGGATAACCACCAACTGCTGAGCACAAACAAGTTACAGATATTTCATTTTCATTTCATGTTCCACTGCTGAGCCGTCTGTTGTATTGTACATACTGTATATTATTTGCTTTTCTCCAGCTAAATTAAGAGAAGCACAGAGTGAACTAGTCCCAGTGAACAACATTAAATTTAGACCTTTTTCCTCCTGTCTGAAGCTGTCTGCAAACAAATTACTGCTTCTATAATTTTTGCCTTTTTATGAATTATATTGTATGGGCTTAATTCAGCCCAAGTTTGGTTTATGAATATTGGCTCATAGGCATTATTTCAAGTATGCAACTGCAATTCAAACTTCAAATCCTGTTGTTTAGACTCCGAACACAAAAAATATTTCTGTTGCGTCTCTGAATCAGCATTCTCATGTGCCTACATGCAACTGGGAATTTTATATTGTGGTTTTTTGCTACATTATCTTAATATATATTCTAGAGCACATCAATCAAATTTTTTGAAGACAGTATCGTGAAATAGGGGTGACAACAGCGTCAAATTCAATATATCTTGACATCTGAAGGTTCACCACTTTCTTCCCCAGTATTTGGCTAGATGCTGTTGACAGTAAAAGGATTTTTCAAGGACCATCCATCAGTCAGTGGTTATAAACTCTTTTTACCTGCCTTTTTATTCACCTGTTGAAAGAAGCACTGAACAACAACAAAATTATTTGATCTACTTCCGATCAGTGAAGTTCAGGCAATTTACTTCATTAAATGTTCAGCTGATTTCTTTTTCACTGAGACTAAATAATCTTTTCAGTGGGTCTTCTTTTTTTGTTTTTCTTTCTCATTGTGTACTGGGGCAAGCAAGCTTACAGCCCTATTATTTCTCTTTTGAGAACACGATGGTTGATAGAAGTGGTATAAAGTCTGTCTGAAGTGTTGCACTGATACTTTGTTTCAAGAGAAAGGGAATAGCTATTGTTGAGAGAAACAGATGACAACATGAAAGCATGTAGAAAACAGCATTTTTTTCATTCTTTATGGGCTTGCAACAAAAAAGAAATTTAAGTTGGAAAGTCTTATATTTATGACTGGATTCAGGAATTGCTCCTATGTGCCTTTGGTGCATTTAAATAGGAGGTTTAGAGAGAGGTTTTGCATAAAAAAGAATTATGTTTTCATTAAGAGAAGTGTAGGGTTATATGAATGAGTATGCTTACCTTTTCAGTACTTTACATTCCCTTGTAAAAGGGAACAACAAGCAAAATGAAACGCAGAATTTGACCCATATCATGTAGTCGGAGCCTTACTTTTCCTCTCTATTCCAACAGCCCTTTTATTTTTACCTCCATATTGACATTCACAGCAAAACTACCGCAAAACACTCCACCCTGAAGTATTGCCTTACATGAAAAACAACTATGTAAAAAATGTATCTTTTTACTGAGAATACATGCTCCCTGTATGTGTACATTTGTACCCCTGATTTCTCTGACAAAAACATCATAGCTGGATGACTGTCACTGAAAGAAATCTGGAATGTACCTTCCATTGCAAATCAGCACCAAATGTGCTTAACAAATTTATTTTGATTTTATATGTTCAAAGGCTCTGAAGTTCACAAGGCTACACAAGTGCCGCTAAGTCATTGCTGTGCTAGGAAAGGGTGGTGTGCCTCAGAAGCTATGAAGCACAAGGACGACAAAGTCTGTTATTATGCTTTTACTGTAAAAGGAATTTTCAGAATTATCAATTACAAAGACATAGCTTCCTTGGAAATCAAGCATGTGCTGTGGATTTGAAATTAAGCTCTTCAAGCACTCTTGACTACAACAGAAATTGTAGTGGCACAAAGTTGTCGATGCAGCTTTGCCTCACTACACCACAAATGCACAATAGAGGTCTCTCACAGAGCTAATTCTTTTTGTTTTATGTGGCTGCATTTTAAATCACGGTATTATAACAGCTGTGAAAAATGAAAATCCAGATGAAAATGAAAGCTCTATCAAATTTCCACATACCACTCCATTAACTGAAAGCAGTTGGTCCCCCCGTTTGAGCCCTCCATGCCTTTCTGCCACTCCTCCAGGAATGATGCGAGAAATATAAATAGGTGAATTTTGTTCCTTTCCTCCCATGACATTAAAGCCCAGGCCTTCATCAGTCTTTGGCAGTTCCACCACTCGTGGGTGTGAATGGCCTTCGCTTGCAGCAAAAGCAGCAACTGTTGCCTGGAAGAAAAAAATGAGTGATTTGGCTATGTGGGGAGAACACTGATATACACTCTGTTGTTCATCTGCAGGAAGAATTCACTCCTGTGAAAACATTTTAGTATCTTACTCTTTTTCTGATTATCTGAAAGTATTTTTAAAATATTAAGTTCCATGCCAATGCTTTTGAAATAAAGGAATAAGCAGAGGAATAGAGAGTTTAGGTGACTTCTCAAAAGATAACGCAGAAAGTTAGCAGCAGAGCCAGAAGGCGGCACCGGGAAGCCTGACTGCGTGGTGGGGAACACTTATGATCACTAGTGCGTTTCTTCATTGCTTTTTCACAGGGAGAAAATTTATTACTGTGGAATAAGAGAATGTGATCTCTACTGTGTTCCTAGTTGAAATAAAGTGGATGAACTGAATTGTCAACGCTGCTCTGCTTTCAGAGGTACAGAATTATTTATTTTATTCTTTGGACACAGAAAAAATCCTAAAAGGATATTCTTATTTTGAAAAGTTTAGTTTATAATCTTTATGAAATCTTGCAAACTAAATAACTCCTGAAACAGGAATATGAGTTTTTATAAAATAATTGGATCAAAACTTTTATTGAAAAATTAAATCTTAAGATGATGGATTTATAAATCAATTAGAAAAATCCTATATTGTTAATCTTACTCTAGCAAAAAAAAAAAAAAAGTAACAAACTGTAAAGCTTGCATCCAGAAAAATATTGCATCTCATATTTCACTTTTTACTACAAGTATTTTCCTACCTACAGATCTTAGTAAATCATTAAATAAACATTAAGAAAATCTTTTATTCTTTTCAGCGTGTGTTTGTAGTCCAAACTGCTCAAACAATTCTGCATTACACTAATGTTCTTTGAGCATCCTAATAACGCTTGTGCTTAATAGAAGCTAGTGGATGATGTGACATAATGGATCATTCTCAGTTACATGTTTTTGCACATGCAGACCTTGTCATCATGCATACATTTATGTCAGACATGAATGCACTAGGAGAATGCAATGCAGACAGCCCAGAAATAACCAGGAAATATTGCGATATTGAAACATTGCTCTGTAACCCTGCTGTTCTATATGAATAAGAAATGAGAATGGCAAACACTAATTGGATTTCTCCCCATTTACTATACAACATAGCAGTATTTTCTATGTTTACCTGCAGTGTAGACAAATCAGGATTTCATATACACATTTCTCTATATAGAACGACAGACCTTACAAAATTACATTGTCCATTAACTTTCAATTAGAAGGTTAAAATCAGAAGAACAGCCTACAGAAAAGAATGTTCTATTTAGTAAGGAAAATACACTACAATTTAGTGTACAGTCGGTTATTTGCTGGCTACTATACAGCTTGCTTCTCTAAAATACTGTAGAAATAATTTTGTAACACACTCCCAACCTTCGTCTTCTGATAAAGCTTTAAATTAAAATGTCTTAACTTAAATACGTAATGGTAAGATCTTAGTTCCATTAGGATTTCAGGAAGTTTTGTCACTAACTTCACAGGAGTGGGACCATAAAGAAATATCTCTAAAAAAGATTTATGGCTTTTGCAGGTTTACCTGTTTTGCTAATATCTGCTATACCACCCAGAAGATAGTGTTGAGTACAAAATGATAATGGGAAAAAGAAAGCCATGGTGGATCTCCCTGTTTAGAAGCGTCTATCTTTGTGTATGTTATGAAAATACAGAGCATATTTCATAGTGGCACACAGAACGGGTTCTTTCATGGTTGTGTGAATTTCCTTAGAAAATTATCATTTTAGTAGTAGCAGTAATGTAGCTGTCATGGCCTAAGGATATGAGAAAGGCAGGTCCACATGGACGAAGAGACAATATATTTTATTATAATAGGTAATGCACCAGAAAAAAGGGCTTGCATTTGGCTGTGGAGTCTCTTCATCAGGCCATTTTTGTCACTGTTCATCCTTACCACTTGCTCAGTACCTACAGTTCCCGTTAGTTAAAAGTAGAATTTTGACTGTCTAGTTTTTATCTCCCAAGTCATTGTGTCCTCTCTGAATAAGCTGTATGGGAAAACAGTCCATTAAAATATTGGTTGTCGCAGGCAGACTTCTACAGAATGAACCAGTAGATTTGCTTTTGCAAAGCAACTTTTCAAAAAGCATCAAATTCCATAAAATCATTCTCTTTTCTTAAGCTACAGAAGCAGCATAAAGGTTGAAATTTTCCATTATGATTGTTACCTGGGAAGTAGCACTGGTTCTAGACTCTGGGCTGCCACTGATGTCTAAATTTTCTTACAGTGTACACACGAATACCTGAAACACACACGCGCACAGTCAATTACTAGGTCACTTTGGTAACACGTATTTCAACAGTTGCACGTATCCTACCTTTGCAGTGGCCCTGGCTCGGAATTCGGGGCAGCCATTAACAGTTATGGTTTCATGCATGTATTGATACACCTAAAATGTTCATGAAAATAAAATGAAATTAATTATAGAAGCAAAACAAGGACTATATATTAACCCAGACAGGACTGTCCCTTTCCCTCATAAGGCTATGTTTCATTAATGCTGTATTCATGCAATCATAGCCAAGTGTCTGCTAAAGTTGTGCATGCTTATGTTTACAGAGAACATCAATCTGTGTTTCTCATGACACTTTGCAAACTTAACTGTACATCTTCCAACACGATTCCCTTCCCACCTCTAGCACGTCATTTCCCCAAACCAGGACAGTTAGGTTCTATGTTATCAAAAATTGGTGTCTCCAGGCAACTGATTTGAATGCAAATGATGTGAACTGATTTGAGTGGTGTCTTAGCCTCCAACAATGGCTTCTTTGTTCTCTGAACTTTCCTAAGAACTAAAGATTTAGGAGACTGATGTTAAAAAAATGTGTAAGTTGCTCAGCATACAACTGCTGAAGAGTGGAAGTGAAAATTAAATTTTGCAGAAAGGTCACAGTACTGGTTTCCATCAACCATATCTAGGAATGGGGAAAAGGGCTGGCAGTCTGGTAGGTCAGACATGGACAATAGGTAAGCTTATCCTTTAGAAAGGAATTGTACTTTCACACAAATGGCATAAAATCAACATTGCCAATATGTACAACCTTCTGTCTATTGTTTTTTTCTGGTATACACTCTTGGCCCACTTTCTCTGATCCTTAGCTCTCCCTTTTAAACATCTTCAGCAAGGAGAAAGGAAAAGGTGCTCTCACACTGCCTTTGTTCTCTAGATTTGTCACATTCTTAGACAAAAAATATAAAAAAATGCCATGATATGAGCCAGTCATTTTGAAAGCAAACTTAAAATATAAAAATATATACAGCATATGGAATTTTTTTTTGAAAGACAAAGGTGAATGCAAACAAATAAAACATTTTATTTAATTTTCTTATAAAACCACCAAACCTAAAAAAATGTTCCTCTGTGCCACTGATTTACTCCGGGCATTTTCTTGACCTACTTCATCAGGAATTTTGTCTTTACATGTGCTTTATGTCTTCTTTATATGTGGTTTATGTCTCAGGCTGCATTCCTCAGAGAGAACCTTTGCTGGTAAAGTACGTTAGGTTTTACAGCAATCTCCTTCTTAGGGTCCTCGAGGAGTGCAGATTCAATCGTACTTTCAAAAATATATTTACCTTTCACTGATTTGGTGCCAAAACTTCCCTCTTCAGTAATGTAAATGCTACTTTGGCAGAGAAGGTGTCAGATCCTGTACTTAACTGACTTACCCCTGGAGATATTTAAAAGACATGTAGATGTGGCACTTAGGGACACAGTTTAGCGGTGGACTTGGCAGTGTTAAGTTCGCACTTAGACTTGATGATCTTAAAGATCTTTTCCAACCTAAATGGTTCTATCATTCTATAAACATCGGCTTGTCCCGTTGACAGGTAAAACTTCCCCATCCCCCTGTCCTGATGACTTGTTATGCAGTATCATAATGATGTGTCTCTCCCCACTGAGCCTGTTATTATAAAACTTACATACTGACGAACATATTGCTACGAACATCTAAATGGAATTAAGATGTGTTGCTCATTTCTGATCTCAGTGGACAGACATAGTGGTAACCAAACACTCTTGAGCAGTAGAATGTTTGGGATGACTGATCCCTAAACCTTTTCTGAGGGATATCATACACAATGGAAAGGCAAGAAAGGAAAGGAGATAACAAATGAAAACCATTTTAGAGATCTAAAATATGCTAAACACTTTTAAAGTATAGCAAAAAGATTATTTGTCTTGACTACTGTCAGCACATAAGTCATTCCAGGACTTAATTCAGAAAAACTTGGGCCAGTGAAGAAAACTGAGACAAGGGGAACACACTGAAATTTTCCTGCTTTCTCCATTTGAAAGGAAATCTTGCTTCCACTGGCAAAATTGACATTGACCCACCAGAGGCCAGGATTTTGCCCTTAATTTTAAAAATATGAAAAAAGAAAGCTCTTTTATAGCCTCTAAATGATCTCTGGCTTGTTCTGTCTAGGTACTGGGTGATGCCATCATAAAAATGGGTTGAGCCTACATACTCAGCATTATCCTGCACCGATCAGCTCCATGTTTATTGTATTATGTCGTAGGACATATTCTTATAAGAACTACTACATTATATAAGAATACTGTGTAATTGCAGTAATGAATCATTAAATACTTGTTACTTCAAAAACCATTCTGTATTTGACTACACTGATAATGCTGGATTTTCTTGATATCTGCAGGTTCCCCTTCATCTTATAGCATGAGAGCTGATTATACATATTGTTTTTGCTTGCACAGCTATAAATGCTGTGGCTAGCTATAATGTCTAGAAGCACATATTTGATTGCTGTACTATTATGACATTAAATTGTTTTGAAAACAAGTCACAGTATTTCAGAGGTAGGAACAGTTACTAAGAAGTTCTTTAAAATATTCATTACTAAGGTAGAATATCACAAAAGTGAGCTGATAATGATACATTCATGTGATTATTTGCTAGGTTTGATGTCATATAATTCTATATTGTATGCATCCTACCAGTATCTAGCTGGCAAGCTTCCTAATATCCAATATCCTGGTAACTAGTTAGTATACTGGTGAAAGAACGAACTCACTAGTGTGTGCTTAAACTATATGTTAAAAAAGAATCAACTGACTCAAAAACATGTGAAAAATATGATAAATAATGTCATATAATCCTTAGGTTAATTTGTAAATTTTCAGTGATAACAGATTTAGAATTGTGTTCTGCGAAGAGTTATCAGTGATCATAGTGTCTATAGCACAGTTCTTAGGAAAAGAAATCTTGCATGTCAAATCTCACTCTCTGAAAGCAACAGATGTGATCAATATTGAGTATCTGCTTGAGGCATTTGTAAATCTAATTCTCCTATTTGACTGTTACATAATGTTTAATACAATTTGAGTTTAAGAAGGATAAATCATACACCTACATAACTTTCTTCTTATTAAGTCAGTTTAACAACCAAACGCAGATCAACTGTACCTGTTCCACCAAGCCCCTTAAACTCTTTATAGGGTTCAGATCTAATCATTGCTCGTTCTAGCAATGCACAAAAAGCACACTGAAGTCCATAAATAATTGTTGTTTGCCTGTAGCCACACTAACCCCTTTATCTACGCTGTTCTCAGCACCACCTTAGCCATGATTTGTGCACAACGAATCCATTCTGCTGCCTCTTCTATGTCCACAGAACAGATAAACTGAAAATCTCTTTGTTCTCACACTAAATAAGGTAGCATTTAAATCCTCCCAGGGTGGAATATAGCTTCTTGTTCAATCCATTGTACATGACAAATAATTGAAATGGTTTTATAAAATCTTTCCTTTCACTGCCTACTATTATCTTGTACATCCGATTACAGTTTTAACATATAGCAATTCTCCTGAATCTAACAATGTCAAACTTAAGATGTCCTTATAAGACCTTCTGCAGATTTCCTTATTTGGACAAAATATCACTCAGTACAGAAGAAGACAAAGGTGCAGAATTTAATTATAAGTATTTGAAAAGCTCTTTTAGGACATTTACTAAAGAAGTCCTTTAAAACAGTGACCTTTGTTGACCATGACAGATGAATCATTTCAAAAGACATCATTGTGTAATACAAATGAGTTGAAGAAAGACAATTAACATATCACAGAATTGCAGACTGGTTGAGGACCTCGGAGGGCATCTTGTCCAACCCCCTTGCTCAAGCAAAGCCACCTAGAGCCGGTTGCCCAAGACAGTATCTGGACGGCTACTACATGTTACTAATTTGAAAAAAAGCTGCATATCTATTTTTGTATGCACAGCTATTTCTTTTTAGAGTGTCTGAAAGACTACATGGGTGTTCAGTAATATTATTTGCTGACAGACTCCATACACAGTCTGATGGTCTAAGTGCCTACGGAAAAGAGTTTCCACAATTCATTAATAATAGAGATTAAATTACAGGTGAAATGTCAATGTTTCAAGACGCAAAGCTGCAGCTGTAAGGTAAATGGTAATGTTTTAGATCATTTTCCCCCACAGCGATTTCTACCAAGATTGTCAGTGTCTGTACACTGAACGTTCATCAGGTAAAAGCGGGCTGCGGACAGGGGTTTGTTCACACAGCTCTCATTTGTGCTGTGGAGCTAGACATACTCAGCTTTGTTTTCTTTTTCCTGTGGTGCAGAGAATACAATACTCCCATCAAGAAATACTCCTGAAAGCATGAATATAGATCTCAGACTTTTTTAGCTTCTGCAGGTAGTCTCCTCAGACACCATAATCTAAAGTTATTCTGTATTTTTTTACTCAAAAAATACAAAAGAGGGAGGAAAATTACAACTAGAAAATCTAAACTTAGAAGTGAATCCTCCTTGTACTGTGGCAGCTCTTGCTGGCACACAGAAATGTACATTTTATTACTTCTCCCAGCAGGAGCTGTAGTGAGTCAGATACAGCAGGTATAATTGTTATGACGATGGTCTTCGTCCCCACGCATACAGCTGGGAGGCAAAGCAGCTGGTTTAGCATTACTAAAGCATGGGAAGGGGCATTGCCTTACAGATACTTTAGGAGCTAGCTTCTTAACAAAAATTACTCCATACGGACTCATAACAAAGCAGCACGTACTGGGCTGGCCTATTTAAGTCAACGCGAAGCTTTAGGAGGAGGCCCAGGAATAACAGTGCACTTAGCAGCCTGTTTTATAAAGGTGACTAGAAGCAGCATTCTGTTTACAACCTGAATGATGCAGCATCTCTTCTGCTGAGTTCTTGAAGTTAGAATTTAATTAAACAGATTTTGTTCCATTAAATTCTGTAAGAGGTACTCAGTGCTTCCTCCCCTGATGAAATATTATGTAATTCTAAGTGCAACTGTACCTACAATAATGACACTCAATAGATGTTAGGACAACTCAGTCTGAACATCAGAAGGGAAGAGGCGTGAGGCAGAAATCATTTTGCAACAATGAACAAGTGTTCAAAAAAAACCCTCAAACAAAACCCAAGACGGAGTACATCGCAATTTAGACCTGTGAAGCAGCAGGCCCAGACAAACTTTTCTGAGATTTGTAAGTGAAGGAGTAACCTTTTTGAAAATGTTGGAGGTTTCTTAGCACATGAGATAACATATGTAAGAAGTAGTAATCAGTTGTGTTTCCACAGTGCCCGCAGTATGATAAAATATAAAAGGACATAAAACTCTTCCTTCAAGAAGTCACAACCTAAGTAAGTGCCATAGGTAAGCAGGTTAAAGGGTGGAATGATGAAGCAACATGCAAAGAGATCGATTACCCATTAACACATAAATTGGCATCATTTATGTTTAGTTCGGTTGCCATATTTTTATTGCTTCAATGCAGAAAAGAACTGTATATCTATTTTTGGAAGAAGTCCTTCAAGGAATGCAAGACAGGAGCCTGACAGACAGTATGGAGGGGAGATTTAGTGTGAGAAAAACCAGTGCAAGGGAGACAGGTGGTTTCATTGCATTTATGTAGTCTTGTCAATGGAACAATACACACGTGTGCATCCTTGCAGAATTGAGGCTAAGCTGTAAAAGGGAAATTATTATTTACTTACACTTCAGCATGATGCTTCTGCCATCAACTATGCTGAATCACTGTCTTTCTAATTGCCTTCATATCTTGCAAGGATGAAGTAAGTATTTTTCCCTTCTACATTGTCAAGTAGACAGGAACGTCTCAATCAGTCTTTTACCACGCTGAGAAGCGCTCATGTCTGTTTGTATGTTGTACGTGCTTTATGCAGCAGAGCTGCTGGCCTCTCTCCTCCCCTGTTCCCCAAATCTGCAGCTGATTCTCAAACCTTCGACCTCCTTGTGACCTAAGAGGTGAGACCCATAAACCATCTCATCTGGTGCATGTGGTCCAGTCCTCGGGGCAGGAGGACGCCTGCTTTTGTGACAGGGAGGAGTTACAGTGCAAAGGGGCAGTGGAGAGCTGCTGACCTCCACTGCGCTGTCTGAATGCCTTGTTTCAGAGGGCAAACTTCCACCTGCAGCACAAACCACTTGTGTCTTTTTTCCCGCTCTACTTTGTTTTCAACATTTTTACCTCTTCATATTCTGTTTGGCATTTTTTCCTTCCCTACAACCTCTTGCCTGTATTTTCCATTCTTAATCCAATACATTTACGTCTGTGGAGGGTGATGCATGGTTTGTATGCCTAGAAAGACTACCCCAGAGCTGTACTTCATCACTAAATTCAGATCATACTTCTATCGCATCAGTGGGCAAGGACATTTTAAATGCTACAAAGATCAGGAGGGACTCTGGTCACCCATAACCTCTTGTACACCATAAACCATGAAACCTCATCTGGTAATTTCTGCACCAATCGTAATTTCTGCTTGAACTACAAAGTCTTTAGAAAGGTCTGTGAATTCCAAGCCTCCAGCTTGTTTAGGAAATTGGTCAACTGGTTAACAGCATTTCCATTAAAAATGGGTTATTTATAAGCTAAATTTGTCCAATTTCAAGTTATAACTGTTCAATGTAATTGGGCCTTTTTCATCTCTTTTGGTAATCTTTCCTTCTCCACTGAAAGCATTTGAAGGTGTTTGTCTCATTTTGGATATCTATGCCCTTTACGATAGGTTTGTCGAGATTTCAAACAGCATTTGCTTTTCTACAAAAAAACCTGCAAAACCATCTAATTGCCCATTTAAGATGACACCTGAACAGATGAGCACATAAAAGAAGGAAAACAAGTCAGACACAACCAAAAGTGTATGTAAGTAGTGTGGAGGTATGCAGCTTACCAGACCACCCTTTGTTTTCATAATGACTTTTTACCTTTGTAACCTAACTCAAGCTCAAAACCAATGTAGTGGACCACTTCCATTCAGCCATAAACCCATGATAGCTCAATGAAAATGCAAAATCTCTAATGATGGTGTGTTTATATTTAGTTTTGCATCTCTTGAATATCAAGTAGAATTTCTGGCTATGTGCCTGTGTTGTGCTTTTTTAAATCATCTCATGTGATAAGCAGGCTCAGGAAAGCATGGATACATCATAAAAGCGTATTTTCTCCACCACAGCTACAGCTTCTAGCTAAGATTCTGTACTAAACACGGTCACACACCACAGCCCAGAAGACAGTAGTTCCATGAGGAAGTTGAAAGCAGGCTGCTTTTCTTTCATATCCATCGAGTTGACTCAAAATTTTTTTTCTTCATACTGTTTTTTCATTGTGTTAATAGCTACTTTTATCTTTGGTAGTTAATTAAAAAAATGGGGAAGGGACTATTCTGGATGACTGAAGAGAAAATGACAAGACTGTCTTTCTAAATCGCAGTCCTTGTGGAGGACATTGACAACCTCAGAAAACCACTGACTGTGGAAGAACACCATGGATGCCACCTACACACACTGCAACTTCAAGGTTACAATAAACTTAGATTCTTCTTAAATGAGATTGTTTGAGCAAATGAATCACAAAGGCCCATTTTGCTATGGGCTTGATTAATCCTGGCAGAAGCAGAGTTAAGCGATGTCACACCCATGTTCACAGTGTATACTTCATGTATACGTCATCATCCTGTCTCCGAGAGCAAGCTGACAAAAGGTCTTCTTTTGTCAATGTCAAAAGGACAAGTCGATGGATGCCTGTGAGTATGGTGAGGTTGACATAGTTGAAAAGTACCTTTGAGGGGAAGGCATGTGATATATTATAGGGCTTACTGGAGTACCGAAAAGTCTGTATTTCATAAGTTATCTCCTGCAGCTACTGAATTTGGACAACTTGTAGAAAAAGCTGCTTTGTAACAAACTAGTCTATATTAATGAGCTATTTATATATGATAGAATGCGGTCATTCAAGGTTAACGGCATTCTGAGTATTTTTACATTATAAGCCTTCATTAGCCTGTGTTAGCAGTTACGTGTTTGCATCAGGAAAACTGTTGGTGTCTATTTTCAAAACCAAACATCTGTATAATTTTTACAATTGTCATAACAATCCCTTTCCCTGAAGTAACACTGCATGGATGTTGCCACATGCAGTAGGGATGCTAACATATTGAAAAGCTCAAACCTGTAAATGAAACTCAGTCTCATTTAACAACCTGAGATGAGACAGTTTTAATTTCAGAACATGTGGAAGAAATATCATGACTGTTGGCTTTTACATTTTCATACAGAGTATTTTATTTAAAAGTTTCCTTCTTTGGGGGTAGGGCATTATGGAGGAAATTAGGTCAGTTTTACCAAAGTGAAAAAAATGATCTGAATCTTGATGCATTATTAAGCTGTCCCTAGGCAGTAGAAAAAAACAGCACAGGCTTGAAACATTGTTAAAATATAAATTAAGTATAATCATCGTAAGGGTGTAGTATTTTAATTTAGAGTGGAATACTTTATGGAGGGTCCAGTTAAAATGTCAAAATATACCTTGCTCTGGCATTTTTTCAGTTTTTTGTGTGGAAAAGGGTGGTGCTCACTCGGCTCTGACAGTATCTGTGTTGCTGTCTGAAAGCTGAACTAAGTTTTGGTCCCCGAGTTCTTGCCATATGAGGCTGCGCCTGTCCAAGAAACAGCCCCACAGGGGTTACGGGCTGGGCCAGGATCTCTTTCCTCCCTCCTGCGCGAGCAGAAGAACGCAGCAGATGTACCAGGAAATGCATGCTGTCACATCCTCCGCACGTATTGGAGGAGTCCGTTGGAACGCTCCTGGTGCTGCTGTTAGGATACACAAGACCTCTGTGTGCCCCCTCTTCTTCCAATGTCGATTCTGTCTGGAAACATCACTCTGACACTCTAAAGTCAATAGGAAGTTACTCGGCACCCTCTTAAGAATAATGAAAATGGACTTTTATTTGCAAATAAAAATTACCTATATGAGGGACAATAAAAATATGATTGGGTCATTTAGTTTATCTCATGTCCTTTACACACTGTTCTATACTCTGCTCTAAGTCAATGGCAACTATGATCTGGCATCTTTGAAAACAACATTATAGGTGTCTCAGAAATTGTATGCTTTGCAATCACTAAACCTTAGCAAAATTCTGTCTCTTTTGCTGCTTCTACTGTAATATACTGGGATCAAAAGAAATAGCAACATGTGTGATTAGTTAATTCCCATAAGACTACTTGGAATTCATAGCTTATAATTTAAAACTCTCTCTTAGACCTCACTGCCAGTTACTTTTGAGTTCAGATATATGCCAAGCATTAATAAACACTAATTTCCTCCACTTTATCAGTAAGCCTGTATATGCTGTCAGGGCTGCTGTATGCAATAGGCAGATTCCAAACTTCAACAGATTTGGCAAAACCCTGCTAAAACTAGCACCCAGATGAATCATGACATAACCTGAGCCTGTCATGCAAGTTCATCTCAAGTGTTCCTATCACACTGAGAAGGCAGGGAGAAGGAGGGGAACTGCTGGTGTTTCTTGTCTTAAATACCAACAGAAAATGTAGCTAAAATGGAGTTTTATAACAGTTTTACAATTTATTTTCTTTTCCGAAGGCACAATTAGAAAATGGAGATTGAGCAGCATTTCTCAGGAGTCTCACCAGTGACATCAGTTAAGCAGAAGCAGGGGGATACTGAGGGTCCATCAAGGCAGAACAGTGGTGCGGCGGCTTCCAACAACCTGTCAGCGTAAATATTCCTCGGTAGTTCACCTTGCTGCTGATTTCTCTCAAGAGGAAGAAGCAGGCTTGAGACGAACTGCAGCAGAGGCTATTCTGTTTATTCCTAAGAGTTTTATGTGATCAAATATGACACTGCAACAGTAAACTAAAATGATAATGTGAGGAAAACAAAAAAGATGCTGAGACGCACCACCCATGTTCCACTAGCACACACAACTGCAGCCATGTGCAGAACTAAGAACATCACCTGAGCACCACTCATCAGCGAGTTTTAGTAAATATGGCACAGCTATCCAGATAAACTGTAACATGAACAAGATATGTCATTGCTTGGATTTTATACTTTGCAGGACTCTGGCAGCACTAAAATATTTATCTTTTGTGAAAGGGATAATTACACAAGCAAAGCACAAATGCGAGTAGATATATAGCCATCAGCCAACTCAGAAAATTGATCTTTAATCAAAAGCAATGGGAGAAACACTGATTAAAGACCAGTGATAGGGTCTGGCCCCAGATTCTGGGGTACTACATCTGTGAAATCAATATATTTAGCTCTAGGCAGCTAAAAAAAAAGTGACAACAGCAGCTGTTTTAAATCTCCTGCAGTGAAGTCATGGAAGTCATAGGGACTTAGTAATTGCACTGAGACTTAATAATGCCTTCTCTCAGATAATGCTTGGGCAGCTTGGTAAATTCATATAATTGCCATTAATGAAGGCCATCTGCTGAATGACAAGGTAATCATTCCAAAAATTCTCATTCATGCCATCCAGGGCTTGTAAACAACAGAGTAATGCTTCAATCACTTATGGTAAAGTGGTAAATGACACTTCATTGTTTTTCAAAATTTGCATAATTTCTGTTTACATTCACCCTAAAAAATAGCACATATTTTAACACAGTAGGGTAATTTTATTAAAAAAATATTTTATCTGTTTACTGCTAACTTAAGCTTTTCTTCTGAACTTTCTTAACACCTATTGCAGCATGGTGGCAAGACAAAAAGCAGGCAGCCCATCTTTTGAAATTTGGGGGTTTTTCTGCTCTAATTTACATACATTAAAAGTCCTTCTCTCAACTCATCATTATAGATACAGTACTTGTAACTAGGAGAGGGAAAGCAAAACTCTGTAAAACATGAAAACATTACTACTTTGCCATACTGTCATCTTTGAATCTAAGTAATGCCCTTTCCAAATAGTGATGGAGGTACTCAGAGTGGAAATTGTTATCATTATTTTATGTGGCTTTTCATTGCTGGGACAATGGTAATGGAAAAGGGACAGAAAGGTACAACAAAAGATTCCTGCAAATGCTACATAGCCCCAGATTTCAGGCAAGCTGGACTGGTTCAGCTGACATAATAATCCACCCCAATATCTAAAAAAAGATAAAACGCTGAAACTTTACAATTAGCATCCAGGAATGCAAATTTTAATGGAAAGCTACAAGTCAATCCATGCATAAGAATGTGAAAATTCGAATTAATTTGGTCAATTTGCACAATTCCGTATTTGCTACAGCATGAGTGCTACCGCTAAATTAATAGTGCAGTAATTCTGAATAAGCTATCTGGAATACCAGAGCAAGGTATAATAAGGTATCAGATTAGCCTACAGAGAACTTTACTTCCTACCCAGTCTAGCAGGGCATCATGCTAATACAACTATACTACTTTTATGATCTGAGTTACAAATCTGAGCTGATAAATCTTTCCCACTTTACTCATATGAGTTGTCCTATTGCCCTTTTGTTTACCAATTGCCTTATTAGTAAGTCCAACATAACCATTTATGCTTAATCCTGACCAACACCTCTGTTTGCATGGGTAAATGTGACAGCAGGGGAATTCATATGTCAGGGTTCCTACTGAGCCTTAATCACACTTCTGTGCTGTGAATTACAGCAGTAAGTCTTCTTGATATATATTTTTTTTTTTTTTTCCAAAGTTGCATCTTGTAATTTAAAATTCAAAAGCTGGGCTCACTCTGTGGAGATGAGAGACTGATTGGAATTGTATTTCTCCTCCTGTAACAAATATTCAGCTCCCACGGAAAAGAAAGAGTAACACAAGGCAGGATTTGAACTCTGGGGCTGCCCTTGGTACCAACCGAGAGAGTTTGGCCTGGTGAACCTGTATTTTTACAGGAATGAGATTCATCCAGAAGAAAACAATGGAACACTGCTTTCAGAGGCTATGTCTGGGAGGTGGAGGAACAGCATTATATTGCAAATTGAACAAATTGGAGATTCTTGAAACACAGTGAAACCAGGACTTTAAATGACTCCTACATTAAAATCCTAAATTAATAATTTTAATAAAAGAATTAATGAGAAGTTTCACCTGAGTCTAGCTAATACCCAGATTGTTCTATTTAGTACAGCCCTTTAAAATGGTGCACCCCACTGTACTAGGATATCTGAAGTGGACAGCTAAGGGTTCCAGCCGACCTCCTGCTGTCACACACTGCATCGCAGTAAAGTAATGGGCACAGTGTCAGCAGACAGCCTCCAGCACCCACCAGCCTTCTTCCAGATCCCTAATATTTGCAAAGACATATATCAGGGGTGATAACGAAAAGCACAGGTAGGCAGCTGGAGGAAATGACCAGATAATAACACATTGCATATTAGCAGCTCTGGGATTCCAGGCGCTCAGACTGCTAAGGCATGAAAATGGAAATTATTAAAGGAAATAACTCCAATATACTGACTAGGCTTGTTGAACTGTCATACCTAGCATATAGTGAAACTATATCTCTAAAGTAACTGGGGGGCATCCAGACCTCATCAGAAATGGATCAGTGTTCTGCCACTGCCATTTTTTTTTTGCCTGTAAGTCACTAGTGGTCTTTAAATGTTCAGGAAGCTCTGTCCCGAAGATAATTTTATAGTAAGTTTAAAAGTTTTAAACTACTGGAGTAGAAACTGAACTACTTTCAAAGACAACATGGTGTTCCACAGACTAAACACGCATTTCATACAAAACACACAACTCAGAGTATTTTGTGCTGACTGCTTCTCCTTTTAAGAAACAATTGTCAGTGACCCACTCCTGCAAAAGTACTCTTCTGTGATGACCTGATATTTTGGTGGGAGTCATAAGATAACAGAATGAAATACTGGTTGTTTTTCTGTGTCTAGTTACCACACCACATTTTTACAAAGACTTTCTGATCTGATTACTTTTGGTGTTAAATGTTTCACCATAGGTATTTACCAGTCAGATTTTCTTTTAAATAATATCCACACAAAAAAACATTAGATTTAATCCTGAAAGAGAAAATGGAGTAGCCAAGGAAGGCTGGGAGGAAAGCAAGATACACCTGAATTTTAAATATTTAACATACAGAAATAGAAACCTGAGAATCAACCTGAAAGAAAACTTCTGCTCATCAGGAGATGCATGGGTTTATCAAGCTGTATCATTACTCTCCTGGCGTTTCAGTACCGATTACCAGATGTTAACAGTAAATGAAATTCCCATAATCTGCTAAGGCATGCCACGTTTTCTTGTTGATGATTCACTGTGTTTTGCTCAACTGCTTATTCTATCTTCTGTGCCTACAGCTCTAAGGTTTCTTGTCAGACTGGAAGTTCACCTTATCTTACAGTTCTCATAACTTCCTTTTTACTGACTTAGAGCAATCAAAGTCACCGTATCAATTCAGGTTACCTAGCTGCACGTGAACGTACCTTCTCAGTAGTTCAGTTATGCATTCATTTTTTGCAGCCTTGTCCTTCATCTATTCCAGTAACCCCCTGGGAATCAGAAGACTATAACATAACAGCAGCTTTGAATAAACAGCAAACACACATGGAGGGGTAAAGGACTTAATGGTATAATGGACAAGACTCATGCGTCTTCTGCCAGGTAACAAGGCTATAGAAAGCTAATGAATCTTCATGTAGCTAGGGAGCTTTTGCAAATCATTTTAAAACACAATTTTTTTTTTTTCTCAAAACTCAATTTTAATGTGACCGGACTTCAGTTAACTTGTTTTCTGGTCTAGGGGTCTTCAGGTGAAAAGGAAATACTGAGGCCATTACATACTTCAATTATTTCCATTCTTTTCAGAGCTAATATGTATTCTTGCCTAGTGCCAGACAGAATATTTCGGTTGGTGGTGCTTATATTTAGCTAAGTGAGAACCATTAATCACCATTTCCTGACACAGCATCCTAGAAAAACGCCAAAGGACTTCTACTTAAATTTCATTCATTCAGTCGCTTTAAAAAGGTTTTATTTCTATGGGATATTAGTGTGGGGATTTGAACTGGTGGGTTGATTTACTAAGTAAGTTCCCATAAATACAATTCATTACAGCCATTTAATAGGTTCTTACACATTAGATTGGAATGTATGTCATCTAATGAAATATCTCATACTTTTAAAGGATAATTGATCATAAAAGTGACCTCCTTCTGTTGTTAAAGAATTCCTACTCGTAGAAAGGACAAGTCACATTTGATCAACACTGTGTGGATTCTACTTATCTTTGATTCTTTCACCTGCACTCAGCCCAATACTGAGTTTCTCTGGGATGTATTTTAACAATCAAACTCACTGGATAGTTAAGTGTCCACAATTTCTTACTGGAAAAGAAAATGTTTATTTCCAAAGCTCCTCCATTATGGAGTTTATAGGACTACAGGAGTCAGCCTTAACCTCTTTTACTAGATTTTCTGATGAAAGAAAGCTGGGCTCAGATCTTGCATTACACGATGAACGCACCACACTGCAGATCTGAATCTCTGCATACATATAATAAGCAGCCTCTTCCAGAATTTGCATACTAACACAAAGTCTGCCACTGCTCCTCATCCCATTTCGATTATTCCTACCTACTGCTCACACCTGGTCTACTTCACTGTGTTCTCCAGGAAGGCTCTTGTCTTCCAAGCAACTTCCACTTTTGTCGTTACTTCCAACTGACTGTCGTGCCTTCACTTGTAAGGTCAACACCTTTTCTCCTCTAGTCTATGTGAGTGCTAATAGAGGGAATTAAAAGCTAGTCGCCACACTCTCATGCCTTGAACTTGGGATAAGAGAGGATATACAATGGGAGGTAGCATCTGCAGGGAGATTTATGTCTAGCCTCAGCTATCTCAAGCTCCAATACACTCAGAAAAAACTGTGCTGTTCAATAAAGTAGCTATCAGTCTTTCGCAAACTCCGTTGTACATGAAGGACATGCAAGAAGGGCATCCCTGATTAATGGCAAGACCCAACCCAGATATCCTCCAAGCCCTTGCTGCAGTGCTTGGAGATGTATAACAATGTAATGTAACCAAAATATTCCATGATTTTCTAATTAGTTTTTTTCAAAAAATGGAAGAAATTATTTTCTGCAGTTTTCCAACAACTCTTCAACTGGTGGAAAAAAAGAGAGTTACAGTCTAAGTACTTGCCAAGCACTTAATATAAGTAACTGAAAAGAGGAGTCACATGTTGAACAACCTTAAGTACTAGCAATGTATCTATGTCAATTCTCCCGCTCTCCCTAAGTGAAAAGATTTCTTACTGGGACTTTTATATTTGAAGATTTCTTCTAAGAAAAGATTTACATACATAGTGGTGAATGGCATTAATAATTTTTTGGGGTGTAGAAATTTTGTTCTCTGATAGTGATACATTAGATAGGTTATAATATATATATAGTATATTAAATATTTTAAAAGAAATATTTTTGTTTCTGAAGTTGGTAGAACTGATCTAACTGCTCATTTATCATTACTCAATTCTTGTGTAACAACTAGCTCCAGGCTTCTTAAAGTGGCTATTATTTGGTTGTAAGAATCTAACAGTAATTAGATAGTCTGTCGTGTGCAGGTTGTCTTTACACAACACACTATAAAGACCTTTTGTGCCACCGAGATGATTTTGTCAAAATCTACTTTCAGTTCACTGAATTGAGAGTGCATTTGTCTAAGCCATTTTCCTACTGCCTTGACGCTGTACCTGTTTCAACAAGCTTTGTGTTTGCATTTGCTAAGACTGTTTTCCAGAGATGAATATAAATTTGGTAAGATTTCACTGATGAAGCTGCAAAGACTGAAAGTTGCCTTTAACAATTGGAGTACCAGGCTCTGCTATCTGAAAAAAACCCACTCAACCCCACAATTTTTCAGTGCTCAGTTAAAGAAGCATTTAGTTGGTTAAATGAAAGGGCTAGTCAGAATATCAGCTTTTCAGGGTACATAGTGCCATTATTTATTGTCATGGAACACTATTCACTTTAAAAAGCCTCAAAAACTGTCATTTAATTAAGTGGAAGCCTCTCTGTGTTTCTCACATTGAAGAATATATTCCATAAAACAAAGAGTGTATTGCATTTTGCTTATTAAACTAATGTCTGTTCCTCTCTTTCTTCCTTCCAGCCACCCAGCAGTCCACTCAATCAATACGCTGCTGTTGCCTAGTTATCAGGAGTTCAATTCTGCTACCATTGAGGGAACATTAGATTCCCCATTGATTTCAGCGAGGGAGGATTAGTTCCAGGCACTAAACAGATAAACTGAAACAGAAGTTCTTACAGATTTTCTGCTGAAAAGATGTTGCCTTCATTAGGGCATTTAGAGCTGCTTCTGTCTGGCAGGATAACAGCACTCAGTTTAGTAGGTAAGAAGTCTGACACAATGCTTTTTGTCTAAGAAACTTCTAACAGAAGTACTTGTAATTTAACTAACTGCTTTGCAGATACTGCCTGTATGCACATAGGAAGTGGGGTGCTTCTTCTCTAGCTTGACTAGAAGAAAACAATCATCATTTATGTACGGCTGGGCAGAGCTGAGGAAGGCCCTGACCATGGCTGCCAGGGTAATGATCACAGTTCTAGCAATCTGACAAGGATTTCTGACACGTGGAGCACGGCCCACTGGGACCCCCACTGACTTCCATGGCAAGATTCCTGTCGGCTTCAGTTAACTTCAGTGCTTGCACCATTTGTCTCTCACAGCATTCTGATTTTATCAGCACATCCCTATCACACACCTGAGCTCAAAGGAGAGGCATTTAAGCTTGCACTGACCCAACCTGGCATGTCTCCATATCCCAGCACACTGCTGTACAGGTTAGCACAGACCCCGAAACAGCATGAGCAGAATACTGAAGTACTAATTAATCACCCCTTCTCCTTAGCGAGGCTAATTGCCTCAGGCTTGATGCCTTGCTGACGCAACTGTTCTGTCTGCTTTTCAGTAACTTCAGCATTCCGCACAGTAGCAGGCAGCTACAGACACATCTCACATCCATCATCCTTCACACAAGGTACTCCTGCTTCTCCAGCACTGGAAGGCAAATAGACTTTTCTTTTCAGGAGACGGATGTTACTCTGAGAAATAACTAAAAATTGCGATTTCATACCTCTCTGATAGCTGTACAAAACTCACTCTGCAGCACCTTCTTTAGGGACTGTAGTTTGTGTACTGGTACTTCTCCAGATTCTTGCAGTTTCTCCAGTAACTCAATTGCTCTTGCAACATCTGAGTGGGGAAAGAAAAGGAATACAGATCAGTATAAACAGTGACTAATAAGTGACTCAAAGGAGCACAGTGATGGTCATTTTAAGTTTTAAATCAGCTTTACCGACACATACTGTATGAATCTTGTGTTACACCAGCCTCAGCTAGGCAACACCACTGCCATTCAGAGATCCAAATCCCAAAGTATGAACAAACCGTGCACGTATACATACAACAGACACACACACAAGAGGTTCCATCTTAGTCGCAAACAGTCTTTGGAGCAAAGCTATCAGTTCAAAGTGGCTAATCCATATTAGCAGACCTAAAGTATTTCTTACTTTCTGCATAAGAGAAAGTAGCACAGGAACCGTATGGGGCCTGCTTTCAGAAAGTCTGAAAGAATGAAGCTGAGTCCTTATGTAAGCACCCTCAGGATGACAACACCTAAGAAAAATATTTGACCTTTTTTTCTCATAAATCTTAATATCAACTACTGATAAAGAAAGTCTTCTAGAGACAAGTAAAGTCTGCTAGGGAAGAATGGGAAGTCTGCCAGAGAAGAGTAAATGTGTAAGGCTCCTGTCTAGGTCTCCAAAGAGCTGATCTGCCACACAAACCCCATATGACCCACAGAAATACACAGAATAATATTTTTGGTGGCCTGAATTCTCCTTAAGCAACGGTGTTTTGTCAAGGGAAAGATGGAAGGCTCTCTGAGGAGCAGTCCAGAGGGCTTAAGTGAGCAGCCATATTGAGTGGTGAGCGGGAATCTGGTCCAGTTGAACAGTGCCCATACCCTCACTCTCATAATACTTCTCCTCTTTAACACTAGTTCCTAATTTACACAGTTATTACTAAGATACGTACAAAAACCAAACCCCAACCCATGAGATGCCCAACAGTCCTTTCTGGCTGGGGACACAGGGGCACAAGAAGTAATGGTTGGTCTCATGGAGGCCAGCCTAGTCAAGCAAGGGACACACTGACTTACACGCAGGAGTGAACGGAGTGACACACATCCTGGTCAGTCTTCAGGATGATAGCTTAAATAGGGGGTTTTCTCCTGTGTCATTTAATGCTACCTTGCAGCTTTTCCTCTAAATTTGCTGGTATGGTTGAACCTGACAATGCTGTCGTCTTGACGATGTGGTCATTCTCACATCTTCTAGTGTCTTGCATCGCTACCAGAGCCACTACTGGCCAGTCACACCACTCTACTAAATATAGGTCTGTATCCTAGTGATGAAATGAATGCATAGTACTAAATGATAAAACAGTATTTGAGGCATTTTAATTCTGCACTTTAACTGCACAAAAACCAAACAAACACCCTCCCCCAACCACACAACTCCACAATGACTACAATGGCTAGAAGCAGCCTTATATAATTCTCCTTTCTGATGACAAAGATTCTACTGTTTGTGACTGGGAGATTATGCTAATTGAAACAGTTCTTACAATCCTTGGCTTGTAGCTGAGCTATACTGACCAGATGCCTTATACAACAAAGACATGAGAAGTCTTCTGGAAATAGAAAAGAGATGACAGTAGATGAGGTGCAATAGGAATAAAATCATAAACATATATTTGCATTTATAAGAAAATAATTACTATCCAGCTGCTTCAGTGTTAGCAAAAGAGAAGATGACACCTCAAACAATTTACAATTTAATTAGAAGAGGCAGGCAACTGGTCAGTGTGGTAGGTTGTGCCGTAGTACATTAACACCCACCCTGCACAATGCACACAATGTAGGTGCTGAGGTCCTCAGCACCACCTCTTTTGCTTTCCTGACCTGCCCCTGTTTTTCCACTCCACACTATCTGCTGGTAGAGACATGGCCAGTATCGTTCAAAAGGGACCATCTGAGAGACAGAGACCTTGGTGTGATGGGAAAGAGAAGGTCTGGATTAATGAAGCAGGTTTGTGAGCTGCATGTACGGAGACAGCAGTTGAAGCTGTATTTGCAAATAAAAAGGGAAGAGGTGATGTGGAGGTGCACCAAGAAATTATCCCTCTAAAGCACTTAACTGAAGTGATGATCAGGAAGCTAAGAGGAGATCTGGGAAGTAAGGCAGCCATGGAAAAACAAGAAAAAATGAGATTCTAGAAAGAAGAATATGACTGATGGCAGCTAATACATGAAAGAGGATGGTTTTGAGATTTAAGAAGAGGTAAGTACGCTCTTTAGCAAGAACCGTTTCAATGGAGTGCAAAAGAATGGCAATGCATTAAATAAAATATGATGCAACAGACAAACACAATTTTTAATGTTCTCAGTAATAATGTCACAATGATTTTCTAACAAAACTATCAAATCATTTACCTTGGAATTTTTCTTTTAAAGTCTGTATCTGCCACCCAAGACTTGCAGTTAGCTAAATACTAAACTCACACTCCCCAGTTATTAGTACTAGTTGGTGCAAACTGGTATGTCAGACAGCACAAAGCAAGTAGACGAATTATTCTGGAGAAGCTTCAACAGCCTACCACAACAATCAGATAAGGCCTCTGAAATTCATGTGATATGCAACAGCTATTCAGGTATGCTAAATCAGACTGGGCTCTCTTCCAGTGCCAGCTCAGGTAAGTTTTGAACTGTCTTTCCCTCTCACCAGCCATACTTGTAGAAGGTCAGTGCCACAGGTGACAGATTGCTTGTTATTTTGCAGTTGCTTAGAAGTTTCATCATCACACCTAGAAATTCTGTGAATCACTCCACATTTTCTATGGTCCTGAACTAAATGATATTCAACAAAAAACTTGTACTGATTGAGAAATCTGTTCTGATCCAGAAGGAAACATAAAGGGCTTTAGGTACATTAATGAATATAAAAGTTAAGTACAGGTCTAAACATTTCCCTAAGGGCATGGACCAGATTCTAGATGATAATTATCACTTCTAAAGTGACAAATGTTACAACACAAATGATAAATTCATATTCTGGTTGAAAAGTCTGGCACGGGTGTTTAGTATGTAGTCTCATAAGCAAAACTGGGCACTCAGTTGTCGTTTGCCAATACTAGATTACTTAGCTTTGTGATTAAGAAGTGGTTGGGGGTAAAGAAAAAGCAGAATATCCCCAGAGCATTCTGATTTCCCACACTTCCAAATTCATCCAACATGCTAAAATACATGAATGCTGTTGCCCAAGTTCTTGCTTTGATTTATTATTCACCTATCTTATCTGTCAATAATAAGCCATCTTCTTTCTCCTGTCTCAATTAGGCCCATAGCTCAATTTGGCAATGACTTGTGGGATATTGCTCACGGTAGAGACAATATAGAATAATAAAGAGCTTCATGGGATAAAATTACAGAATGTAAATGAGGCATGTGTTCAGGGCCAAAGCTGTTTGTCACCAGTTGATGCTTTGTCAGGTGCAAAATATCACAGTTGGTTCAAATCAGAAGATTTTGAGTAGACTAAAAATGTATGAACATGAGTGTATAAAATATAACCTCAGGAAATAGGCTGTATTTCCTTCCACTAATAACTCTGAAGGGGAGACTTGGAATGAACAATTCCTTTAGCACAGGTTAAAAAGTGAAATTTATCAGTGCACGAGAAGTTAAGTGATGCACAGGCTGTTTGCTGATGGTTCACTCAAGGTGAGTTCCAGCTAACACTGAAGTAAGTGGTTGCTCAAAGAAGTGGTATGACTGGCAACAAGGAAGATTTCAAAGTCACATTGAAAAAAAAAGCATATAGCAAGGAATCCATCCCTGTCAATTAGACTCAATTAGATTAGAAGTCAATTAGAGTATCAGCATATATTTGAGAAGGACTGGTGGGATAATTTTCTTGTCCACAGTACTCCTTTGATTACAAATCTAACTAGCTTTGCCTGTAAACATTATCACCAAGGAATTGTTCTTAAATACCATTTTCTTACATACTTGTGGAAAGTGCAGATTGATTAAAAGAGTCTGTGTGAGTATTTACATAGATATATGTCCAAAAAATTCCTGGAATTATTTTAAAACCAGTTAAGTTCTATTTAAATAAAATATCCTTGCTTTTTATTTCTGATTTGTCCTTCTTTTAAGCAAAGATATTTTTTAAACACAACTTCTGAAAAGGATTGTTTTGCCTACTCTCAAACATTTTCCAAAATATGAACTCCATTATACTAACATTAAACTCATGCTAATGTCATTGAAATCTATCTTCAAGTCCCACATTCATACCCTCCAGAAATCGGTGGAAATTTTGAGTAACTATGTGGGTAGAATTATTCCTCTGTATTCCATGATGCATACACTTTAGAAGGAATATGCACTTATTTCCCCCCTTATTATATCCAACTCTAACCACACCTTTCCTTTTCTACCATTTTTTTTGTGATTTCCTCCTACCTATGCACAATTCCTTTCTCTCCCATTCTGTTTAACATTTACTTCCCTCTTTGTCTTCTCATCATCATGCTTGCCTACAGCCTTTCAGGAAATAATACTGTTTCAGTGTGGTGGGTCACGTTATCAGTGAAACACAGGGAAGGCAAGGGGGCTGCGGGTGGGTGGAACACATTTTATCAAGTGTACTCATCAAAAGAAAAGCATGACTCTCAGAAAAAAAGAAAAATCTCATTTCAAGTGTTCTTTCTGCATTTTCATTTGAATGAAATTTCATTTGCATTGCTCATAGGACACAAGCAGGAGGATACTATACAAACCCTAAGAAAGAGAGGCATCACTAGAACATAGAACTAGCAACATATCATATTGTAATACAAGTGGAACATTCCCATGCGATACTAAACAAAGTGGAATCATGTATACATAACCATATAGCATAGTGCAGTTAGAAAAAGGTCATCTGGCTTAGTTATCACTTCGTTCTGTTATATATTGGTTTTACTTGCTGATTTTTGTTCAAATAGCTAGCAATGCACAATGCAGACTGATCTGTTTAATTTGCTGGATGTTTTGAAAAGTAAACACTATTTCCAATACTTTGCAATTCAGCTTTTACAATTCAAAAGCAAGTTAGGAATCCACAGAAAGAATCCTGGCTCATCGGAACTTGGTGCTCTTTTACATTACTGTTAAAATTGGGTAGACCAGACTCCAGCATTCTGTGAAAGTTGTCCAGTCTGGGGTTTCACTCTGGTAGATTTTGTGCAGGGTTTATGTTTGTTTCAGTTTAGTCAGGTTGAAAATTATTAGGAAAAATGTAACAAATTATTTTAGCATGCGAAATGTGTCCCACTTAATACCAGAGTGACTCTTGAAAAAGAACGTACATGCATGCTTTCTACTGCAAAATGTGAAAACTGTTGTATATCTACCACTGTCTAACATTCCTCTCTTGTGCTAGTCTATGAGCTGGTCTGCAGTCCTTAACATTAACATATTATCCTCTGACTTAAAAGACTATTATGCAGTTAAATAGTACCTACAACGCTATGTAATACTAGCTAGGGTTCAAACAGTAATTACTCAGAAACATAGTATTTCTTTACTCTGATAACTATTCTAGAATAATGTTGTTGGATTGTTCCCAAAGCCAAAATACAGTGATCATTTGTTTATTAACAAGATATTAGAGAACAGGTTTCTCATCTTCCCGAGGTCTTTCTATGCCTCATTCCTGTTAATTCTGGAGACCTTTGCTGCATTAGTATTCCAGTAACTAGGAACAGTAAATGGGCTGCATAAACATCACCCTTTGGTACCTCAAAGAGGTGGAACATCACTACAAATTGACAGCAAGGATACTCAGTAAGTCTCTAAAATATTCACTACCTTCACCATGGCATTACAGAAGAATAATCCTGGCAGTTTTCAAGCTCTGTTCTGTCGTGCTTGAAGACCTTTAATCAGGCTGAAGGTGAAGAATTTGCATGACATAACAGGTCCTTATAATTGTCAGTAGTTTTTCATTTCTCCAGTACTTTCGTTGAGCTTTATTTATTCCTTTAAGCTCATGAGAATACATTCCAGAATTCTTAATGTTATTCTGTCAACTTTTGATCATAATTCCCAAAGCCTACATGGGATGCTTTATTATATTTAGCAATCTTCTCCAAACACTATCAAATGACAGCAGGTAATCAATGGTTGGGCAATCAGAATTCCGTAGTGATTAGCAAAGTTCATTCATAATTCATAGCTAGTAGCCCTAGTACATTGTATCAAACTATTTATGTGGCTTCATGGTTAAAGCACCAGCTTTGGAAAATTTTCAGTGTGTATCTTTTGAAAATTTTCTGTATTACTAGAGCTCTGCTGTCAGTTGCTGCTTCATACAACATGGCAATTCTTACTCTGGTGTCAAACACCAGACTGTCCAATATGCTTCCATTCACCTCTTTGGCTCCGTACTGTCAGCATCAGAAATACAAAAGCTCTTCCATTAATTTTTTATATAATCTGATCTGAAGAGCTCAGAAACACTGAGGCAAAGAGTAGCCTTTTTTTTCCCATTTAAGTTGGTATGGGTGTCTTGCACAAAATTTCATACTAACCGGTAGGAGTAAAGGTGTACTTCACCATGGTAAATCATCGATGTGCAGGAAGCAATGAGCTAAGCTGTTAGAAAACAGCAATATTATTCAACACTTTATAGTGTGTAACTGTAAGGTCTATTGAAATTAATTATAGCAAGAATAATACTATCAGTGCTTTCATTCTCTAGTTTAGATGACATGTTCATGTTTAGATAACATGTAGCAGTTACAGATTTAATGCAGTGTCACTTCACACTTCTGTGGTTAAACATTACTATGAATGCACAAATAAATATAACAAAGAACAACCATACAGAGCTCTCATGACTCATCTTGTGGTGAGGGTTTCAAGCCGCCACACTTCTGATACAGACATCGACGGCTCAGCGACTCGCCCTAGATTGCCATTACAGTCAATGAGGAAAAACAGTCACTTTGAGGCTACAATTCATCTGACCTATTTTAGACAAGATGAATCATACTCCGGGAGTGCCTGTTCCCTTTGTTGACTATAAAGGCAGACTAGATGACTAGCTCAAATGTAAATGCCTGCATCCTGCGTAGTAGACATCTACATCAGTATGATGAAACCCACCGTTACTGTCCAGATATACAGTGACTGACTCATGCAAATTTTTCTCCATGTGGTCCAGGAGACACCTTACTTCAGAACAGCCGCATTTGACAAGAACAGTGTTGTTAGCAGGCAGGCCAATGTGTTTTTTAGTTGAAGCTTTTAAAAATACATTAACCAATGATTTTATGGATTTTTTTCTTCTTAATGTATGAGAAAAATGAACCATGAAATATGATTGAGTGTATCTGTCTCTCTCATTTTGCCTGATGTGAGGCAACTGCCCCCAGTGACATTAATGGCATATATCCCCACGCGTTTCTACATACCCGCGTGCATGCTTTATACAGCAAAATGTGAAAACTGTTGTATATCTGCCAGTGTCTAACCTTCCTCTCTTGTGCTAGTCTATGAGTGAGAGTCTATGGTCTGCAGTCCTTAAAATAAATATGTTATACTCTGACTTAGGAGACTGTTAGGCAGTTAAATAGTCCCCCACTGCCTGGGACAGACTTATTTTCTTGGGCTACTTGTCAGAAGGTGTTTTGGTCTATTTGTTTCTATATCTTTGAACTGCACCCAGGTTCTGTCTGGCTTAACCTTCTCAAGCACACCACAGGCATCCAAGTTCTCTGCTTCACTCCATTTCTCAGACACGGAGCCTGCGACCCAGCCATTGCACACCCCAAGGCACTGTATAATGTGTAACATGTATAACAGTGCATACCATGCGTTCTCCTAGCAGCTTTGGCAGGAACACCTGAATATGACAGCAAAGGTCCGAGAGGTTTTGCAAAATAACTTAGAGAAAGGATACAGTTTATTTTCAGGGAAAGCAGTGCCACCTGTGATCCAAATACAGGCAGCAAACTGTGTGGAGACCCCTCCATCCAGCATCCTCAACACCACAAAAGCCCTTCAGGGCTCTCTTCAGCAATTTCAGTCACTTTTGCTGTTTCAGGCGTTCTGCTTGAAATACTGAAATACTGCTATTTCAAGCATACTGCTCCTGAATACGCTGCTTAGCTTGTTCAAATGCAACATTCAGAAGGTTCTCTTAAATGAAAAAATATGCTTCTCTATGTTCTCTGAACCTCACAATGTCTACAATGTCTTGAGCAATCTTCCCCCACCTTCTCACTCTCCTAAGTTTTAACTAGTGATTTCTGTTCTTCTCCTCAGCTAGGGATTATCAGAGCCTTAACCTACATGAAGGCCAACCGGGAGAACTGGATTTGCTTTACTTTGGTCAACCTTCTTAGCATATTCACTACTGTACATATATGGAGCCAGTCCTCAGTTTTTTCCTTGAAGCCTTCACATAACTGATGTCACAGGAGCATCTTTGTCAGCAATTCTGCTTGCGTGTGCATGTGCACGTGCGTGTATGCATGCGTGTGAGAGAGAGAGATCTATACAGTTCCTAAATCTTTTAAACAGTTCAGCAGATACTTAGAGGAAGTGGCTTGGTACTGTCACATTTCCATTGTTGCTCTTCAAAGGAATAACAGTAAATCACAAAACAGTAAAGACTGAATTAATGGGCAATTCAGGATCATTTCAATAAGGTGAGTTTCACTGGCTGAATTTGCAGCCTTAAGAGTAATAATGCAATTCAAACTTTTCAAAGATGGGCATTTAAAATTAACCTTAAAACCTAATAATTTTTAAACACTGATATAATTTTTATTCTTCCAAATTTATTAGTTTCATTGCAATTTCTAAAGCCATCAGGATGAGGAGGTGCATAAATAGGAGTTCAAAAATTTTCACCAGAAGATTTTGCCATCTGTGAGAAATCAAAAAATTACAGATACACCAACCCTTTACATTTGACAGCACCCACTGCTTTTGTATAGAAGGCATTGAACATAGCATCGGTGTGAAAACAAGTTACCACGTTATCCTTTTAGAGAAAAGATTGAAAAATAAAGCTGAAAATGCAAAGAATAGAAGAGCATCGAAAACTATGGTATTTTCTAACACAGTACTTAAAACAATGCCATGATTTTTCCCCTGCACCAGCTATAGAGAAAAGGGAAGGGAAGGTAAAATTCCTTTTCTTCCCTTTGTATATAGTTTTGACTTTATATTGCTCAATCATACCTGCTCTTTGTGATCATAACTATGACTTATAGCTAGCCACTCACTGCTGAATAGAAAAGATGAGACATGATTCTGGTCCTGTTTTTGACTAGGGACAGTCGGCTACAAATATGACACAAAAAGACAACAGTTTTTTTAAATTTTATTTTGTATTCAAATAAATATATATACTATAGATAATGAATATATAAGTATTTATTCATTCCTTAAATAAAAAAATTTAACCCTTGTTTCCTGCAGGAAGCAGGATATTCTGTAATTTGAAGCTTTGTGTTATTCCTTTTAATTCTCAGTCTTTCTGTAAGTATTTTTTAAAAAAAGAAATCTCAGGTGTTCGAAGCAGTTATTTGCTTACACAGGACATGTAAAATGGTGCTCTGTCTGAGTTCCTGAAATAATGAAATGACAAAAAGAAAATCCTCTGAAGCAAAGCTATTAATTCCTGGAGAAATTCAGTATGGTGAACAGACCTGGCCTTAATGAGTAAGCTCCTACAAGCTGAACTATGTGAAAGCAAGGAAGCTGTCTACTGCCTCCTGTAGCCATAGATACCTTGTAAAGAGATGCCTTGATAGCTTCTCCACCAGCCTCATCTGCCTCCTGATCACAACATCACTTGATCTTGTAGGATCAGTTCTGCCTCAGCAGACACCGCTCACCAGGCTGGAGTGGAGCTGCTTTAAACACTAGACAAAAGCACACTGGACACCGCTGAAACTGCTAACATGAACACTTTAGAGGTTCTGATCCTAGATTAAAAGAAAAAAAGGCTGGTACATTAACATACCCCAAGGACCCTACTTAACAGCATACTTGCTTTTGTGTTTTAAATCACAAGCATATAGAGAAAAACACTAAAATCAGTGAAGGAATTAAAAATTTGACTAAGCTAGAGAAGCAGAAAACAGAAATAATTACAAGGATGAAAAACAACACACTTTTCTCTTAGCTGAAATCCATTCTCTCACTCCCCTGCCTAAGCAAAAGCAAGGATTTATGCGTCCTATGTGCACATCATAAACCAAAAGTATTGGCCATATGGGCAACCTCATGCCTTTCCCACACTGATACTTTCAGTGTGTGTTTTTAGTTTGCATCAGAGAGATTTTTGTTGGCAGGGAAGAAGACAGGAAGAGGGAAAAAAAGACCCGAACAGGTGTCTCGCAAAGGGAGGTAAGGTTAACTTCGGGATGCTAATTCTCCTTCACAACAGGCACCGTGTTTGAGCCAAAGCAGTAACTCTCACTTTCTTCTCTGCTCATATGTCATTACTAGAGTCTCCTGCTGCCTCTCCTCAGTTCTTATCTCTCCAGCTAATCTTCGTCTTAAATCTTTTTCTGTTATTACCAGAAAGATGAGAAAGATGGCTGTGGGCTACTGGCAACTGTACGTAGCGACAATACAAATTCTCACTTGAAGTCTAGCACCATGATTTTATCTTCTGTTTTTCTAGATGGTTTGAGACTCTGGTGAGAGAACAGTCAAAAGATGGCATTTATGCAATACAATGGACGCGACATACGTTGTTACATACACATACCTAACACGACTTTATCTGTAGGCTCAGGTAACAAGAAGAGAGCTAATATTCTCTCTTCAATTTTAGTGGATTTAAGGATATTGCTTTTTGCAGATTGGATCCCTCTGGTAGCTGGCTACATACTAGTCATTTCTCAGGAAAGGAAGAAATCCTGTTCTTCGAAAGTGCGTATGTGAAAAGCTACAACAGCAAGAAGAAAACAATATAAATAAAATCCTTTGTGAATAAATCCCTGCAAAACTAAGCAGTACAGATATGCTGCTGTTAGATGTCAACAACTGACCACTGTTGACTTTCAACTTTGCAACAAACATGATCTTAGGAGCAAGCTGTGACTATGCTGAATTGCTGCCGCAAGTTACCAACAAAACCTTGGAACAGAAAGCCCCTGTGAGAAACAAGAGAGCTCACCATCACCTTTGCAGTGCTGTTGCTTGGTGTCCTACACATTGAATGATGCCGAGAATAGGAGCAGGAGAACTGGAACTCATCTTGGGTTGCAGCCTGATTTCACAAGGTATCTACCTAAGATGTGAGTGGCACACCTGGCATACTTTGACATGGTTGTACCATTAGGATGCAAAAGGTGCTGTGTAAATTAGTAGAAACTCCAGAGCTATTACTTCTGGGTTACAAGACTATCAGGCTACAGAGGGGATCAGACATACAACCACCTCTTTTTCCAAAGACTGCTTCATAGATATTAAAGCCATCATGCCCTCTTCAAGTTTCTCTGATCTGTCTCTGTATAACAAAGAACAGCTATATTATCCATCTGTTCCTGTGCTGATTCAGTAAATACCATTTGACAAAAACACTGTTGCTAAATCTATTGAAAAGGGAAGAGATGATGGTACATAAATTTCTGAGGTCTAAGACTGCTGCTGATGGCCACGGTCATCCACCTAATCTATTTAAAGTACATTCTTCCCCAGTGCTTAACTGATTGTAGAGGGATTGATACATTAAAGTCTAGAAGATCTGCTCTTTTCCAGAAAACATGGTTGAAAAAGAAAATTAAAGAGTTAGCGGATGTGAAGGATTAGCGATTAAACCTGGGCTTTCATTGAAAAGAACCAGTAAAAAAGTAATTTTGGTTCAGAAGAACTAAATTAAGACCCTATTTTGGGCAACGGTCTTCCTTATACAATTATCAACGTTCATACAGAAATAATTAAAATCAATGCTTTGATGCTCTGTGTATTCATGGATACTTCATTGTTCCATCTTTTAAATAATAAAGAACAATCCTCCTCTGATCTCTTCTCGATAAACAGTTTTCTAATCAAGATTTTTTCTCTCTTTTTCTTACGATTATTAGTAAAGTAGCACTAGGGTAACAATGCATTATGAGAAGCTGTATGCGTTTCCTGGTAACTTAGCTGAGTTGCATTTGAGAAATTTGGGGTTTATTTAACCACTCCATTTTGGACTCTGGTGAAACAAGTTCTCAAATACGTGCATACATCTCCCTCTGTATTTAACATATCTGAGATCCAAGCCTGTGGTTTAAATACTCAGGAAAACAGTGTTAGTATGTAAATGTGCATTTCTGAATCAAATCTTCCCATCTGAATAGAGAATTAACAGTTGAATGTTTCTCATTCAGAGGCTGACTCTCCAGCAAATGTCTCAAAAGAAGATTAAGCTGACTAAGATTAACTTTGAAAATGCCTGGATTTATACATACATGTACAGTTTACACACATTAGTAAGTATTACTTTTAAAATGTCAAAAACGCATCATGTGAAACAAATTAACTGTGTGTGATGGAAGGCAGACTTACAAATTCACAGTTATGTGCTTCTCAAAACACCATCTACCTGCCTTTTCTTGGTTTCCTCTTAAATCCTCAACTTCTCATTATTTGTGCTTCTAATGAATAACTAAAATAAATAGTTTTATGTAATCCATATTTCAAATTCTATTGCATTACCTACAAGAATATTATTTTGTATCTGAATAACACAGGTCAGCCAAAAGCTTGTATTTGTATCTTTTTGCATTTGCATGAGTGTCATCTATGTTAAGGAGAGATGTATGTGTCCTGCAACAGCGAACTCAAAGGACAAATTATCCTCTGCCCAAAGCTGATGACTTTGGTAATTTGTCACATTTTTTAAAAAAGTTTCTGTCTGATAACATCATCGGAGGGGTCCAACTCAAGCGATAGGATGGAATTTAGCAAATGATTTACTTACAATTACACTAAGAGGTTAATCCTTTTTTTCTGTAGTTACACAAATGTCTCTCAGACATCAGTACGAAACTGAAGTTTGTAGGATCCAGCATAGGGATGTTACTTATAAAACAAATCCTTCCTTTTCAACATTATGTGTAGACGGAGAGTATACATTTACTACATACAAAAATCGCACCCCTTGTGCTTTCTAACCACTCTCGCAACTTGTTGCAAATGGCGAATCCTGCACCTCTGCAGGGGCTTGTGAAAGTCTCCATCCGCTTCACCCAGCTGCTGGAGCAGGTGCCCTTGGAGAGATCCGAAGCAGGACACACACAGGCGAGCTCTGCTTACCGCTTTGCTCTACACGGGATAAATTCAGATAGGTAGACTAAAACGATTATTTCACTGCTGCCATGTCTAAAGAGTACTTTCAGCCTGACAGAGCAGGAGGAACACAAGGTCCCTGCATAGCCATGGGTGGGCCACGAGCCTGGTTACTCTTTCAAAGGTGCCTCACAAACATTTCCTGACCGCACATCTGGCTTCCGCAGAAATACGCCTTATTATCAGTCACGGGTTTCTGAAGGAAACATGACTGGAAATTGAAGACACTCCCCCCCTACGCCCCACCAAGGTGCCGCGAGTTTTCGTAGCAGAGGTTTCCACCTGCCCGTGCACAGGCGCAGCTCTCACGTCCCACACCGCCACCGGCCGCCCTGGGCCGGCGGACAGGGCCCTCTCCGTGAGCGAGGCCGGCCGAAGGGCTGCGCTCCCCTGGCGCCCGGCCCACCTCAGGGGCGAGCTCCGGTGCCGCCATGTGCCCAGCACCTCTTCAGGCCAGGCCCGTCCTGCCAGAGACATTTAAGCCGGACATGTGCATTTAACTTTTCAAACCACGTATTTTTACACTGCTTACGAAAACCAAAGACGACATGGAGGCAGGCAGTTGCTCCTACTCCATCTCCAGAGCTCCAGGAGGCAGGGCTGAGCTGCACACTTAACTAACCAACACTTCAACCGCACGGGTCCTCACAAAACATCCCAGTCATCGCCCACAAACCACCAGCTCGATATGCTTACCTTAATCCATCCCTTCATAAAAATGCATTTAAAAAAGTCAAATAAGTGTTGACACACTGATGTAAAAAACCCCAAAACACTTCAGTCTGTGACCGGAATGGTCACTTTTTTCTGCTCCTACAAACAATAGGCCTTTTTTTTTTCCTTGGAAGAATGAATTTGCTTATTTACACGTCCTCAGTTGGCACACCCAACAGAGAAATGCTAGACTTAAAGCGCGTGGCACTTGCAGAAGTATTTTTCAATTTTAGCATGCTAGGCTGAAGAGCAAGAGAAGACATCCCCGTGACAGACAGGGAGCCAGGCGGGAAGCAGCACATCGCTTAGCACTGCTCCACAGGGCTTCACCCTGTGTGAAAGAGATCTGGCCTTATGCTGTTCTGCTGTCAAGGACTGTATTTCACACTTTATGAATCCGATTTTCTCTTCCTGATGAGTACGTTATATATTTTTTCCCAAGATAATATACATTATACTAATATATGCGCAGTCTACCACAACTTATGTTTGATACGATTTCTGTTATATACATATATATGGGCACAGATGGGGAAAAATACCCATTTATATAGGCTATGAGGATGTAATGAAAAGAACGACAAGAAGAGGAGAGGAGGAAGGAAGGAGGAGTACTCTAGCAAGTACCAATGTATATTAACAGTCAGGCACTATCCAGTATCACATCTGACAGAGACTGTCTACCACCTCTAACAGCCGATGGTAATTCCAAGCCCATTCATATTCTTACTCATCGTCACTGAACATGGTGCTCTCTAAAGGATTTTTGGGAAGTTTTGGGACACCCACTCACTGGAAAAATATTTGCTTGAATTCATAAAAAACCAGCGGAAGTCAGTTACAGCCAAACAGCAAGAAGTCTTCCCAGTTTCCAAGGATATATTTGAAAGCAAGAGAAATTTGGTTGTCAATAGCCAATAGCTATGACCTTGTTATGAAACTTCACAGGGATTAAAATATCAGCACTGTATATTCAGTCTATTCAAATTTCTTCTTTTATCCTCAGTCACATGAAGAAGTGAAACCATCAGTGACATGAATAGTAACTATATAAGGAAAACCATAATAGGACACGGATTATTAACAAAAGACAGTTTGAAAGCCCCCCTTCACATGAAAAGATATTCCCCTGCTCTTAATTATAAGATGGTCTTTGCACAGGCTAATTATATAGTATAGTTGAAAACAAAAAGAACTTTTGAAAAAGTGCCCTTTTAAAGCTGCCCTCTCAAGGTCCTATGCAGACAGAAACCAGGACTGAGGTTTTGCAGCAATCTGAGCAAATAGATGGTCAGTTTTCTTACAAAGCAGATTTCCATCTTGGAAGGAAGAGCCCAAGTAAAATTCTAAGTAAGATAAGCTTTATGAAATATTTGCCAGAGGTTTAGCAAAATAAAAAAGTTCAGATAGAGCAACATCTATTATGCATAACTAGAAAGACGTCTGCTTCAATTTGCAGGCTTCCATATGACCACTCCTAAAATGAGTGCCAAGGGAAGCACGGAAATCTATTCCCTCCCAATGTATTTCTGGGAGCATAATGGTACTTGCAGAAAATGCTTCCATCAGACTGCGCTAACACACCCACAAGCAGCTTCCTTTAATTTCTAATTGCTCACAATGTGTACCTGCAGCACACAGAAACTCACAGGAGGTCCCCGGAGAACCACGAGAAGGCTAAGCTGGCTGGGGGAGATGACGCTGCACTTGGAGAAAAGCAGAACACTGCTTCTGGATGCATACGCAGCATCTGAGACAACGGCAAGCTGGTGAGGTGCCGGCAGTCATGGGACAGCAGAAGAACAGAGGATTAGAGGAGGAAAATGGGTTGCTGAATAGTGAAAATGGATAAGGGTTACAGGCAATGCACAGAGCGATGGAGTAAACTGCACTGAGGCTTTGATCAGAGCCAGGCAACACAAGATGGCATGCAAGGGAGACATGGGGCTCTGGATAACGAAGGGGAAGGCAGCAACTGCTGGTCATGGGGGAGGCTGAGGCAACACGTCTGCAGAAGAGAAAAGACTTTGAGAGGAGAGGCAAAGGCAGCACTGCCCATCCCATATAGAGAAGGACAAGATGCAAGACGTGACCAGACACGTGGGACGCCAATACAAAGAAATACTGTTGGAAAATGCCAACTAACTGCAACCAGAGCTCTCTGTAACCAAAATTAGTGTCAACGAAGTTCTTACTAAAGACACACCTGTGGAAGAAGTAAGAAATAATTGTATAGGTGTTTTTAAACATTTCCCTTTTGTTTTCGAGTGACCGCTTTTTTTTTTTTTTTAATGGAGGTAAATTAAGCTGGGAACATACTTAAAAATCCATAACCTTGAACATAAAATGAAAAAATAAAAACCAAAAACCCAAACAAAAAACCTTACTTTTTTTGCTTGTCATTTTATCAAAGACAGCACTGTAACTTTCCATCTCAGCCTGGATCAAGGCATAGTTCCCTACACCTCCAGGGCTTAAGCTTCGAATCGGCCTAAAAAATCCCCCCAGTTAGCTCTGATGGACACCAGAGATTACTGATGGGGTGGTAACGATTCAGGAAGGAAGACATTTGCAATAAAGATAGGAAGGGTGCACTTTTTTACAGAGAAGACCTACCTGGCTGTTGGAAGATGCCCGGCAGGCAGGCTCTTCCCCGTTCCAAAGCTCCCAAACAGTGGGGCCACCCTCCTTGAGCTCCCTAAGCAGTACCCATACACAGCTCCACTGCTTTACGTTTCCTCCCCGAAACTGTTGCGGATTCCTTCCCCTCCTCCCAGCAGAGCACCACACAAAGGTCAGGCAAAAGCCTTTGAGATTAAATTGTAAGTGATTAAAATTTCCATTATTTTGTGAACTTGTTCCACATATTAAAGAGTCCTAATGGAACTTGCACACATTTGTGCAGGTAGAAAGGCACATGATGACAGGAATTAAGGAAATTAATTCCTACGCTTTGGACTGAAGTAATCTACCAGAATGTAATTGGCTTTCAATCATTCACACACAACATGCCCTTCACCTTTAAATGGTAATTCATTTTACCGTACAGGTTTTGAATTCCATTTAGGTTGGGCTTTAAGAAAGCTCGCATCTCTGTACTAGAATACAGTGTATATGTTTTGTCCAGGAGGAGATCACGTCAGAGAGTATCTTATATGATGTTTTAACGTTTCGGTGACCCTTAGCAGGGGGAAATGAAGAACACTTCCTGGCCAAAGATCAAGCAACAATTCCTTCAGCAATGCAAGGTTATTAATGCCATCCCTCCTGAAACACTCACTATTTTCTCGCTGCCCTGAGCTCTCTGTGGGACATGGCAAAGTGGATATGAGTGTACCAGACTTTTCAGGGCTGCGCCTGGATCACAGCAGAGCTGTGCAAAGCATAGTGACAGTAAACATAGCTGTGTCTGCTTTAATAAAACTAACAGAAATCTGGAAAATCTCACCATGTAGCACTTCTTCCATGGCTGTGAAAGAAAGACTACAGAGGAAATATCTGGAAGCACTGGGTTTGGTCTAGTTGCTTCTGGGGTTGCTTCAGCCCACCCTCTTCAGTTGATGTAGCAGCAACATGTTATAGGTGATGAAGTGTAGCCCTCTGATGAAATGGCCTTCTGCAGGCCAGGTGCTGTATTTAAATCTATTTTTTCTTGTCTGTATCTTCCTTTTGCACGTCACATCCTATCATTCTGTGATGTTTTATCTCACTCGCACTAATACCAGCCCTGGCTGACAACCAGGGAGACTGTAATGTTGGCACCCCTGCCAAATGGTTAAGCATATCCTGGACACAGACAACAGATGCTTATATTTAAATTGGGACTAATTTGCATTTTTGTGTATTGTGGATTTTTTAAAGCACAGTTTTAGTAATGAAAAGGAATGTGTAATTCCGAAATAGTAATACTTTCCTTTGAAAAGCCAGGTTTGCTAATGGATTGCCATCTGTTCGACTCTTTGCCAGGAAATAGATTTGTCCTGCTTACTGAAAACAGTATTAGGGGGAAACTGTAGATTACACAGTGGATTTCTGAGCAGTTTTATTTAAAGTGCATGCTAGCACTTTGTTATTTCAGTAAAAATAACTTTAGAGTCTCCTTTTCTACTGATGTTGGAATTTAAGCCATCCAGCAAACTGTATTTAGAGTACTTTTGGGGCTGTTTTGCTCTCAATTGGGTTTCAGAAAAGGTGCCTATCTCTCCTTTACCACTTTGAAACTGAGTTCATCAGGTTTCTTTTGCACAGGATTTATGGCAAGAAGCTCTCTACCTTGCTGTGAAAGCCTATCTTAATCCTCTGGAAAAAACATTCAAAAAACCAAGGCACTGGCCTCAACCATACTTTCAAGAGTACAAGATTTATACGTGCTGGGAGCCTCTTGGAGCCTCTGGATGCAAGTTAGGAAGAAGGACACCCCCGCAATTCAGGATGCTGTACCGGGAGCTGTTGGACCTCTCTAAGCGATGGAGCTGAAGGAGTGAAACAGATCAGAACGGTAAGTCGCTCTCCTCTGCAACCCGCAGAAATCTAGTAATGTTTCTGCTGAGCCTTGTTATGGGCACAAATGCACTGCGGGAGAGAGGTCCAATTTTTACAGCTTGGAAGCAAAAGTTGAATTTTACCATTCAAGATTTCAGCACCCTCTTACATTAGAGTGACACAGTCTCACGGCTACCAAAACACCAACCGCTCTCCCTACCCGGACCGAGTAGTTGCCTACAGGAATACGCAGAAGCGCTGTTCTGTCGGGTAACACCACCAACGCCAGGGAACAGAGAAGTTGCAGGCACCGACCCCTTCCCCTCACACCACCCCCGCCAGCCCCGCAAAACGCCGCACTTTGCCAAAAAACCACTGTCTCCTCGGGAGGAGCGAGCTCCCAACGCGCTGCCGGGATCGGCCGGCCGGAGACGCTGCCGCCCCCCGCCCCACGGAGCACCCCCCTCGCCGATCCACCTGCGGGGGCGGCGGAGGAGCCCGCGGGGCCGAGCGCCCGCGGGGGAGCCCCGCAGGGCGGAGGCGACGGAGCGGCACCCAGCAGCTGCCCCAGC
>JAVJGG010000062.1:7200009-7263021 GCA_035590195.1 Aviceda cuculoides
GGCGGCGGCGCGCGCGGAGGGGGGGGCGGGGGCACCGGCACCGGCACCGGCACCGGGCGTCCGCCAGCGACACGGGGCCGTGAACCGTAGGAGCCCCAGCAGGGGACGGGTATCCCGGGACGGCGGGGACATGGTTGTGCGGGGTGGTTCGGCTGGTGGGAAAAGCGCTGAGGGCCTGCTCTTCGGCCCGGGCAGAACGGGCCGAAGCCGTGGAACACCAGTCGCGGAGATCGGGGAGGGGTCCCTGGGTGGTGGTTGCACACCTTCGGGCCAAAGCTGCCTGTGCTGGCGTGGGGAGAGGTGAAGGTCAGCCGTGGGCAATCGTGTGGGCCCTTGCCTCTCATCAGCCAGGGCCTGGGCTGGCCAGGAGCGGACGGGCACAGCGGGCAGGAGGCCGTTACTGATGCTTTTTTGTTGTTGTTTTTCTAATTTTCTTTCACAGCAGTGACCCCACACGCTAATCGCTGCTGCTCTTTCCTGGCGGTGTCCGTGAGGGTGTTTCAGAGCTCCCCCAGGAGTGGGAGAAGGAGGTTTTCTTTGACGCTGGTCAGATCTCATCTGCATCTTGATCTGACTCTTGGTTGGAATTAGATTTAGGACCTCTGACCCCTCTGGTTTCTTGACAGAATTAAGTCATTAAAGAAATATTCTTAAAACTAGTGAGCACAAGAGAAGAAGCGTGCAGGTCTTCACACATTTTGGTAGAAGCTGAATAAAGCCATAATGCCACCATCTGTGAAATGGTGGCCGTAGTATTGATCTGCTTGATACTCAGTGCCCGAGAGCATTAAAGATGAGGATTTCAGAAAAGTGAAACATCTCATTAATGGCTTATATGTGTGAGCTTTGGAGATGCCTATATGTATGTCGTTAAATGTGCTTTATTCAGATTTTTGCCTGTATTCTTTGTCCAAAACCTGGTAGCTGTTTGTGTGTACAAGGGAGGTTTGGCGGATGCCCAGGGGTAGGTGACGGGCTGCGTGACTTGGAGCCATCCACCCTTAAGGTTTGACGTTGCTGGAAAGCTAGTCTTAGAAGAAAATAGGCCTCTGCAAACATGAGTCGTGGGGAATAGGGATGTTGGCTTAGTGACGCTGCTGCGTGTTGTCAGTGTAAATATTTTTATTTAATTCTTCTTTTGTTTCAACAATAAAAGGGCAGAAATCAACTTGTACTCAAAATAAAAAATTTCACTTAGAAGCCCAGAATTGGCTGAGGCAATTTACTGTGTGGTTTGGTTTTGTTTGCTCATGTGCCAAAGGGTCCTCTCACTTATCCAGATGGTTCTCACCACACTCCCATACAAAGATAGTCTGTTCATCACTGTTGCACAGAGGGTGCAACAGCCGATCCCAGAACAACCCATTTAGTGCTTTTTCTGAATTTTTTCTCAGTGAGGGAGGCCAGTTGGAAATCTCGTGGCACTTATTACAGCACCCAGCCTCTCTTGTAAAAGGTGTTCTCTGTAATACAGCTCCCATATTTTTATGCAGACTAAGATTACATCCTGCTTCCATCCAAAATGGACAAATTAAAAACAGGCACAGGAGGTAGATTTGCCACTTTTCATCAGCTTATCTGGAGATTTCATATGACGCCATTTCTCTTCGTTTTTATTCTTTTCTACAGTAGGCACAACAATTGCTGTATCGCTTTTCTCAAAAGATAATTGATACTGATTTTTCATTTACCACTCTTACCATATTATCTTTCTCATGGTCTCAAACAACACAAGAGCACATTTCAGTGTTCAATGTATATGCTTTAACTAGTGGTGCTACAGTAGTTAAATACTACAGGGAAATGGTTCTGATCACCAAGAAAACCATATTTGGTTAGTCCCCCACAAAATTAAGATTTCTGATGAGATTTCATTTGCCAGTTGGGTGCTGAAGATACTATTGGTGATAAAGAGGTAAAAATGAAATTTTAAAAATGCTGTAAAAATGAAAAGACAATATTCTAATAAAAAGCATTGTCAAGTGGGGTCAGAGGAAGAAAGTGAAAGTCTAATTCCAGAGGAATACACTTACTTTTCTTTCCCACTTGCTTGCACAACAGCCAGCCACCTGACAATTGCCTGCTTTTGGCATTAGTCAGCTCTTGTATTAGCTTTTAATGTTTGTTGATAATTTTCTCTCATTTGTGCCTGTGCATATAAATCTGGTTATTTATATGAAAAAATGTGTTACCAGTAAATATTGTTAAGTCTCTGAAGAGCTACATTGTGTTAGCCTTCTGATATTTATATGTCCACACATAACTAATCAGCTTCAGAGGAAAGTAAACAGCAGAGGCCTGTTTAGCCTCTTTCTGAAGGTCAATGGACAAAATAAAAAGCATCCAAGGTCACATGAAGCACATTTTCAAGCTGGTATACACCATAGGTTATCCCATTTCTTTGTACCTTTTTATTTTGTGAGCATCAGAATTGATGGCACCTATATGCAAGAGACTTGTCTGTGATCAAGTTAATTGTAGTACTGCCTGCTGTGCATACGTATAGCTCATCATATGCTTTCTTTCACCCTGAATTTGCATAGCTTTTTTAATTATTACTATAATAAGCATCCACATTAAAAGAATGGTAGAAAATAAATTAGGAAATGCACTTGCAGCCTTGATTTTATCCCCTTTATAATAACATTTTTAATTCATGCAACATGACCAATGCAATTTCTTTCCGCTGGCTTCACGGCGTGTTCAGCACCCACTATGGAATTAGGTAAGACTTGCATAACTGATGAAGCTGGTCCTGACAGTATTCCTGCCAAAAATATATGTATGATCTTTTCTCCTAATAATTTCTTAGTATCTGAAAGCTATTCCCATATTTATCACATATTTATCATGTGTCTGTGCTCCCAAATGTTGAGGTCTCTTCCCTTCACTTTCTCTGTGCTACCCAGTGCTATTTGACTTTGATGCACCCTTAGTGAAACTATGATGGAGCTTCAGGGCTTGTCCTACTAGCAGGAGCAGTGAAGTTGCAAGCAAAAAAGCAAAATAGTCTGTTTAGTCTTGCACTGGGGAAAAATAATTAGATTAAACCTCAAGACTTGCTCCTTAAAAAGTAAAATAAATCCTTTTATAACAAGTAATAATTTACTTCTCATAAACCTGTCAGCACCAGCCAGAGCGCAGACACTGTATAAACATACGTACATCTTGGATTAATTACCTTTGCCTTCAAATTTGCTGTAATTCAGTACAAGGATAATGCAAGAAAACACTAAATATTCTGATGGTTGGTATTAGAAAACACAATCTCTTGTTTAAGGGCAGTTAGATTAATTACCAAGAGTATAGCTTTTGCATGTCGTTGCAGATGACGCACTAGCAAGCCCTCTCAAGTCGGGCATGTCCCAAAGCAGTCCTCCCTACAAGCCAGGTTCACGGCCCTCTGCAAACAAGGTGAAATCCTGCCCTTGCCCTGCCGAGTTGTGGAGTTCAGTTGTGTGGGATGCTTTTGGCACAAAAAGCGTGAACTGATGAGGAGTAGATTCAGCATTGGCTTTGAAATTCAGTGGTTGCTTTAGTTTTTAATTATTTGTTGGTTCTACCCATTTTCCTGTGTTTCCTTCCTTTGTTCATTGCAGATTTTTAAAGCCCTCCATCCAACATCATGGCGCCATAGACTTGAGGACGAACAAACAGAACTGTCTGATAATCTTATGCAAAACATTATAAACCTCAGGACATCGCGTTTTCAGCATCCCCCTGTGTGCTGAAGCCAGTGGCCAGGGTTTGTCCCTGTCTTAGCTGGGACAGGCGGAGATTCTGCTGGGGGGGCACATGAGCCTGGCTCCTGTCTGCAGCCTGGTCCCCACGTAGTCCTCCGGCATCTCCAGCTGTTCTGTTGGGGATGTCAGAGGGTACATCCCTGGCTATTCCTTTCCGTTTCCAGTTTGAGCGCTGCTGTTTATGACTCTCACATCCTTTGAACCTGCAAGTGTAGTCTGCTTCCAGGATGTCTCACAGAAACAAGTTCCAGAAGTTAAATACCTGCTAGGTAAAGCAGCACTTCTCTTTCCTCAGTTTGAAACACTCCTCCCAGATTTACCAAATGCCCCCCGTTCCTGATATTGCAGGATTTCGTGAGTGATGGTTCTGCATGTGTTTTATTTGCTGCTTTGTGATTTTGTAAACCTTGATCTTATCTTGCTTCAGCCTTTGGAAAATTAAGGCCTCACAGTCTTACCAGTCTCTCCTCCAAAGGCAGCTGCTTCATCCCCAGGATCACATTAAATGCTCTTTTCTGTACCTGCTCAACTTTACTATGCCTTTCACGAGCACTGTATGCAGGTCTGGTCTCCACATGTCAGAATGTGCGCTCACCGCGGTTTCACACAGCAGAAAAATGATGCTGTTTTGTTCTCTAACACGTTTCCTTGGGGTTTTTTTGGCTGCCACATCATAATGAACGGAAGGTATCCAGTCTTCATTTTAAGATGTAAAAAGGTGAAAAAATTCCTACCTCCCTCGGTCTGCTTCTCCAGCAGCTGACTGCCCTCATTGTAAAAAACATGCTGAGTTTTGTATTTTAGATTTTCTATGTTTAACGTTCAGACTTTGCTTTTCTACCTACTGCTTGCTCCTGTCGCTGTAAATGTGCATATACATCTTATAACTTTGTGCATAACGTACACAAAACTTCTGAGTTTTCATTTTAGCAGAGGAAGTAATACTAACAAAAGACAGAGTGATTCTGGGCTTAGCTACCAGGATGCAGAGATCCTTCAACACAGCAGGCAAGATAAAACTGCTTCTCCGGTCTGTTTTTTCTTCTGAGGAAAGACTAAACCTCAGAAACCAAAGCTTTGGTACTCTAACAAGCCAGTTTGCTTGTGGCAGTAAGCAAGATTCAGTATATATTCTTCTTGGTAGCTTTTAGAGTGGGTAGCTTGAGTACTGTGTATTTCAATAAATGGTATTGGACTGTCTATCACTCGTACAAAGACAGGAGAAAAAAATCAGCCTTTTGAATAAATATATATAAATACCGGTGTCAGCTGAAATATGTTACTTTGCCACTACCTTTAGTCCATCAAACATATTTCAGACAATTCTTGGGAAGATACTTTGCAGCATTTGTTGATAAATCTCAAAGTATTGAGTTAGGAGAAACATCTCTATAAACGTCCAGATTTTCATTGGCATAATTCAGTTTATGAACACAGAAAACACTGGTTCTATTGGTAACAATTACAATTTTTCAGGCAGTAGGAAACATCAATTTTAAAATACCTGATTTTGTCAAACATTTGTCCTAGCCATTACCTAGATGTAAAAAGAGCTATCTCTGAATATCACTCATGTCATACTTATGACATAAAATGGCATGTGTATGAATCTAGGTAAAAGTAGTCTCTGCGACGTAAGATGTGTGCAATGACCATGTTGTTTAAACTACCCTGAGCAACACTGTGTAGCAGATGTAAAGTTTGTGGGTTCCACATCAGAGAAGCCCTAAGCAATGGCACTCCGATGTGTAAGCAGGGGGTATTCAAGTAAGAGCTTAGGTGATCATTTGGTTCTCTTGCATAAAAAGTGAAAATCATACCCACTTCGGTTGTACTTCAGTTTCTGTCCCCAGCACAGAGAACATCACGTGAAGAATTTCTCCGATGAGGTCGGTATGAATTCTGGGCAGAGGGAGCTGTGGGAATAGACCTTTGTGCATGTCCCCTGGTAACCAGTCACTCACTGGATAGCCCTGACCCTGCTGGAATGGTTGTGCTGGCGTTACAGGACACGGGCATTGCTACTAAATAAAGGTGGAAGGTTTTATATTGTTTTAAGAGAAGACAAAAATTAACCTGCCTGTGTGACGTTCAAAAACTAATCGAATCCGAACTATCGGTTTCTATCTGCGTTCTCCAGCAGAACCCGTTCAGACAAAAGTCTGTTGAAGTTGAGGGGTGTGTCCCACAAAGAGCTCTGAAATTCAGTTCTTCCTTAAGCCTTCGCTTGCAAATCTGGTATTGTCTTTTACTGTATGTAAACACTTGCGCCTTCCCTCCCTGTCTTCTCACCTTTCTGCCTGTCCCAGTTGAGGTTATCAGCGTTTCTGTAACACGGTCCCAACCTGCCACTGCCCGTCCCACGGAGCACTTCAGACACGTATCGCTCTACCACTATTGCTGCCGCTCCTGTTTTCACATCATCCGTCGTCACCTCTGTCCACTGAATGTTATTAACCGTTTCTCACAACTTGGCATGTTCCCATTTGTCATGTATCTTCCCTAGCTTCTTATCAAATAACCATTGCCGTTCCCAAAACTTCACCCCTGAGGTGTGCCCCAAATCCATAATCTCTCCCTCGCCCCATCTTGCTCGTCGCCCGCCCGGGGCACCTGGAGCCTCCTTCCAGACTAAGCCTGCCTTTCTCCCTCCTCTTGCAGCACTCGATCCCTTGCCAAATAAGCAGTCACTCCGTCTTTGCTCTTTGTCCTCATTTTATGGTAAGTGCAAGAAGCGAGCCGTTAACACGTTTCCCTGTTCCCAGTGGTTCTGCCCCTGCCCCTCGGTGCCCACAGGTCCAACCCGTGTGCCCAAGCGCCGGCCGGAGACGAGCGCGGGGCAGGACTACGGTGGATGTTATGGGAGGGGTATGTTTTACCAGCCCTTCCAGCTCAGAACACTGTGTTGACTAACGCCCAGTACTAAAATTGCAGTGTTAACTGTAAATGACAACAGTAATAAATGAGCTTTTTCCACCAAATCCCCAAGATTTTATATTTTACTCTGAAAACCCTTTTATGAGCTCTGTTACAGCTGTTAGCACTTGTTTTAATTAAACTTACAGCACAGCATGCAGCTCAGTTAACCAGTTGTCGGTTTTCAGAGAAAATCACTGAGCAGTTCCAACTGCATTTTTCTGTCATTCTTCACATTCTGCGCTTTAGCACACATTATAAAAATGTTGATAGAGGATTATATATCTCAGGGGAAGATAATAGGGATGTGAAACTTATTACTTTTAGGCTATTTTTTTCAACTTAGTCTAGGTTCTTAAGTTTTATAAAGGTATTTGGAGTTTGACTGCAGCTTGGATGTCTGCATTAAGGGAAACAGGTAGTCTCAGCATCCAGGACAGAGGATTATAAGGCCACTTCACCATGGTTAGATCCTTCATTGTCAGTCTCAGCAAAAAACTAATTGGTTTGTAGGGCTGAAAAATGCTTGCTGCCTTCAACTGTGATTTAAATCATGTCTGTATCAGAAACTAATTGGATGGGTGTTCCGTGTACAGTGCCTCTCCTGAGGTTTTTTGTGACTTTAATTCCCAAGGCTGTCAGCCCAAAAGAGTTGTATTAGGAAAAGAGGAAAAGAAAAATCTGGTTTTAGAGGCACAGCCTTTTGTTGCAGCTGGTTTGAAGTGTGTCTCCATTGACATCTAGTGTCCATACAGAAAGATCTTTAGATTCTTCATGGCCCTGTTGGCAATATTTATGTCTAAATCTTTGAAGATTTTTTCCATGTGTAGTTATTAAGAACTCTTATTGATAATACCAGGTCAGCCAGTAGGTGAGACTGATGGTAAAAACCCACTTAATACGTTGTGATATGCAAAGACATCTGTAGATGCCTGTGTTCTGAATGGCTCTGGAATACCTTTTAATACCTTCGTGTTCAAAAATATTATCCTTTTTTAAGTTATCCTGTGAATACCTGCAAAATACTCTCAATCTCTGTTCTTTTTCCTCAAAGCATACAAGCAACTGTGAAGCAATAAATATTTAGCACAGATTTTATGAAGTATTGTACCTCTGTAGTCAGGCATTATTCTAATTTTCTAATTAATTAAGCAAGAGTGTTTTTCAGTGATAGAAACCTCTTTATTACACTCCATTATATCGCTAAAAGCTAATTAATAAAGAGCTATCTTTGTCTATTTTTACAATGATGATGAGTTATTTTCATATTGATTTATTTATATTGTACAAATTCCAAGTTTTTACAAAAGGATTTGCTGTTTTGCTTTTAGAAAATCATGAATGGTGGCAGTGAGTAATTAATCATGTCGTTAGCGTACACTTTGCTCCATAGGCAACACCTTTGCAGTACTTTCTCCTGCTCCTTCAGCTAGCCTTACGTGCTTATGTTGGGGTAACGCACACAGGAGCTATGCTAGAATCATGGCCCCACCATGCTTGGTCCTAGACTGGTGTGGAAAAGTCCTTCCCTACTCAGAAAACTCCCTGTAGGTTCATATTTTGAGCATTTCCATTGTTAGAATCTTGTTTTCAAAGGCAGTTATTTCAAATAAATTGTGTTATGAAAGGTTAACAAGATGTGTTGCCCTAAAATCTGTGTGTTACAGCCGCAGAAGAAGAGTGGGACAGGTCCGAGGACGCGCACCGAGCACAGCTCCTGACGTGACTGACTCTGTGTCCCCAAGGGGCTCATGGACTCCATCATTTCTCGGCGGTGTTTTGTGACCCACCCCTTTCCAATCTTTCCTCAATATCCATAAGCCCTGGAAGAGCTCTCTTCTGGTTTGGTGATACCTGACATAGCGGGATCCTGTCCTTGCTAGCTAGTGGAAACTACTAGTGTGCAAATAACAGATCTTTGCCCTGGAACAATAGGAAACTTCTGCTGAAAAAGAGCTAGAACAGCCTTGAACTTTTTCTGTGAAGGTCAGAGGAGGGTGATATAATATTTCCCACAATTTCTGGAAAAGTAGCTGTCATCAGTTTTTATAGATGGTCAAATATTTTCCCTCTTTCTCCTTTCACTGCTCTGTTATTTAAAAACACTCATTACATTAGCCCAACTGTCAGAGAGTCTGTATTGAAAGAACCTGCTGAATCAATACATCCAGAATAGGAGTGACAGCATCATGAAAATGTATCCTGCTTAGATTATTCATAATTTAACTATAAAGCAAAACCTGTGATCATGAGCAATGAAGGAATGTGACATAAATAATTTCATTCAGAGCAGTGCACTAGTGCGGGCACTGGCAAAGCTGCTGCAGCAGCAGCCGGAGCCTTTAATATGCAACTGCTTTATAATTAGGGTTACAAATACACGCTTGTATCCATCCTTCAGTCACCCTGACTTTTCATCCCCAGTAGGACTCGGTGCTTCCAGCAACCCCAAATTCTCCCTCCGTGGTGTCAATGGAGGAGGCAACGGCTGCAGCCAAGAGCATCCCGTTGCTATGGCAACACATCCCACTTCCCGGGGGACCGCGTTGCCTCGGCGACATTGGATGGACAGCCTCGGGTACATCAAATTGTCTCAAAGCAGCTGCCCCCCAAAACGCAGGGCAGCCCTGGCCTTCAGGCGACGTGAATGCGCAGAGGTAGATGACCCGATGAGTGCGGGGCCGCGCACTCGCAGCCTGGGTCCGGATTGCGTGGGTGGTGGGTGACCGGCGTGCGTGGTTCTTCGCAGGTAGTGAGACAAGGTTACTGCCAAAAGGAGCTTACCACTTTGTGTGTTACAGTAAGATGGACGGAAAGAATGTCGGCGGGAGGGGATTAGCTGAAGGGAGCAAGTGCTGAGGCCACCGTTCTTGGTTTGTATAATCAGGACCTGCAAGCATATTGCAACATCAGAAATAATTGTCTCTCGTTATAAGATGCATCCATGAATGGAGGTAATCTTGATTTTAGGGTGGTCCAGCGCTGCATTACACTGTCACATTCAGTACACTGTGTCATGTAGGCAGCAGATTAAAGATCAATTTACATAGGCAAATGCCTGTGTTAATGCTGTGAGGCACAGAGCCTCCCACTTGTGTGCCTGAAAGCAGTCCGGCAACCAAACCCAACGAGTCAGAAAATGCTGACAAGTTTTCAAGAGCCTGTAGACCCTTTATCACAACCATGTTCATGGACATCTGCACCAAATGTGTTCTATGGACTTCGCTAGAGCCATCTGTGTCGCTGCTAGTAAGATGAGGGGGTTCAAAGTTTGATGCACAGACATAAGTTATCCACAGTGCTTGAAGAGAAATTTGAGAAGCAGGAAGCTGGTAAAGGACAGGAGAATTTACACAATACAACAGGTAATTTCCTTGTCATTTGTCCATACTTCTTGTAGGAATCTTTTCTCCCTTTACACTGTTGGATTAAGAAGCCTCTTGCCTACTGTAATTAGCCCTTGAATAAACAGCATCTCTTGAACACAAGCCTCTGGCTCCTGTTTTTGTGTGCTAACAGTGCTTTGTTTTTTTTAAGCATTACACTGATTCTTGCAGAAGAGCAGAGCCTGCTTCATGGGCTCTAGTGTTACTTTTTGCCTCTGGAGACATTACCATACGCTGCAGTGCTATGTCTCACTGATGTTAACGTATCTGGTTTTGAGTAAACATTGCCTGTACATACAGCTACAGCCCTACTACTTGATTTATCCTTGTATTTCTGATACTGGCCTTACTCTCTCTGAGCCATTCTTTGTGCATTTTCCACAAGACATTAGCTGTTTTCTCACAATCAAAGCTATGGTTAATTGTGTTTAAAAAGGATTCCTGAACTGTGAGAAATGTTTCTCAGAGTGTGCGGTTTTGCATCATTTAGCCTTGAAAGGATGCTGCTTTCCCTGACCTCTTGCTGGGTTTTCTCAATGACTCTGGTAATTGCATCAGTAGCCTTGGGAGTCACATTTTCCTTTCACATCTAGGAAAGATCTAACCTTTCCTTACTCTTTCCCAGCTGAATCACATATCCAGTCCCTCCTTTATTCTGTGACTCAACCACACAGCTCTTTTTCTGGCTTCTGTGGATGCAATCTTGTTTCGCTAGTCCAGAATAAACCGTGCCGCTTCCCTGGCTCACCAGTTCCACCACTCTACTTTTCTGTGAACTTCTCAGTCTTCCTTCTCCTCCCCTGCATCAAACACATTTCTTATCTTCTCCATCAACACCCTTTACAACCCATCTTCAGTCGAGCCTGTCAGCCGTCTTTCTGCCAGTGTTGTCCCCTGTCACCATTTCAAGCAGATATGTCCGTGGTTTTTCCACACCTCCCCACCACAGCTGGGCAGTGCTCCCCAGAAACATCTGCAAAGGGGGCTTGGGGCACAGAGACCAGCACGGTACCGTCCTGTTGGAGGGATTCATCTGCCATGTTTTACCTTATACTTAAATTCAAACTGCCTTGGGGAAGGCCTTTTGTTTGCTTCAGCACACCGAGAAACTGAAAAACGACAGCCAGGAATGCATCGCAAACCCACACATTTTGGATTCTGATGTCACCTCAAAGCCGTTCGGTCCCACACTGATGCTCCACGTTATCTGCAGTTTGGGGGGGGGGGTCCCTTTCAAACACACGGCGGTGATGTCAGTTCCTTGAGGTTTAATTTGCAGTCAGCAAGGAACTACAGGCAACATGCAGAAAAAACACTGTTTCCTCTCTTTCTTCACACCCCATTAAAGGTGACGCGTTTTTCTGAGTCACAGCTAACACAAACCTGTTGAAAAAGATTCAGCCTAGATTTATACTATGGCTTAGAGGAACATAAAAGACCATTTAGTGTTCAAAGTATTATTTTGAATTATTAATCAAGCCCCCTGTCTGGCTGAGCTCAGTCAGGTCCTTCTTCAGATTTTGTGGAGTTTATTTCTCTTCTAATCCTGAGCAATCTCTAATGTGCCGAACATCGGTTTGCCGATGAAATGGGAAGATTGCTGGTGAAGTTCAGCTCTATGCATTTGCAGGAGGATCTTGGTGCAGGGGATATGCATTGCAGTTGCTCCTTTGTTCATATTTAATCATACAAGAAAGAAGAATGTAATTATGGCCTGTCTCCCTCAATCTCCTCCCTGCCTCTGAGTATTTGAACTCTTTGAGATAAAGGCAAGTGGGAACGTAGCTTTTTCTGACAGCGGAGTGCATCCCAGAGCAGATCAGAAGTGATTCTGCCCCAATCACTCAGCAGTTTCCATTTGACAATGGTTTCCTGCTGAGCTGTCTCTCGTGCGAAGGAACACGGCCATTACAAGCAGCGTTGAAAGTACCAAAACCTGATCAAAGCTGGAAACATGGTGTTTCCTCTTGGTTTTCTTTGTACATTTGACAGCCCAGTCAGACCACACTTCTTCGCTTTTCCCCTCAACAGCTGGCTGTTTCTCCTTATCTGAAAACACCCTCATGTAGTTACTAGATTTGAGGATGGAGCATCAAAATGGGGCTTGGCTCAGAAATAGACTTATTTTTTTTCTGTTTAGCTATTATAGCTATTTATTTTCTGTTTAGCTTTGTATTGCAAGGTAAACTCACTTCATTTACACTCTAAAGCTATCAAGCTCTAAAGCTCGGCACAGGGTGACGAAAGATTTGCTACCAAAGAATTCTGAAAATTGAAAGTGTCTTATTGAAAAGGGTGTTTCAAGCTTGCAATTTTGGTTGGCCTCAGGCTGAAATGAAGCTGTAACAGCAAAGACTAGAAAGGACTGAAAGGGGCAAAGAAGGATGAGTCGACTCACCCGAATCCCAGGACGAAGGCTGGGGCAGACGGCGTGGGGAGGCAGTTCAGGATGCTGAGGGTGAGGGATGGCGTTCAGCCAGACCAAGGAGAAACCTCCTCAGCCTGAGCTGTGTGGCAGCGCAACAGTCAATGAGAAAACAGTTGATTTGCCCGAAATGAGGAAGGAGGGAAAAGGCTGTAATATGTAAACACTTTAATTGCAAAGTGGTTTAATCTGAGCTGTCTTGGAGCTGACAGGGTAAGTGTTACTGCTGCTTCCTAGACTACGTAACAGGCGCAGAGACTGATGGGGAAATATTCCACTTAGTGGCAGGGATATTAAATTATAAAAAAGGTAAAAGTTTATCTCAAAAACAATGATCTGCTATTTTTTCAAGACCTTGCTGCAAAACTTTAAAAGAAATACTGTGGAAATCAAAGCAGTGCTCAAAAGGACAGAAATCTGTAACAGAAAGAATGCTGATTTAAGTCTTCTTTCAGTTTGCAAAATTGTTTTTACCTACAGAGAGGCTTTAAACAAAGGGGAAATGTATTCCAGTTGCTTGGGATCAAAATCCAAGTCTCAGACACACAGAATAGTCCAGAGAGAGAAGCCAATAATTAGCTGCTGAAAAAAAGCCATGGCAAGTGAGAAACTCAATAGGGGTGGAAAGTGAAGGGGGAAAAAAGGACAGAAGAATAGAAAGTGTTCTTGCAGTAGCAAAAGTGCAGCAAAAACAGAGAGTTTGAATACGTGAGGAATAAACAAAAGGTTATATGGGAGGATTTCTTGGGAGTTAGCAAGTACGAAGGTTGAACAGTGACAATGCTGGTGCTTAGAAGGAAAGCCGCGGGAAGGTTGGTTTAACTGGGAAGAGCCTATACCCCTTGCAGAGAAACACAGAGACAATGAGCTCAGGGAAGAGGTGGTTAACTAAAATGGGAAGGATCCTCCTGAAGAGCTTCAGTGATGAGCGAAAGAGGGGTTGGTGCTGGGTGCCCACGGTGGGAGCGTGTCCAGGCGCAGCAAGGGCCGGCAGCTTCCCTGGGGAAGCGGAGCCAGGAGCTGCGGGCGATGGCAGCCAAGCACAAGCCGAGAGCCTGGCTGTGGTCGGGGTCTGGTCAGCGGGTGCTGTGGTCGGGGTCCGGTCAGCGGGTCCCATGGCCGGGGCGGTGGGAACACAGAGGGAGTGGAGCGGGGTCTGCCGCTCAGCATCCCGCAGCTCCCGCGGTCCTCCTTGGCCCCCCGCCCTGGCGATGGGGCAGCCCCTTGCCTTGCAGGATTGTCTCCCTCAGAAGCAGCGTGTCTGAATCTTTAAAAAAAAAAAAAAAGAAAATACTTATTGGTTGCTTTTAAACTGAGATATTTGAAGACCAGAGAACTAAACAATGAAGGCAAAAATGACAAAACTCAAAATGTTACCTGTAACCGATCGAGTGCTAGACATGAAAGATCTGCTCCAGCGGCTGTTTTCTGCAGCTCAAGCAAAGAGAAGCTGCATGGTTTTTATTAGTGTCTTTTCAGACTGAAGCTGTGTATAAGAATAAGAAGTGATGGTATCTCGTATTAGAGGACACGGTTGCTTGCCCAGTTATCCCTATCACAGGGTTCAGCTTCTGCTCACAGTCAGAAGCAAATAGTTTAAAATGCACTTTAAAATAGGCCAGTATTTTGGGAAAGGTCAAGTTCTTGTCGGAATTTTGACTGGTATATATTTTTACAGGAAAAGACCCAATTAAAAGGGAAAATAGAGAAGGCAGCAAGCACTCACTGTATCAGCAATTCAGGCTCCCAGACTGCTGAGAACTGCCCTCAGGGAAATGAGATTATATTTTACTTACGACATACACAGAATAACAGATTTCTCATTCCTCTCTGAATTCATATTGAAACCAATTAGGCAAGAGCTACTGGAACAGGAGGAAAATTATGACCAAACCTTAGAAGCAGTATTTGATTGCTGGGTGAAGTCTCAGGCAACACTCTTTTGGAAATGAATACTCTGGTTGCTGAAACAAGTTAAGGAAATAAAAGAAGGCTGCTCCCTGCCTTCAGTTAATGGAAACCTCTTTATATATTTATTTATTTATTTATTCATGAAAAGAAGTCACTTAAGCAATATTTAGGGCAAAAAAGGTCTTGGAAAAAAAAGGAGTCATCAAGAATAAGTAAAACATTAAATAGTAAATAAATTCTTAAGATCAGAAATTCTAAAAAAATAGAGAGAGAATTAATTTAAGTTGCATTTCATGGCATATGGCAGAAAAATCTGATATCTTACGAGAATGAAAATCCCATGGTAAGGACCATTGGTTTTAATATATAGGAATTCAGGAGCACCAGTGTTTTCAGTAAGATAGCTTCATACTGTAGCAAAATGTGTACTACTTGTGTTGTTTACTTATTTTAAAAAGCCTTTATACTAGAGACACTCCGAAGTAAACAAACAAAAAAAAACCCTGGTGTCTTAGAAAGTGCCATGTTCTGCCAGGGCCAGCTATCGCTGCTGAACCCCAAGGTGCCCCCGGCTCTGCCTGCAGGAGCCGTAGTCCATTAACGGGGTTTAACCAAGCCGAGCCCAGGCTGGCTCTGCGGGGCTGGGCAGGCGCCGGGTCACACCTCCCCGTGAAGGCCTCGCTCACGGTGCCGCGTCGCCAGCAGAGCTTTCTGTCGGCGTTTGACACAGAAAAGGCTCTGGAGGGCTGGGGCAGAACTTGTGGGCAGAGTCCCCTCCAGGTGAACCTTCCTCCTTGTCCCCTCCGTCCATAAACGAAGCGGGCAGAGCTCGGGCAAAGCTGCCTCGGGGCTGGGGTCACCAGGCGGCGACTCTTTGGCTGCATGTTCTGTGGATCTATGAGTTTATCAATCTCAGAGTTATTCTTGAGGCCCACTGGAAAGCGTCTGTGTACACGACGAAGTTGGATTTCCCATTTGCGTCACCACGGTCACCCAGGTGAGGTTAGCATTGCGGTTAGCATTCCTGGACACAAACATCCCAGGAAACCAGCGTTTTGGGGAAGATCCCCCCTTTGAAATTGAATTGTGGCAAGTTTCAGAAGTGACACACAGTTGCCAAAGATCTTCCTTCAGAAAACACTTGCGAGCAAACATTTAACAGATTTCAAGTTTCCTAGCAATTGCATTTCAGAGACTGTAGAACATCCATATGACTAATATGATAAGCAGCTCCTTCTGCAAGTCAAACTAACCACAAAAATCAAGATGAGCATCTTCCATGGACACTTCAAGATCTTACTATTGTTCTGAGAAAAGCTTTAGCAGGTGAGCTGAATTATGAATAAAAGGGATATGAATAAGAAGAAGACACTCTAAATGCAGTGGGCTGGGCATTGTCAATATTACCATTACTAGTAACGGTGTCAGGATAAAGAAAGGGCTGGGCAGTCTTTTGCCCAGCAAAACAGTAGTTGTTTATTGATGGTGTAAATGTTGCTAGGCTACGCGGACTAAATTAAAAGACCCGTCCTTTCCCAATATGCACCCTACCTGCAGCAAAGAATGCTCTGTAAATTTAGTAAAAGTTGTTTTTTTTCCAAATTATTCAAATTTACCAGAAATTATGAACCAGAGGGTTTTAATTATAGAAGAACCTATGGAAGACAGAATATTAGCCAACTACTCCATAAAGAAACTTTTCAGCGTATCTAGAAATCAATACCAACTTTAATTAACTAATTGTGCCAGTGCCCAGAGGAAATTAATAGAGAATAAAATAGAAAATATCAATATGGCTGTATAGAAACTATTATCTTTTTGTAAAAAATGCTACATAGAACTAGAAGTAATACAAAAAAGGTGGAAAGGAGGATCATGGCTTTGTACAAGGAGAGGTTAAATAAGACATCAGCTTGGAAAAGGACCCAAAGGAGAAGGGCCCAGAAAGTCAATAATTATTTCAGAAAAAAACGAAGGGGAAACAATTTGTTATTATTTCTCACAAGACAAGATTTAAGTGACACCAGTGAAATCATCATTCAGCCAATCTAAAACAAAGCAGCATGTAATGAAACAGAGCCACTCACTGCCATCGGATATTGCAGAGACCAAAACGAGGAAGGTGTCCAAAAAGTGATTATATTGAAAACCGAGGCTAGAGCTCTAGGTGCAGATACAGTCTCCAGCCCAGTAAATTCCAGCACGTGGCAGAGCTGGAGGCAGCACCCTGGGGAGGTACACCCGGGTGCTTTGTGCCTCCTGCTCTCCTCGTGGGGGACAGAGCTTTGGGCTGAGAGATCCTTGCCCTGAGTAAGGCAGTTCTTAGTGACGCAGCGTGCTTTTATCTTTTCCGGAAAGAGTAACCTTAGCTGTAATAAATTCTAATCGCTGTCTGAGGGCGTGAGGTGGAGGAGCTGTGCTTCGCAATCTGGTTCCCATTGGGATGTTTGCCTGCAGGTCTCATCCAGCCGCCCCTGCGCCCGGAGCCGGGGCATGGGATGAAGCAGGGGAGAGGGTGGCACAGGTCCGTCGCCGGGAAGGGCTGCTTTCCCGTACCACCAAACAGCTCTGGCACCTCTGAATGTGCCCACGCTGCCGAGTGGGACCCCTGCATGCTTCATTTTGTGAGCGTTAATGAGAGAAACGCCAGGATTGATCTGTGCCTTTGGGGCAAACAGTATGTGGGACAGAGGGGTGTTTCATCCCCTTAGCTGGACTCACAGGGAGGAAAATGGGGAAAACCCCACCAATTTATCATCAGCACGAGAGGACTCATCCCTATCACAAGGCATTGCTCCTCTAGGGAGAGACAGACATGTCACACCAGGGCCACATCGCCCGGGAGAAATTGAACTTGGCCGTCCCGATGTAGCTTTTGCTGAATGGCGGCAGGGGGGATCTGGGGCAGCCCAGCTTCCCCCACTGGGAGCCGCTGGGGCGGTGGGCAAGGGCAGAGACCAGGAGGGCTACCCGGGGCTGTGTGTCCACGCACCTTCCCCAGCTCAGCGGCAGCAGATGCGAACCCGTTTCCCAGGGTGCTGGCGGAGCAGGAGGAGACAGACCCTGCTCCGACCTCCTGCCCGACGCAGCTTCAGGCTCCTGCCCGGCGCAGCTTCAGGCTCCTGTCCAGGAGAAGCCTCTGCTGTGAGATCCAGGGTTCAACCACCCCGCAGAAGCTGCCCGTGCCTTGCGGCTAAGCACGCCTGCCACTGCTGGGAAATGGGTGGCCGGGCTGGGAGAACAGCGAGTTCCCTCCGCTGAGTGATCTCCTGCCATCGACTGCCAGTTCCTGAACTTTGGCTCTGGCCAGGAGGCAGTAAACGAAGCAGATAATTGCCTGGCAGTGATGGATAGGGAGTCAAGGGTGAGCGGGGAGGGAGGGGCAGGGGATGAGCAGGAGGATTATGTTTCAGAGGGAAGTATTTTTTTAGGATTTGTCTATGCAGGCAGTCAGGAGCTTTTCTGAATCACATGGGCTTAGCCCAAGCAGGAGGACTCGCTGTAATTTTACACCTTTTCAGCATTTCAGCTGGTTCTGCTGAAATCTGCATGGGGATTAAAGATGGGAAGGGATAGAGAATTTATTTCCTTGCCTTTGGTCTACCGGGACAAATATTCAAGGTTAAATCGCAGTTTAGAATTTTTTGATGGTATGAGTGGAGAGAGGAAGGAGCGAGCAGCTGCCAGCAATAAATAACTATTAGGAAACAGTATTAGGAAATAGTACCAAGAAGAAATGTTGCTGCTAGGATATGCTTTCAGCCTTGGGGAATCCATAACCAGGCAGCTCAAAATTTACTTTGGTATCCAGGGCTCGTGTGCAACTTCTCTCGGACCCAGAGCAGCAGCAGCACTGCTGGAGAAGCCCAAGCTTGGGCCTCCGGTGGAGAAGGGAAGCCAGCTCATTGCATGGATAAACATCACAGGCTTCCACCCGGCAGTGCCAAGGGTTAGCAACAGTGTCGTGTACTTCAGCAAATCTACATTCAAACTGTCACCTGCAAAGGGAAGTGAAGCTTATCTGTAGCCTACTGCTGTAACTCTGATACTGATCTTTATAGCCAGGCTTCTAGTAAGCCTAGGGAGAACCTGTGCATTGTAAACAGCTTAAACTGAACCGTCTGAGCTTAAACTAAAGTGTCGGAATTCAGAGACATATGTTAGTAAAATTCCTGTCCAATCTCTGCTTAAGGTTTACATTTTTACCAGGTTTGAGATACACTTGCAGAACTATTCTAACACGCTGACGTAATGGAAACTGTCCTCAGTTTTATACACAAATCTCCCTAAATTAGAAATAGTTTTGCATTTCAAGCATCCAGCATCAGGCAGCCCATTCCTTCTCCTTCACTGAGAGGCTTTCTTGGGGCAGAAAGACAGAACGCAGCACAAACCAGGGTCAGAGTGAGCCACATCCGCGGCCGCCGAGCAGGCGGTGAGCCCGCTGTTATGAATGAGCACAGCCTCCTGCGGTCAGCTCACCCAAAATGCATCCCAGAGAGCAGGGAAGAGGCAGGAATCCCAGCAATCCCTACAGCCCTCCCTCCTGGGAAGCCCCTGGCTGCAAAGCAGGCGTCTCCCTGCCGTCCTCTGGGTCGGGAGCAAAAGTCCCCAGCAAGCAGCTGCCAGGGCAGCTGGGCCTATTTTTGAAGGGGAACAGTTGAGCAGTGCTGTCGCGGCCCTTTGGCGCAGAGCACGCCCGACGGCACCAGCACGGTGCCGCAGCGTGCGTGGCGTCGTGCCGCTGACTCGGCAGGCGCTTTTGTCCACGGCCTGTACAAGCGAGCAGGGCAGTCACAGGTTGCGGCTGGAAGCGAGATGGCAGGAGGAGAACCGTCCCGCGGCGCAGGTGTGAGGTGCACTCCTGCCCGGGGGCTGCAAACTGCCAGAAGGGGCTGTTCTGGCCACAGTGGAGGACCACTTGCTCCAGGACAGCTCCGAGAAGCCAGCCACCAGTTTACTGAGGTATTTCTTCTGCAGCTGCCTCGGCAATCCCAGGCCCCCGAGACCAGTGGGAAAGTCGTCGATGGTGAGATGACTGGCTCAGCGGCTGAGGGCAGAGCAGCGGAGGTTGTTTATCTCGGCTTTGGCAAGGCTTTCGATGCTGCCTCCCATGACATCCCCCTGGACTTGTTGATGAAGTACAAATTAGGTTAGTGGACTGAAAAGTGGCTGAGCTGCCAGGCTCTGAGGGTTGAGACCAGCCGTGTAAAGTCCAGGTGACTAGTGATGAGGCCAGTCACTGGTGGTGTACCCCAGGGTGGGTACTGGGACCACTACTGTGTGACATCTTCATTAACGACCTGGAGGATGGGACGGAGTGCACCCTCAGCAAGTTTGCAGATGATACCAAGCCAGAAGGAGTGGTTGGTACACCAGAGGGTTGTGCCACCATTCAGAAAGTCCTTGACAGGCTGGAGAGCTGGACCAACAGGAATCACATGTTTGTCAAAGCGAAGTAAAAAATCCTGCTCCTGGGGAGGACTGACCCAATGCACCAGTGCATGCTGGAGGGGCCAGCGAGCTGGGAAGCAGCAAAGGCCATGAGGGTCCTGGCGGAGAGAAGGTTGAACATGGGCCACCGATGTGCCCTTGTGGCAAAGAAGGCCACCAGCCTGCTGGGTTGCTTTAGGAAGAGCATTGCCAGCAGCCCAGGGGAGGTGATCCTTCTCCCCACTCAGCCCTGGCGAGGCTACACCTGGAGTGCTGGGTCCAGTTCTGGGCTCCCCAGTACAAGAGAGATATGGACATATCAGAGCAGTCCAGCAAAGCACCGCAAAGATGATGAAGGGGCTGGAGCATTTGCAATACAAGGAGGCCAGGAGAGCTGGAATTGTTCAGCCTGGAGAAGGCGCTGGGAAGATCTTAGCAATGTGTATGGATACCTGATGGGAGGGAGTTTGCAAGGAAATGGAGACAGACTCTTCTCAGTGGGATCCAGTGACAGAACACAGATTGAAATACAGGAAATTCCACTTAAACATGACAGAACTTGTTTTGCTGTGAAGACGATTGCACACCCGAGCAGGTTGCCCCAAGAGGCTGTGGATTTTCTTTCCCTGGAGATATTAAAAACCTGACTGGCTATGGTCCTGGGCAACCTGCTGTAGTGGACCCCACTTTGAGCAGGGGGGCTGGACTGGACCATCTCCAGAGATGCCTTCCAACCTCGGCTCCTCTGTCCTCCTGTGAACTGTATAGCGGTGAAAGCCACTTTCCTCAGGCTGTGTGCAAGGCTGGTCCCTCACCTGCACAAACAGGCTATTGACATAGGAGTCCTCTTACCTAAGAGGCAGCAGATAGTACGAACAATGTAAAAATGGGAAACCGAACCATTAGAAGCCAATTGGGCACGTGGAAAGCTGTAACTGGTGCTGTGTCCTAGTGTATGTTGTGTTTGAGAAGGCACATGGCCAGCCCATCCTCCTGTGTGCAGACCCCACAGAACTAGTCAGGTTTTGCCCATCATATCATAAGAAGAACACCAGCCAAACTATCAAAGATCAGATTGGAGGTTTGTCTATTCTTCTGCCTGACAGTGGCCAGCAGCAGCTGCTTACAGAAAGAACACAAGCAATAAAGCACTCGGTGTGAACTTCGCTAGCACACTCTCCCAGTTCCTATCAACCTGCAATTCAGGAACTTCTTATACAAGACTTTGTAGCCGTATCAGTTTTCAGTAGTTTGCAATGAACTGTTCTTCCACGATTTTTTTTAAAGCAGTTTGCATTCTTTGGCAATTACCTATATAGATTAATTGTACACAATATATAAAAAGTATTTCTATTTTAAATATTGCTTGATATCCTCACTGGACACACTGTGTCTTGTACTGTGAGAAATACCAGTAAATGTACCCTTTTCACATTACTCACCATTTATAAGATCTACCATGCAACACCCTTTTCAAACTGGAGAGTCTGTAGTAATCCTACCACAGGCAGCTTCCTTTAATTAGTCAAATTTGATCAAGAGTGACTTGTCAGGGGTAGTCCAAGGACTTTTCTGTCAATGTAGCAATGCCAAGTGTACACAAAAGCCACTTGCACACAATGGGCAGAGAAAGGCAAGGATGGAAGATTTGAAATGCAAGCATGGAAAATTTATCTATCATGGATTACTTCTGGAATACTTCCAGGCACCTTGATTCACCACTGGAAAAATCACTTGCATCAAAGCAGGATGAGCCAGGAAGAATGTACAGCACAACAATCTTGTGGAATTCTATGCCAATTTTGCTATAGCAAAAACATATACTATCAGCACAAGGAGCATAAAGACAAACGTCATTGTCATCCTTTGCTGGTATGGAGACCCAGCTTACCAGCTGCTACTGTGTACCATTAACCTGTATATATGCTATCTGAATTCCCACAAGAAACTGGGCAATTAGAAAATAAGATTTGAATGCAAATCTGGGATTCTGAAAACAAGAGTCCTCAGTGTACAGGAAACTACCTGTGTTAAAATCCCTCTCTCATTCTGAGGCTGCACACACCAGGGGGCAAGGATTTGGCAGATTTTGTATGGTAGAATCTTGAGAGACATGAGCAGCTTTTTAAACATTTCCAGGGTGCCTGGGTTTCAGTTTTTGAACAAACAAGCAGATGTGTCTGATTAGCCTTTCCAAAGCTCCTCTCCTCCCACCACTGCTGTTGGAAAGCAGCCCCTCATTCCTGATTGCCTTCTTCCATATTTTACTTATCTAAAAACACCAAATGAAATCAAGCATGTTAAACAGCCAGAATTTTATCATGCAAAATGCAAAGCTCTGCAAAAACTTCAGACTGGGGAGAATATAATTTGGATAATTGAAATTGGAAAAAAGGATCTGAAATGCTTTAAAAAAAAAAGTTCGGCAGCAGGGAGATAATTTACAGTTAGTGGTGACAGCTGAAGTCAGAGAGTGTAGGGAATATTTCAGTCTTTCAGAGCAAGTACTGCTTAAGGCCACAGCAGGCAAGCCTGAGCTGGTGACAGCACAGCCCAGGTAAATGCTGGAGTACCAAGCAAGAGGCCAGCACACAGACTAAGAGAATGTTCCTTGGTGCCCAATTGGAGGAGCTGTGCTCTTAATCACAGCAACTGAATCCGGGGCATTCCTAGTCCCTGATTTGGATTCCAAGAATTAAATGTTTTTTGCAGACTGCAGCACTCCAGACTAATAGGACTGGGATGGGAGCACAGCTCATCGCCAGGCCTGGAGGATCACAGTCTTCCACAGCAGGACAGATCTGGAGAAGAGGCTCCTGCCTTCCAGCTGCCTGTCTGTTCCGACGGAGATGTAAAACTTTTGCAGCCCAACTCAGAAAGTTGCAGCTGCCACAAGCGGAGGCAGTGGCCTGCCAGCAGCAGCTGGTGTGCTGGCTTCCTGCCTCTGACCTTGCCTGTGGGACCTGTAGGTTTGTCCATCTTCCTGACAGCCCCAGACAGCCATCTGCTGGGCGACTGCATCATAAACCAACCTAGAACAGCACTTAAAACCAGGATGATTATGCTTCAGTTCTTCCTACCTTCCTGCAAGATTAGGAGCTGAACAGGACACATTTGACAGGGCAGCTGGAATAGGCAGCTTTTAAGCATCAGTGTCTGGAATTTTAAGAAAGAAGACGCACGTCTGTCTCCTCCAAGAAGTGTCAGTATTTCTCAAACGCATAAGTAAAACAGAAGGAAAAAAATCCAGCTTTGTAATACTTCTTAAAGCTGAAAGTTACTTCTAGGCATCACAGCCCCAGCACAGAAATCAGAAAGGTGGCCAGAGGAGCTAGGGAACCAAAGCAGTACAGGATAGCATTTGGTGGTTAGGCAGCACAGAGCCATTAAAAGCAGACCTGGTCCTCTTGAAACTAGTTTGGATTCAGCCTCAGTAAACCTAGAATTGTGTTTAAAACCATTTGAGAGGTCAATGTTCTTTAATCATCACTTCTCTGAACCAGTACTAACTCAGTGTTCGTGCTTTGAGTATTTCATTCACCCACAGCTGCAGTGACTTTGAGAAGCAGGAGCAGCAGCAGGTTCCTAAGCAGCAAGGAATGGGAAAGGTCTGGAGTGGGTAAGGCAGCAGCAAGAACATGGAGACAGCTCCAGCTCCAGGCGACTGAGATTTTCCCATGCCAGGGGCTACCCTGTTGGTTTCACATCCCCACCCTGTAAAACACAAGAGGTGGACTCTGGGGAAGGCAGGTTCCCTTCTGGTCCTCCCAAAGAATTGGGAAGGAAAGTGGGATTCATGGTTTCTGCAACAGCACTGGATGGAGAGTTTTCAGGGCTGACCCTGCCTGCGGAAAGGCAAGGTGAAGACTCTGTCCTTATGGTACAGGCCAACAGACCACACCAGACAAACTCTCAGGCTCCTTTCCTGTGGACCATCAGGACAGATGCTTTCCCTAAGCTCCCCTATATCTGTGTCCAGGCCTCTCCCTGGAAAACATAAAATACTTTCCACAAGCAAGATGTGTTAATGTCTGGCTTTATAGTTAGAAAGTTGTGTCCGCAACACAGCACCTAACAGGACTTGTATGACAAACATGTGAAGTGTGAACACTCATTTCCATGGCTCATGTCATAAATCCAAAAGCTAAAAGGCAAGGGGTTAACAACTAAAGACAGCAAGGCACAACTTATTTCCCAGCCACATCTCAGAATTAAGAATTGGAAACTTTCACAAAACTAACCATGCATGGCCATGCAAAAAGTAAATGAACCAAAGCACACATTCTAGCCAAGCAGCAGCTAGCTTTATTGAGTTCCAATAACACTGCATCAAACCCAAAAGAAATTAAAGTTGCTTTTTGCTTCTTAGCATTAGTCATTTCTCAAATGAAAAAGTCATTAAGAACATGAAGAGAAAACCAAGGAACAGGAGCAAGAAAAACATTAGACGAGACTGCAGAGCCAGTGTCCCCTTCATGTATCCTCCTCCTGTCAGAGAAATTGAGTTCTTGGAAGTGCTGTTAAACTCTCTCAGGTCACTGTCAGGGATTGAATCCCAGGACACATCATTTGATGAATCAAATATATCGTGGGTTGCTATGAACCGTGCTGTACATTTGAAATCACATTTGGGCTATCTTCAGTGGGACAGAAAGGGATTTCAGAGAAAAGTTCAGGTTGATCAAATACCTTTCCCACTGGCTGCCTCAGTAAAGCTTACTACAAACATAAGGCATAATTCATTTTCCCTCCTAGTGCCACAGAAAAGATCAGCATGCAAGATCTGATACAGTATCTGTAATACCCCTCAACCCACTGAAGCGTAGATCTGGCCTCCCCTGCTTAGTTCTGTATTCACTGCATTACATGCATATAAGGTTAAAACCACTGTCAACATAGATATAGCCACAACTGAAAACATACAAGAGATGAGAATGCTATCTGACATTGCTTGTATGTGCAACTAGTATGTGCAGCTGCTAACTTCGGCCCTGAGAGTTAAGTACAGACTGCCAAACAGTTATTTTAAGGAAGTTTTTCAGCATTAATAGCTACATGTTTCTTCAGTAACTAAAGAATTACATTTTAAAAAGTGTCTCCTTCTTCCATGAGGAAGTACTTAAGGTAGTGTGTGTAATAGTGACAGCTGTCTGTTAGCAGCAATACTGCTGTGGTACATTGGCTCAGAAGACGGGTATATCACCTCTAACTCAACTCTTCATCAACTCTGTTTCAGAGCTACATTTCTGAACGGCACATAGCACCACCTAAAGAAAGTGAAGAAGGCAAAAAGGTATTAGGCAAGCAATCATTCCTGAAACTTCAAGTGATCATTCATTTATTCCTTTGAGGCAGACTTGCACTCTCTTCCTTCTCCTCTCTAATTTCCAAAGACTTCCTAGTCTTCATAGACCTGGTGCAATCCAGTTAAGAAACTTCATAGCAACTTCAAAACCAAGAAAACATGCCTGGAAAAGAGAGAACATACAGAACAAGTAAGGATTCTAAAAACCTACTCCAAACAAGGTTTTTGAAATGCAGCACTACATACACCTGACGTGGCTGATGTGGAAGGAGGAAAAGAACAAAAAAAAGTCTTGGACCAGAGGCAAGAATTCTAATATATTCCTCCCTTCTGCCAAAAGGCAGAACCTCTACTCCATTAGCCAGTCCAAACTTATACACACATTTCTGTCTTCCACTGGTGGATGTACAATCAGTAGGGAAAGACTATCAGAGAAAGTCGACAAAGGGCTTTCATGCAAAGCTTCGAAGGAAGGTTTATTTGGTGTTCCTTCTAGATTAAGGTACATTTTTAGAATCTGGACACCAACAGTCAGAAGTACCTGCAGTGACAAGACTGTCACTGAAATGGTACAACAGTAAGCAGCCAGCTACCCCCTCTACGCACTGCAAACATTCACCGTGAGTGGCCAGGTCCCCAAAACCCATCTGGAATCGTAATGTACTTACCGCGTTAGCGGGGAATGCCCTGATCATTACAGCTGTGAAGCCCTTGTACAGAGACGCAACTCCTTCCTCTCTGATAAGTTCTCTCAGCACATCTCTAAAGCCATTTGGGTATTTTCCTGGAGGAGCTGAAAGGGACACAAAACACATTAGCTAAGACGTGGGGCAGTCACAGGTGCTGAAGGATGTGGCATATGTAACAGGTAATATGGATTTTGAACAGGTTCATACTGCTATACCATCTATGTGACACCAGAATCCAAGCATTGCTTAAGCTACGTTGTGACAACATCTGCTTGGGAAAACTATCTATTTCAGTCAAAAGCAAGCAAACAAAAAAGACACCTTACTAAAGACTCAGTAAACAGAAGGTAGGTGCTCACCATCACCACAAAGAATTTACATCATCAAGTCACTGAGGGACAGGGAGAAAGAAGAATAACTTTTGTCAGGGTTGGAAGTCTGAGCTGTTACTTGCACTGCTGATCACAGCTCTCCCAAAAGCTGCAATTAGGAGATAGGAAGGTCAGATATAAAAATTAATGAAGCTGGTTTATAAGAAACAGAAAGTGATCTTATCACATGCCCCAGCCAAGAACAGCAACAGCAAAAACATCTGTGTTTTCAGGTGAAAAGCACAGGCTATTTTAATGCTGATGTTACACAGATTTGCTGAGGTGTTTTTAAAAAGTTATTCTATTCAAAGAACAAGTTCTTCCTTTTCCTGACACTTCTCTGGAAAGTACTGCCCCTGCCAGCCCTCTGAACAAGTACTCCACAAACCATCCCAGTTAAACAAAACCACCATTAACCCACATCATCTATACAGCAGCATTGGGGATTGGCTCAGTGGAACAAGGATGCAAAGGTGTAAAGTATTTCACACTCAGCCCTTGGTACGATATCAAACAACCACAGTAGCCATTATTCAGAGAAAAAGAAAAGAAGTTTCCCACACTAGATTATCATGATCCATGACTCAAGAAAAATTGTTACTGTCCAACGGAGAGGTAAGTCCACAAACAGAGACTATGGGGATCCTTAACAAAAATATTCATTGACTAAGACTCCCAGAGAAACCAATGAAAAACGTGTCAAACTTCACTGAAGTGCAAGGCCTGGGGCCATCCTCACTATAATTAGGCCACAGATACTTAAGAGCAGAGCTGCTACTCTAAAAACAATGCTCTCAGCAAGGCATGCCCAGTTACTATAAATTTCAGCTAGCACAGGCTACAATTTATTCAACTATGTCTGAAGTGAAATAACAAAACCTCTCAAAGAATTACATTTCTAATAAAAAAGCCACGACAAATGGCTCTAATATCATGACTTCTGTGCTTAGGTTTCAAAACAGGTATCTCAAATTGGGATCATTATATTAGCAGGGAGGCAGAAACAGAGAAGTGCAGCCTGATTTGCCAAAAATTTGTGAGGAAACAAACTAAAAAGCTAGGAACACACTTGGGTTTTTCATGTACTTGTCTCAAGCAGTACATCTTCCATCACTGCCCAGCCCATTCCCAGGAGGACTGCACTGAGTGTGGCTGTGACAAGCTGGGATGCAACTCACCAGTCTGGAAACGGGATTTCAGCACGTCTGGTGGAATGGCAACTGCCCAGTTGAAGATCCCAGCCAGGCCCCCAGCAAAGAGGATCCTAGGTGCACTGAGGTCACTCACACTATGGCAGGATTGAGGTGGGAGGGAAAAGAAAAAAGAAAAGAAAAAAAAAAAGAAGTAAAAACTCATCTGCTTTGACTAAGGTGACAACCAAAGAGGCAGCCTGGCTGACAGCCACAAGGCAGCACAGTGCTGCAGTACAGAGAGAGAGTGCAGTATCTGAGCAAGATTTCCAAGGATCAGAGCCCTGTGGGCAAAATGTGCTAACTCCACCCTAAAGGTTCAAATCTTTTCATTCAGCAGCACACACACAGATGCTCTGGGGAAAAAAAACCAACACAAACAAACAAATGAAAAAAAAAAAACCCAACAAAAAACCCAACAACAAGAACTCCCAGCTCTGCACACACAGGTGTGAAAATGAAGAGACCTACTTTAAGTATTCCTTTCTTGGCTTCTAAAATCCTAGGCTAGAATCAGAGAAAAACTCAGAATACTATTTTAATTGTCAGTTAACCCCAGACCAAAACAGCTCAACTCACAAGACAAGCTACTTCATTTTTTTAAAATTTGTTTCAATGATACTGCTCTAAATCTCTTCATAACTGGGGAGATTAATCAGCAGTGTCTGGGAATTCCATAAAATGATGATTGTGAGATTTCACTAACCTCTTTCCCTCAGGGGTCAGAATGTTCTTCAGCCATTCGTATGTCATGAAGTACATTCCACTGGCTGGAACATCTAGTGGGTAAACAACAGACTGTGAGTAGTGGGAAACGAAATGAAGCATAGAGGCACAGCAGCCACATGCCAGGTCAGCAACACCACTAAATACATCCAGGTTCCTTTTCTGAACCTCCTCTACAAACAAAATAAAATCTTCTGTTGCTCTAGACAGAAGAGCCTCAACTTTCCCAGGGACAGCAGGTGCTAAAGGCAAGAATTGGGAAAATATCTGTTCTCGAGTGCTTCTGTCAGCAGCCTTTCAAATCAGACTGTAACCTGCCTGCTGGCTGTTAAGCTAATGATGAGACAGCTCTAAGCTTTCTTAATTGCTGCACAGCAGATCAGAGCAGTTCAGGAACTTCAAGAGTTTTGCACACTATTTGTTCTAATGATTCTATTTAAGTGTTTTGGTTTTTTTTTTCTAGCTGATGGGTTTTGCTTGGAGTTTTTTTAAGGTACTCCCGCGGCCCATTCTTAGCTCATGCCTAAACTGGAGAACCAGCCTCTGGCTAGGGACACTGCCAGAGTTGCATTGCTAGCTGCTACACTTCTGTGAGAAGCAGAGGATAGAAAAAATTCCTGAACTGAGATATCAAAATACAGAAATTTCAGCTTATCCTTGGAAAACACTACACCAGTACAGGGAACGATCTAACACTTTTCAAAGGACAAAGTACCAAAAAAAACCCCACAAACCAAACCCAAAAACCACTTCCATATTTTTCTTTTCTCTCTGCTCCTCTCCTGAAGTCTTATTCTTCTTGGCTTCTCAGATCTTAATCACTTCCTATAGCTCTCTGATCCTTGTCATCTAATTTCTTCCTCACTCAGAGAATCTCATGTTTATTTCTCAGTCCCTTTGAGGCATTGGAGTAGCCCTGCAGACTGCAAAAAAAGGGTGACATAGCATCTCCAGTTGGCTAAAGGGACAGTAAGATCCATGATACTATGTCAGGCTTCTTATCTTAAAGTACCCCACGCAGAAGAAGTATCAGAATGTCTCCATCAGTTACCTCTCATGAGGGTAAGCACTGTCCCCTTGTACACGCCACGAATCCCAGCCTCGCGGTACAGCTGTTTTGCACAGTCCAAAGAGCCACTGTATTTCGTTTCACCTGTAGCCGCCTGGATCTGAAGGATTAAAATGAAGGTTTCTGGCTGGTGAACAATCATTCAGCTAATAGTTAGAAAGCCACCTGCATGTTTCCAGAAAGGAAGGAGCACATACTCGTTCCACAGGCACTCTTGCATATGAAACCTCTATGTCACTTCCTTAAACAGCGCTCTCCCGTTCAAGCTGAGGATATGTTTACTGTTCCATGCAGCGGCTAGATTGTCCCTTATTTTTCCCCAGTGTAAATGTGAAAAAACTGAAGCCAGTTAGGTAATTCTACACCTGCACTGACAAAAAGTAGCCTTCAAATAGTTTAGCGAAATTCAAACAATGTGCATATAAAATTTTCCATAATAATGTCATGTCTGTCAGAACTAACATGTAACCACCCATCACCATACTAATGGAATTCAACATTGGCTGAAATAAGCAAAGCTTCCCATCTCTGCTAAAGATGGTATCTGCATTTGTTCAGGTTTATTATTTTCCAACAATACTTTAAAAACCCTGGAGGAGGTGTAGAACTAACAGTCACCCAAACATTAGCAAACTATTTCATGTATTTTGAAATGCATTCCTTAGTTATGTTTGGGAACCTGTCAAGGTAACAAAATCTTTACACTAGAAAGAGTCCTTACGATCTAGTAGTTTTGTATTTTTTTTAGAAAAAGTTTCATTCTGAAAAACTGGACTTTTCCATACTTTGAAGTGGACTGAGGTATCCACCAATGCCTCATATAATGCCACATAGTATAAGGCTTGTGCTCTGTAAAATGAATAGAGCAATGAATGCCATATGTACTTATACTGTCATGGTGAGTTTGTATGCTGCTTCGTGACACAGTTGCATTAAACAACAGTTGTCTTAGTCCTGTCAAAAAACAGAACGGAGTAAATATGCTAACCAAAGAAGTTCCTGGTATGGAAAAACAAGACCCCTAAAATTAAATTCCCATCACCACCGTCCAATGCCTTACCTGCAAAAGGCACTTGATTCTCTCTCCTGGAGCCATGATTACTGTTGTGAACACTCCCGACAACATGCCAGCAGCAAACAGCTGAGGATATCTGCCCCGAGGAAACAGAAGAGACCCTAACACAACACAGTACATAGGAAACGAAGGGCAGAAAGACCCCTGTATCACCAGATTACCCTGTTCCACACAAGACTAGCAGTAGAACTGGAAATGCATCCACTGCTTTTGATCAGCACATAAGTGCCTCATCAATGTGTAATTAGAGCTAAGCATTTAAGATCTCTAGGATTCGAAGCTCTGGTTCCCACAGCAACCATAACTCAGCTTTTCACATCCACTGTATTTGCTAATATTCCTTGTACTTGCATTTTTTGCTACAGCATTCCCCATTGATTTTTATACTCAACAGTCTCTTCCTCCTCCAGTCTCCTACATTTTTCTCAGTGAACCCAGCTTCCACACATATTCCTGTTTGTGCAGCCAGAAGCCTTCTTTCTTTAACCTCTCAGTCCCTCACTCCTTCAGCCTCTGCCATCGTCGAGTCTGTCCTACCAACCTGCCATCATCTCACACATTCTGCACCTGCTTTCACGTGGCAAAGTCTCCATGATAGAAATCCCTTTAACAGACTGAGTTTCTCCAGCCAAATTTATTTTTACATCCAACATCCTGCTATGTTCTCTAGTAAGACAACCTAATATATCAATTTAATTAAATTTCACACCTCCCACTTCTCTCCACTTGCCCAAGAGATGGCATTCTATTCAGGTTTTCCAATTCTGACACCTTTCATTACTCTTAATTTCTCATTAAATCTTCCAGACCATTCAGATCTGCCTCACCACTCCACATGCACCTCCTGCTCAAACTGAGCTTTGACTTTTCTAACTCACTTTGGGATTATTCATCCCCAGAAAAGATAGAACAGGCTCCTCAAGTTTCTCTCCTTCTCCTTCCTTCCAAAACTTCCCTTAAAAATCAACGTGGGGAACCACTGCCATCCTGCCTGCCTCTAGATCCATAACCATGGTGCTAAGAGTCTGACCTTTCTTTTGGGGCCTCACATCCCATGTACGCTGTATCTTACTGTGTAAAGTCTGCACCTAAGGTACAGCACAGCTGGGCACAATGACAGTTCCACCATCTATTTGCTGACCTTCGTTCTTTCTCTCCCACTGCTCTGCTTGGGAGGAGTTCTGCATAAAGACTCAAAAAACTCTGTTACCCTGCTCTAGCTTGCTCCTTAACACTTCCCTTTGCTATGATGTGTATAAAACACAAGGCACTGAGGTGGTAAGGCTGCTGGAAATAAGCCCACAGCCCATTTGTTTCCTTGTATTCTCCACTCCTTATTGTTCCCCTGGTCTTACCCTTCAGCTTTGTCTGCATGAGGACACTACTGCGGTAAAGCTGCAGGGTAAGCTAGCAGCGCCCCAGCGTCTTGGCACTGCCTTCCTCTGAGCAACCGAAGCAGAGAGAGCTCGCTCCACGTCACGGCAGTGGCTGCTGCTGTACAACCAGGTGCACTCACACCACCCGGGAGGTCCCTGCACAGGCAAGGCTCCAGCAGAAACCACACCTCCCCACGCCACCACGGTTGGCTCAACACAACGGACTGCTGCTTTCTGACAGAGCTCCTACGTATTGCACAAATAGAATAAAATGTTCCTAAGCTACAGGTCTGTTCCTGTAGAGCAATAAATCACAACTCAGCAAAGAAGTTAAGGGAGTTATGGGTGGGGGGCTTTCTTCATGCATAAGTTAGCTTGTAGAAAGCCACACAAAGTTTTCTTAGCTTCCCATTTCTTTTCCAGGAGGTTAGACATGCCTGAAAGGAGGGCGGCTCATAAACACCTCTTTTCAGAAATTAATAATAAAGTTCTATGACTATTATTATATCCTAATGTAAGGACGCAGGAAGAGTCACAACTAACGGAAAAGAGAATCAGGACCACGAATGTTTTCAAGACTGCTTGACCATGAATTTATTTCTCCTATAGTTTCTGTTAATAGCGAGACTGTTGGCAGGCAATCATTATATAACTTGCACTGTACTCATCTAAAACAGAATTGTTCCTTAATGGCTCTTTCTTGCGTAGAAAGGGAGTTGCATAGCACCTGCCCACATGCTGTCTCTTTTTAGCCTGTGCTTTCAGTCCCACGCTTCCAGAAGCATTAAAACACACGAGTGTTTTATTTTTTAGAACTATATTTATAACCTAGGAGAAGAGACAAATTTACACCACAACTCAATGTGCGACAATACAGCAGGCTGCAAGAGCCTTAGGGTGCCTTTCCCAACTGTCTGATTAACTTAAAAACTCACGTCAAAACGTCATCAGGTTTCCTCTGTTGGAGTCTTTTTCCCAAGCCAAATCCAAAGAAGCACACAGCAAACATGGGTGTCACTCCGATAATAGGAGCTGCCATTCCTCTATATAAGCCTCGGACTCCCTGCAAGAAACGTCATCACAAGAATTACTTGGTTTTGCATAGACTTTGCACACATTTCAACTTATTGAGAATCAAAAGGCTACAATACAAGACAGTATCAGTCAGACAGTCAAATTAATCAGAGGAATAACAGGGTCTATCATTCATTTGCAATTATGCACGTTTAGATGAGGCTCAGGGCCTGTTGCAGAGGAAAGCTATCCTTCCTGGAGAACACTGGCACCACTTACACCCTTCTGTTCCAAAACTGTTCATCCTTTACTTACCTCTCAAGTATGAGGAAGTTAAAAGGCACCTGAATAATAGTCCTAAAAGGTTATGACAAAAGTCTTCTCTCTCAGATACATACAAAAATGCACATGTGCTTTATTAATAAGTCATCAAATGCAGTAGTGTAAAATCCTGACATTGAACCTGAGAAGGCTGAATTGAATTCACTCTTTAGACAAAGGAAGAGCCAGGGAGACTAATGTGAACTACTTCACTCCCCACACAAAGTCAGTCTCGAACAAGTTGAAGAGCAAATTATTTCTTCTTTCCTTCCCTAAGTCAAAATGTTTTCACCACATAACCTTATGCTTCTGATGTTTCCATTCAGACTACACACACGGAAAAATTCTAATGCAGACCCCAGCAGTAGCATTTATTTCATTTATCTTGCCTTTGAACTGAACTTTTTTCTAATAAAAAGAAGAGTTATCTTTCTAGATAAAGGCTAGATGCACAAATTAAATATTTGCTGGTCCGTCTGCCCCTTCCTCACCCCACCAAATAAATCAGTGTATCTCAGTATGTGTCTGTACACTTGCAGGCACAACTGACTGTAATGAAATTGTATCTGGCTGACAAAGATCAGATACTCCTGCTCAACCTTCCCATAAGCAGTGGGAAACAAAAGACCTTGGCAGAGAGGTTTAATAGTTTTCCTTATAGAAACTGATGAGTATTGAGTAGGAGTAGAGAGGCAGCATTACTTTTGAACTTCACATCACAAGGCTATTATTATGGTTCAGCTCTGACGTCCGTGCTTCAGCAGGGGTGTTAAAAATTGCAAGGGATTCAGAGCCAGCAAAGTGTTTCAGCGCTTTGTGGGAGAGACTAGGGAAGCAAGATTTACTTTGGTTATATAACAACCTGTTAATACCATAATGAAAGTAGATTTCAGTTATGAGGCAGATCTTTCATTTCACAGGGAGTTACCTAACAAGATCCAGTGGTACTTCAGACTAGTAAACAAACAGTTGGGACTTATAGCCATTGTTTACAAATGGTAAATAGCTGCTGGGAAAACTTACGAAGCAGAAAACTGGATTCTATGCCACTTAAAGTCTTTAAACCAAGGCTGTGTGCCTTTCTAAAAGCAAAATAGACTATAGTTCAATCACATGGTATGGCTGATTCAGGAGTGAAAACCACTGTCCACCTTCTAAAGATTGAACAAAACTACTATAATTGACCTTCTGTTCTCAAAAAGAAAAGAAAAAAGAAAAAAATCTATTAATTAATGCTCCTCTGCCTTCTCATAGATGGCAAAACACATTATAGAAGAAAGTAAAAGTACTGCTTGTATCAACAAAAGTCATTACCTATTTTAGGATTTCCAGAGACAACTCCAAATACCAAAGACAGCAAGATTCCACTGACTACAACAAAGCCAGCAAACAACTGCCAACATTCGCTCCAGTCTATAACTTCAGATATTAATATTATGCTATTTTGAACCAAAAGCATTTCTTAACAAAACAGAGACACATGCACCTGGCACATGTGGATGCTAAGTACTCCCCAAGTCTTGTAATCTGCTTAAGAATTTTAATTAGAATCAATTCAACTGATAACCCAAGAATTGTACAGTCTCTGATTCCCACACGATTCCATTCCTGCGATGTACAGGAACAACTGATATTTTTGGCAGGCATCGCAGATGACATGCCAACACAGTACCTCTCTAACAAGAGTCTTTCTGAAGCAGTCAAAGGTCCCAGAATAGAGCGGAGGCTCACCAGGCTGTGGCTTAGGCTGGGTTTGCAGTCTGACCTAGTAAGATGAGATAGGAAAACATTATTTTGTTAAATATTACTGTCTAAACTTTGATTCAGAGAACATCTCTGTATGACTATCATGGAGTCAGTTTTGCAAGCGGACTTTATATCAGTAGAAAGCTTAACATCATTTTGGCCCTTTGCAGAAGAGAAGAGATTGAATGGTAATGTATTTAACTAATTAATTGCTGGGATGACATCAGGATAACAACCCCACCTCAACACCCGAGAACTAATGCCGTCCCCACTGCTCAGCTTCCTCACACACTTGGTGTGTGGCAGCACTCTCCTGGACCCTGATTTATCACACACACACACACACACGCCCCGGCTCACTCCCGGCCTCCCAGGGAGGGGCGCTGGGGGCCCCCGCCGCAGCACGGGGCTGGCGGGAGTAGCTCAGGCTCTCAACGACCCCCAGCACCGGCAACATCGACCCCTTTTTCTCGTTTTCACTAAAAACCGGCCGCTGACTGACTGGACCCGACGGCCGCCACGCCGGCAGGGGGCGCCCCGCCACGCGGACGGCCTGCCCCGCGAGGCACGCCGGGACGCGAAGTCCCGCCTCCCCCGCGGTGCACGCCGGGACCTGTAGTCTCCTCCCCGGAAGCGTTGCTCTTCCCCGCGCAGTGCCCGCCGGGAAGCGTAGTCCCCGTCCCCCGGCTGCCCCGGACCGCACAGCACCGGCCCCCGTCGTGCGCGGCGGCCTCACTTTGATGGTGTCCAGCGGGTGCCCCACGAACACCAGGCAGACGCCGCCGAAGCCGCCAGCGAAGAAGTTCTTCACAGGGCTGATGGGCTGCGGCTGCTTCGCCATGGCGGCGGCGGGTGAAGACCGGGGCCGGGTCGCTGCGTCCCCGCCGAGCCAGTGCCGCCCCCTCCGCCCCGCGACCTTTACCCCAGTGCCGGGCCGCGCGGCACGCCGGGATATTGGGGGAGGTGAGCGCGGGGCAGGCCGGGATAGCGGCGGCCCTTTGCCCACGGCGGTGCGGGGGCGGCGGGCTCTTCCCCCGCCGCGGTGCCGGGTGCTGTCATCGAGCGGTGGCACCGGCCGAGGCCGGGCCGCAGGGCATGTAAATCCGCGTGGGAAGGCGGGAGAGGAGGTGCCCGGCCCCCGTGCAGGGCTCGGCCGGAGGGACGTGCCCCGTCGGGGCCCTTTTGGACGGACCGAAGTGTCGGCCTCGCCATCGGCCAGGCCGTCGCCTCGTTTCTGACTGCGGGGCGCGGCCCGGCCGTCCTCATGCTGCCCAGCGTCCTCTCGTGCTGCCCAGCGTCCTCTCGTGCTGCCCAGCGTCCTCTCGTACTGCACACCCAACACGCCTTCGCAGCATGGGCTTGGGTCCCCCGCATCGGCAGGGCCAGAGGCAGGTCAGCGGCCGCTTGCGTGAGCTTGGAGGCCTTCCCAGAAGACCATCCGTGAGGCGGAATTTCAGGCTGGAGCTCCGCGAGGTTTGCTGGCAGCCCTCTGATGGTCCACCCGCGTTGTTCAGGTGAAGTCAAAGGAACCTGCTCAGCTGCCGTCGGAGAAGGGTGTCGGTGGCGTGGCAGAGTCCCACGGAGTCTCTGCTGCCTTCCCTACGGCGAACAACGGTGTGGAGACTGAGCGAAGGATGGCGTCCTCTCTTAACGGTTGCCCCGTGCAGTACCCGTGGTCTTGTGTTTGCCCCAGGAGCGCTGGGACGGGGTGGAGCGTCCCTCCGAAGGGGAAGGCAGCGCTCTTCTCCTCACCGATCGGGATCTGACAGACCACAGGGGACTTGGGAAGTCCAGCAGTTGTACATCAATAAAAGCTTTCAACGGCAAGGGTATTTATTTAAGCACCAATATAGATAATTAGGGAACCTGTGGAAATTTTGCCGTTAAAAGTTTTCAGAGCAGACTGAAAATACATTTGGCTGGTTTAAAATTAGAGAAGTTTAAATAATATGTATGAACCACCCACTTCTTCTGATAAACTGAATTCAGCACAAGTTTCTCTAATTAATAAACAATGAACAGTAGCCCATGTGGGTACCTTGACAAGAAAATGTTTCAATTGGCTAAAATATCAAAGTCAAGAAATCAGTTCGTGGCAAGCAGTCAGTTTTTAAAATCAAAATTAACATAAGGATTTTTATTATGTAGATTTTATGTACTTACATAACAGCTGGATTGACATAAAGTGTAACAGCTCCTTTTAAGTAGTCACATTACTGTATATTGGATGCATAGTCCTGAACAGAGAAGAAGTACACATTTGGAGTTATAACAACCTAATGTGACAAGTCTCAGACTGTTATGACATTTGAAAAAAATGTATTACAGATATAAAAGTGTGTTTAAATAATACTAAAAGCTAGGTGCCAAGTTAATTAACCAATCAAGTTGCTTTCGATGTAGAACTTCATAACCCTCAGACTTGCTCTTTTAAACTGCCATCTTGCAAACAGACATTTTGAAGCAAAATACAGTTATTAGAGTAACTTGTCTATCAATAAATATGTAGTGTTAATGCCAAATATGTAACTTTTTAGAAATACATAACTTAAGAAAAGTCAATGTTTGGGCTTGAGCAGGGTGCCTGTGGAAAGCAATAAGCTTATTCTGGGTTTATCCTTTTTTATCTACCTCTGGTCAGATTTCGTGTGCTCTGCCACAGGGGCTAATTGGCACTTGGATGAGAGACTTGAATGGGGGTATCATCTGCACTCAAGGAAGATGAAAAGCAGCATTTGCTGAAATTAAACATTTCCTAATCAGCATAGCTGCATAGTTAATGCTCATGAACGTTAAAGACCTAGCTGAGGAATACTTTAAGCAGCAGAACTGGGAAAACTGCAGAAGATGTCCATCTGAATTCAGCAGCTGGAGAAAGGAGGTGGAATGAGTCAGGGAGCTGTGCAGTAGCTCTTGCTTTGCCAGCTCCCAGGAGAAATAGTTAATTAGTTAATAGCAAAAGTTAGCAGTCAAAAAGAATGAGTACCAGGCAGTCTGCCATCCTGGCAGGTGTATTTCTTTAGAAAGAAGCAACTGGTCTGACTGTCAGTCATCTTGTTGATACCTTGGGCTGTATTGAAGCTTTTAATTCAGTATCACATCATGTTTACCGAACCAATGAAACTAGACTGAATTAACAGATTTTATATCATATGGACTGGAAACTGGCGTACTGACACATCTTTAACATGCAGTTAGTGGTCAGGTGCCAGTGAACAAGGCTATTGCTGATAAGAAGCTTGTAGACTTTTTCTGGCTAAATTTTTAACAAAATTTAGTATTTTGTTCAAAGATCTAAAATGCGGATATAAAGACTTCAGTGGCTATGCTTTTAGGTAACACAGGTTAAAAAAAAAAACCATCACCACAGAAGTGGGTAAACCTTGAAAGATGTTGTCCAGAGAGGCCGTGAAATCTCCCATCTTTCAAGATTTTCAAGCCTGACTGGGAAAGTATCTGGGCAACCTGCTTTTACTGTGAAGTTAGCCCGGCTTTGAGCAAGAGTATTTGGACTGGATATTTTTTAGGTCCTTTTCAACCAAAATTATTCTATGGTTCTGTAATAAACTGTCCAAATTACTGGTAAGAATTATCTGAATAGCTGGATTAGATTGTTATATTTAAAAAATAAGGTGTTTTAGTGCCACTGCAAGCAAGCGATGAAGAACGCAATGGTTACTTCCAAGACTGGGGATTGTTTTGGGGAGGGGTGTTCTTACGTAGCAGGCTCAGTGTAAGTTCTTGGTGCGATGTTGCCAGAAGGGCTAATGCAGCCCTTGAATATATAAATGAGGATTGGCAAATAAAACTAGAGAAATTGTCTTTCTTGTACGTAGCATCCATAAAACAACTGACTGGAATACTGTGTCCAGATCTGGTGTTTGCCTTTCAGGATAGAAAATCAGCTTTGGCATGAGGTTTAAGAACCTCAGTCACAGCTTATCAAAGAAAAGGGTAGGAAGGAACTGAATCGCTGTGTGTAGGTCTGTGTATATGGAAGAGGTGTAATAGTGGAGGGATTTATAGTCTTTAAATTTCTAGTCTTATGACATAAGGTGATCCTGTGACTGGAAGTTTAACAAATTCAACCTTGAGTAAGATGTACTATTCTAGCATTAAGGATAACACAGGGATCAATTACTGTTGCTTGAAATCTTAACAAAAATCAGAGGTCTTTCTAAAAGGCTTGCTTTGATCTAACTTCTAAAGAAAAACAGCATGGCTGAGGTATTCAGGAGGTTAGATGAGGTAATGATTGTGATCTGTTACTCTCATGACTTTTACAACCCTTTGGCTTCCCTCAAGAATTGGTGCTACAAGGGCCAGAGAGTTATTTCTATGCAGCACAGTGCAATGCAAAGTGGGAAAACCCTGCACCACTCTGAATGCATTTGTTGGCTGCCAGAGTAGCACATCTCCCCTTTTCCTGAGCTTTGCATGGGATAATTAAGATGCTGTTCCTCGACTGCAATACTGTTGTAAATGCAGATATTCACTTCAGTACCAGCACCACCCCTATCACAGATGGAAGCCCTGTTTATGGCGGCTACAGGGGTGTGTGGCAAGGGGCCGTACCACAGTGGCACAGCTAAATCTGGTTTTGGGTTACGCAGCATTGTTTTATGGCTTTTAGCCATATTCTGGATATTAGTCATAGTACTAAATGTCTTGTCAGTGCTTAATATCACCTCGGGTACTTACATTTGGGTTCCTACCTACATTTCCCGTGAAATTTCAGTTTGCTGCAGGAATTTTCACATCCAGCTTTACACTGAAAGGTTTGTTGGGCATCTGCTTTATTTCACCCCAAGGCTACAAAATAGATAATTTTTATTATATGACACAGTTATATCTTATTTATTCATCTTTTTGTTAAATGCAGCATGTTATGCCACTGTTCTTGTATCAACTTGACAGCTCTGGGGAATGCTGCACACTCAATTTGCAGGATGATCAGCTGTATCAGTCATTCCCCCATTAAACATAGTTTGGTTATGTTTGCACATTGCATGAAACTCCAGGTTATTTCAGAGAGGATTCCAGGTACAACGAACTTTCAAGACCCTAGATCACCTCTTAGGACCGATTCAGAACATGCGTTCAGCCTTTTCTCTTTTTTGTGCTTCGCTTGTGCCTTGCACTTCAGCACATCTAAGAGCAAAGATTGTGGTAGTGTTGTAACACAGGCTGTGAATTCTCAGAAGATGGAAGATTTTCGTCATCATTCAGATTTGCTTTTTGGGTGGCATTTTGCATCTACAGGGGAAAGAATCCTTCCTTTTTTTAAAATCCAATAAACAAACCGCTGTTAAACTATTAGATTTCTCAAACAGCAAGTTCTGCCATGGAAACTGCATGGAAATTTGGCCTTTAAAAATACTTTCTTTTTTCTGGTTTTGTTAAAGAGTCAACCGCAGTTGACAACAGGGAGAACAGGATTGCGCTTTGCTGAAATTCTCCTTGGGCTACACTGAAATTTAGGTGGGGAGGGTCTACTTAATCCAGCGAGCTTCTACCTCACTATCTCTATTGCCTATAGAAGCCTGTAAGTCTATGTAGTCTCTTTAAAAATAACTACTGCAAAAGCTAGGAAAAGCAAACCTGTTGCTGGTAGGCCTACATCTGCTATTCGGGGAAGCGGGCTGTGCCTTGGCGGGCAGGGTCCCCCTTTTCTTTTCGGCAGGGAGGCAGTTTAAAAGCAGTTACAAATCAGACCTTCATCCCATGGTCACCTCTGGATACCACTGAAATCTGATACTTGAATCTATTTGCCTTTGTTACCATGACTTACTTATTTTTGACTCTTCTAAGGATCGGATCTCGACTTAAATTTTGTCAGTACTGAGGACCTTCGAGAAGAGTGTAAATTATTCTCTGCGAGGCCACAGACATCTTCGGTTAGCTAGTTAAATGCCAGTTCAGGCTTCACCTGCAAGCACGGTACCTGTGGTCTTAACATACCCATAATACATAAATTTACACACTGGTTTTAGTTATTTGAACAACTGAACAAAGGCGTTTATTTGCTCTTCTTACAGGTCAGCATAATGAATTATCCACCTACCTTCTTTGTCCACTCTATTAATACACAATTTGGATAGAATTTTTGGATCAATGGGATTTTTTTACAAGAACCCTTTGAGTGGGGAAAAAAAAAAGTAGACTTGTCCATGGGAATATGTTTATTGATTTTGCTTCACTGGGTTTCTCACTGTTTCCATCAAAACATCCCTGTACAGAATGATGACAGAGAAAGAATTTGTGGTCGTGAAATAGATACATACCTTAAAAGGAAGTTAAAACAGCAGAACATATAATTTTCAATAGTTCAGAATTAGCAGTGTGAACTAACAGTGATAGTTACAAGGAGGTGCATAGTCAAGTATGTAGGCGTAGAGAAAAAAAAAGAAGTGCAAGGACAAACCACAATTCTGTAAAATTGCCACAGCTAATTAATTTGGGAGTGTGAACAGTGCAACAGATAATGCTGGCTATCAGCCTTGTATTTCCTGAAACTGTTAGTCCTGTGTTAATTTTCATGTGAGATCAGTGACATTATGATATGCATCCAAAAATGGGTGGAACCTTGATTGCAAGGAGTTACTGTAATTAACTCTGATTTTAGTATACTCTGTAAGTACCTTTTTGAGCCATAAAAAATAAAATATGATTAAAAAGCCCTTTTGGGATTTAGAGTGCATTTGCAGATTTTAATTGGGAAGTGAAGAAAAGCAAGCTGCTTGCAAAGCTTATGCCTTTATAGACATAACAAGGTTTAAGTTAAGCTTAAGTATTACCTGAAATCATCGATCACCTGATTAAGCTATACAGATAACCAGGTTTGCCAATCTGAGGATTCAAAAGCACCCACAAACCAGTGAAGAATAAAAAGCTGAGAACTTGGAGAAAAAATGTTGTGACTAAAATGAAACTCAGCAGTATTTCTGTTTCAGTCCTACTTTTTATTAAAAAAAAAGGAAAAGATTAATTTTGTTTTAGGTTTCAGAAGATACATAATGATTGTACTGAAGCTTTCCTCTGCTTTTTTAGCGACACACTCAAAAGAGATGACAGTATTTAAGTACTGCTGGAGACCAGAATGTCAGGGCTACTGATGATTGTTCTTGAGAATAATACTTTGTCTTCAGAAGGAAAGACAGCCAAGGGGACATATGATTAAGTTGTCTTGTTCTAAGAAGCAGTTTGATGGTCATCTCTGCGTCTCCAACCAACATCACTTCAGAGCTGATCTGTGTGACATTGTGAACAGTTAAATCACATCTGGTCACTGCAATGCAGTCATGCTCACTTGCCAAGTTATTCTATTTCCTTGTGCATCCCAGAGGCAAAACCAGCTTCGGGGCACGTATGGGTTTTATATGCGTACAGATGCTGATACGACTGTGTGTAGTCCCAGTATTTTAGTAAACTTGTTTGTCTAGAGGCAATTTGAAGTCTTAGTTCCTGAGCCAGAGAGTCTGCAAGACTAATCCTGCAAACATCTGGGCATACTCTTTCTTTTCTCTCATGGCAAACTTAGTTGCTTCAGTGCAGTTAAGTAGTGGGAGAACATGTGCCCGAGTCAGTTCAGAATCTAATTAAATGACATAGGCAACATTTTCCTCATGGAAGGCCTTCAGGGAAGCCTGAAATGTACAGATTCAAGGTTCCTGGCTGATTTTTTTGATAACTTATTTTTAATATTCAGAGGAACATTTCCTCTTGGCACTATACCAACAGTATTCTCCAACACATGCTGTTGTCCATCTGCTGAGAGCCCTCAGATGACACCATTCTGATAAATTTGCTCTTCATTCACATTCAAAGCCATCAAATTTGCCTTCAAGTTGACCCATGTTCCGTTCCAGGCCAGAGAACAAATTCTCACTTTTTTCCACTCTAACGGCTGCAGCACTGTCAGCAGTTTATACCTAACTTTTTAAAGAAAAACCGGTTAAAGAAATAGACAGATACTACTGGGATGACCAGCAGGTCACAGGGGTCTTCTGCCCTGCTTTCTCCACCGCCGCCGATGACGAACGACGCCGGCTGTAGCAGCACTGCTGTCACATCGACAGCTATCCTCAAACGACGACCAGCCTCCGGTTTTTCCCCGGGTCTGTCAGTGGCTGCGGCGACGGTCAGAACTCTCTCACCTCGTCGGCGGCCGCGGTCGGCCCGCGGGCGCTTCGGCCTGAAGCTCTGTGCGATGGTGCGGCACGAGGAGCCGTGTTTTGCTGCACCTCTGCCTACTGGGGCAAATTCCCCTCGTGAACGTGTAGAGAGCCGTGCCCTACGAGCAGCCCTGGGACGCCGTGGCTCCGAGCGCAGCGGCCGCGGGACCGCCGCCAGCTTGTTCACCGTCGTTCGCCGAGGGCGTTGCGGGCTGCGCAGCATTTGTGTCCGCCCCAAGGGCCCGCTCGCCTGGCCGTGGCCCGCGAGCCTCTTCAGCATCTTTCCAGTAACGCCAGTCTGCTGCGACCCTCTGTGAAAGTCCAGGTTGCTGACGCTACCTATAGCGGGACGGAGGAGACAAGGCAGTCCCTCCTAAGCTGGTGCTCTGTGAGCTGGGGAATTGCGCGGGACTCGGGCGCGGGCACAGGGACCAACTTCGCTTTACCTTGTGGTCCGCTCCGCGCAGCAGCACGGGAGGGCAGGGGTATCCCGAACCAAGGCCTTCTGCTTTGCCACAGTGAGGTGGCAGGGTGGAGGAGAGAAATTATCAGAGAGAAATCATGTCCTGGCTTGATTCTGCTCTGCTTATTATTTTCTTTTTTTCTGAATTCAACTTTGTCCTTTGACTTAAGTAATACTTTTTTTTTTTTTTTTGTACAATGCCGTCCTGTGCCTTTACCCTGGCCAGCATGTGCACTTCATGTACTGAATTGTCCTAGATACATTGAGGATCTGCCCTGTAGGTGGTTGATTACCTATTACATTCTGCAAAGATAGCTGAATCTACTTCTGCTGGTTCAGCCATGAAGCTAATAAAATTAGCTAATAAAATCAGCAAAGGAACAGCACTGATTGTATGGTAAGGGAATGAATCCTCACAATCCTTGAAAGGATTCATCTGAGGAAAAGCAGAAGTGCTGCTGATCTTTATTGTCACCTTTTCTTTACCTGGAAAATTTCATACCCTGAGAGCAAGCCTTTCATATCTAGCTCTTGTCCAGCACCCTTCCTGCAGTTACACTTGCATTTCACTCATCTGCGTCAGTGGAATACAGTTTCCCTGTCCAGGATCGTCTCCACTAGACCTCACCGCTATTTGCCAGTGAATACTGGAGGTGCACTGCTAAAAACATGGCAGGATGAGGCCCCGTATGCAGTGACATGCAGCTACAAGACACCTCGGCCAGCCTAATAGAGTTACTATGGCCTGTTACTGCCGTTCCTCCTATTGTCATGTGAGCTGCTCTTTTTGTCACTTGATGATATCGCACATGCTAGGAGAGAGGGAAGAGCTTGATGAATCTGGGTGATCAGGGCAAGTCTGGGTCCAGCAGCTCTACCTCCTGTCCCAGCTCCAGTTTGGCCATGCCAGCTGGAGAGCGTCCCCCGACCTTCCCCACCGCTCTGAGCTACCAACCCGAATGGAGCGTGAGACCTGTATGATGTCTGTCACTAAGACTGAACTAAATAAGCTTTGCTGAACCCAAGAGGACTTCGTAGGCTCGAACATCTCTGTGCTGCACTCTCCAGTGCTGTGTGTGAAACGCGCGTGGGCAGTCGGGTTTGACTTGGTAATGCGTGACTAAGGCAATGCCAGTGGATTTCAGAGAGGGAGGACGGGGTATCAGAGCACCAGACAGCCCAGAAACTAAGTGAGAAAAATAGCAAGAGAAGGGCACTGCTATCAGCAGGCTGTGGGATGGGAATTCGCTAGACTTGTAATTTTTTCTTCTGCTCTCTGCCTGCAAAAGGTCTCAGTTTTGCAGTTTATTCATTTTTCTTTTCTCCTGAAGTGAGACTGAACAGACTATTTGGAGCTCAAGTTCTCTGCCAGCAAGAAGGGAAACTCTTTATCTCACAGATGGGCCAGTGAGGGATTTAAAGTCTGTTTTCTTTTTTCCCTCCAGAGATACCTGTGGATTCTTAGTATCCATGCAAAAGAAAAGCTGTGTCTGTTTTCCTAGCTTGTGAGGGATTTCAGAACAGTCTTTATGTAAAACTGCTAAACCTGGCTGTACTCCAGGGTATTTGCAAGAGAACAGGACCATTATTATGAACAGATAACAATTTCAGAAGAGCAGGGGATTTCAAGGATCTTGATTCAGATTCATCTTCTGGTGCGGGATTAGAACCATAAGGTGTGGAGCTGGAAGGATTTTCCCCTCTATATCCAGACCTTGCAACACCATCCCCCATCAATTATGTGTGCTTTACATTTTCACTTCGTCTAGCTGTTGAAGAAGCTTTTCCCACAGCACACTGCTCATCTTCCAGGCCAATAACGTAGAAGCAGACCCGGCTTCGAGCATAACCCACTTGGGCGACAAAATGAAGAGAGCGGCACGCCGCGTACCCCTGCTCCACGGCTGCCTTCCTGAACCCCACCGTCACGCCGGAGCTGAGCGGTCCCCGACCGGGCTCCGACAGCCCTGATCTCTGTCACAGGACAAAATGCTGTCTGCTGGTAGGGTCGATCCTTCCTTCCTTTAGTAGGAGAAGGAAGCGTGGGACCCCATCACCTCCCCGCAGCCCCTGGAAGTGTGCCTGGCCACTTGGACCTGCACTGGCACCTCCACTTCTGTGGCTGTTCTGCTAGTGCTGTAAAACTGAATACTGCTGCAAGGCTGGGGGCTGGAGACACCAAAATTCTTTTTTTTTTTTTCAGCTGAACAAGCTCTGTATTGAAGGAAGTGACTTGATACAGCGTAATGTGGTAGCCAGTACATGGTCATACCCTGAGGCTGTATGCACAAGGGGGTAGAGGTGAGCTGCAGTGGGACCCCTTGCTTTCGGTTCTCATTAGGAACACCCTAAAATTAAAGGAGAATGTCCTTGAAGAATTTGGGAAAGCCTGCAGGAGTAATGAAGCAAGCTAAATTGCTGTGTCACAGATCATGGAGGCTCCTCAGAGGGTCCTGGCTGAGGAGCCCACAAAGCAGTCATATCCTCTTTGCTCTACGAGATGACACCTTTTCACTTCCCGAGACCGTGCTGCTCAAAATTCATGTTTTGACTGGTCTTCCCCCTTGAAGGGGATTCCCACCAGGAAGGAAGAGGGCTATTAGCTCTCTCCTCTTTCTGCTGAACCGTGTTTCTGGGCTGAGGAGTAGGGTGGTCTATAGCTGGTCTGGGCATTTGATAAAACAAGTACATGTTAAAGCTTGAAACATTTTGCAGGTTGGAAAGTGGCTATGGTTCAAAAGGTCTGGCAGAAACAAGTGAGCTTAAAAACAAATGCTTTCTTATAAAGAAGTCAATTTTTAATCTGTTTTTGTGTCACAATAAATATCCCTTGGCTAGTTCTGTCAGGTCTGATGACTTGATGCAGTAAGACTGCCTCTCTGGAGTCAGACTGTGAAACTTTGATTCCCTCCCCAGTTTCTTTGATAGTCATGTTATTATTCCTTGCTCCCCCCACTTCAGTTAAAATACCATGTCTGATCTACCTCGAGGTCCCAATGCTACCATTCTTAATGCCTTTGTTGGCATTTCTGATAAAAGCTGAAGGCTATTTACATCCATAAATCTACTATAGTGTATTAAACAGAGTATTTAAGTGGATTTTGTGCTGTAAGACTGGCCTGCTAAGGGACTTTGTTAATAGCAAGTGCAGAAAATGCTTTTTAACTGTGTTTCTATGGCATTCAACCCCTGAGAAATGAAGTCTAAAACCACTTTCAGTGATACATGCAGAAACTGAGTCTCTGTGTACATGTATACTCGACAAATGAATTGCAGTGAGGCGTGAAGGCTATTTTAGGATCCAGTGCTTCAAGATATTGAGCTGTGCTAACTCCCTGGAAAGTTGAGTAAGGGAATACTTCCACAGAGAACTTGGGCTGTTGAACTTGCATTATTCAAAGCCACTCCTCCAGTTCCCCCATGCAAATACAAATTACATGGAGCGCAGCTAAAGAGGCATTATTTTACAGGCTAGCTAAACAAAACAGCATTGTGGTCACGTGAAGAGGAACAGCCAGCCTTTATGCTGAACACAGCAAGTACTATCTGAGACATAATTTATCAATTGCATTCATTAGTTTATAGGGTTGATATTACTAATGGATTAGATTAGTAATAATTAGCATCCACAAGGACAGAAGAAGAACTGAAGAAATCCAAGAGACTAGGCAAAGCAAAGGTGTGTTTTGCCCGTCAGTGGGTTGGTAAATATTTCAGTACAGAGATGGTCAATACTCAGAGCAAAGCAGAACTGCAGGTGTTGAGTATCTCCTGGATGAGGCTTCCACCACTAGCTGTTAGGCTTTTCAAAGGCATTACTTCATTTTTACTCATCCCAAAACAAAATGTAACTGGCACTGGAAGGCATTTTAGCTTTGCATCACTGAGAATTAGAAAAAGAGAAAAATGATTGTTTTGTTCAGACCAAAATGAATGTTGTGGAGCCTGTTTAAGCCAAGCTTCAGTTATCTCAAAAATGGGAATTTAAATATTTCTACCAGTGCAATGTCAGGACACTGCAGGCATTAAACAATATTCATTAGGGACTTGGTTTCAGTCATACAGAACAGCATAAACAAAGATGGGCACATTCCAGATGTTAGATGTAGCAATTTAAAAGGGAAAGTGTTCCCACCCCCATTTTTTATTGACTACTTTCTTAATATAAGGAAGTAATTTCAGGGAGTGGGATTATGAGTCAGCTACAAAGCTGGCCTTGTTGCTTAGACATGTGCAGAACAGAAATATTGTAAAGCTTTAGAGACCAGATGGCCAGAGATTTCAGAAATTATAAACATCAGCTTTCTGCTTTGGACTGGTCAGCATTAGGCCTACGGGTCATATTCAAGCTGCTCTGAGTTTTCCTGCAACATTTGGACTTAGCACGACTCTTCAGTCTCACAGGGCTTCCCGTAAGGACCTACCCTTGGTCGCTCAGCAATCCGACGGCGCGCCATGACTGTCTGGTTACGGGGAAGCATTGCTGCAGAGGACTCTAGTACATCGCTAGCGAAGGAATTAGACAGCTGCACAGAGATGAATTTTGCTTACTTTGGATCTTTGTTTCTTTCCGGGTTGCAGGGATAAGGCTTGTTTATCTTGACAGTTGGCATCACTGTGTCAATGACAGATCACATTTGATTACAACCTTCTGATTACTCGCACTTTTTTTTTTCCTGACTGATATTTGGGGATCAAGAAACACCGAATGAACCCAAAACGATTTTTTGGGTGCAGACAGACTTAAAATATGACAGGGGAGATCATCAATAGTGGAGGATGTTTCAAAGGAAGCAAATTCTTCAGAACTATTTTCTCGTTTTTTACTCCTCTCCGAACACAGCGGAGCTTCGGCTTTAGCCAACTGCTGTAACACTTGAGACTGTCAGACTTTGGGATGTATCAAGAAACATGAATCATACTGCTGTCTTCACATAGCTCATGGGAAGCAAGGGATGTCTACATGAACTACTATGTATTTCATCCTGTCAGCAGTCCAACAAGGTTCCAAAAATGTGGGACTGGTTGGGGAAAAGTTGAGCAAAGACAAGAAACTGCATGGATGAGAGCTTTGGAAGTGAAGGGATCACTCAGGGTTCATTCTGAAAGGATTTGAGTAATTTCTGAAGTCTCCCAAAGAAAAAAAGATAAGTATCTTGTGACTTGTTACAGCAAAAATTGCAAGGAAATGCTTGTGGGGCTTTCTCTAACTGTCTTTGGAGTGTCTATTAGCAACACATATGTTCACAATCTCAGGCAATAGCAGACTGCTTGGGTATATGCACCTTTAAAGCATATTTTGTGTTTGTAGCCTTTTAGCACTGGATGATGTCATCTTACATGCAGCTTGCGACAGCAGCTACCTGAATTGGTGTGTTTTCTTTCATGCTCTGATCTGTTTTCCACAAGCAGGAGAGATTCATCGTAATTAGAAGTTGAAGTCACTGCTCTCACTAGCCACTCACAGGATTAGGAAAGACAGCAACAAAGGCATCAATTATCTAACTATAATTTACCTTATTGTGTCCAGAAATGCTAACTACAAAGAAAATGCCATTTATTTTTCAGTAACGCATACAATAATTTATGCATTGCATTTGAAATATGTGAACTGCAGTGATAAGTTAACATAAATATTCAGCGTTTGAGAAGCCAGGAATCCTAGCAAAGGAACAAACTCTTTGTCCTTACCTCTCCCTGCCTGTAATCAGTTCTCCTTGCTGGGTGACTGCTGCTATTCTTGGTGATTGGCAGAGCAGGCTGTGAGGCTGACTGTCAGCAAAATGACATGAATTATATTATCACCTCTCCCTTTCTTACAGACCCCTTCGTCATTTATATCTTAGTTTTGAATGTTGTTATTAGGCCTGATGTTTTTCTCTACTCCAGATCTTGAAGAAAAGGGACTTGTTACTTTGGCATACTGTATAATAATGTCTTCGCTCTTAATATAGGGGTATATATATAAAAATTTCTTTAAAATGTATTTATATAAGTAATAAAAGTTATTTCTGTAAGTCTGAAAATGGCAGCTATACTCTTCTTCCTTTGAATCTGTGATGGTGCATTGATGCAATTTATCTTTCTTCCAGCCATTCACCCCTTTGCAATCTCAAACTGTCTCAATCTATTCCCAGTCTGTTCCATCTGAGTTACAGAATAGGTGCTCGAAGTCCCACCAACTTGTTACACTCAAAATCTTGTTACGGGAAAAAGGGAGGACTTCATAGGCAAAGCCAAGAAGAACTTACCGTTAACCTAATTGAAGTCTTAACAGTCTAATCAGCAAGGTATTGGCATCCCAGGTCTTTTCATAGGATGAATATGATGCTGATGTTAATGGCTTCTTCCTCCTCACTCCTGGGCTCATTTTCATGTGTTTGCTAACACACACTATACCTTGCTTTTTCTTCGTTAATTTGCAATGTGGCACTACATTGGGGTTTGCAATACATGTTCTGGTGTATGTATGCTGGATATCCATAAGTTTTGTTAAGCCTAACACTGGTTTTGCACAGCTCCAAAGGTTGCATTCCTTTCAATAACCAGTAGTTGACTGCTGGTGAATTGCTTATAGCCCTGGGGCCTCCAGTATCATGCTGTGCCCACGCTTTCGAGGTCCCTGCCGTCATCTCATACTTGTACTCCTCCACACTACATTATTTTAGTATAAAAAGTAGTTCACCCCCTACAGCAACTATTTGTTATTATAATCTATTAGTTACAGACATATATGAGAAATATATGAGAGTATTTCACCACACAACTATACAATTGTTGCACCAGGGGAGGTTTAGATTGGATATTAGGAAAAATTTCTTCACCGAAAGGATTGTCAGGCATGGGAACAGGTTGCCCAGGGAAGTGGCTGAGTCACCATCCCTGGAGGTGTTTAAAAGACGTGTAGATGTGGCCCTTAGGGACATGGTTTAGTGGTGGACTTGGCAGTGTTAGGTTTAAGGTTGGACTCAATGATCTTAAGGGTCTTTTCCAATGTAAATGGTTCTATGATTCTGTGAAATCTTAGCAAAAACTGAAAGAATTGTAGTCACCTGGTTGTTCAATAATTGCTGTTACAGCTAAACAAACTAAACCATGGCTCCAGACAGTCCAGGACAAGACCAAAGCCTCAGAAGACCCGAGCTCTGTGTTGGTAGCTGGCGTGATGACTGTGCTCTACAAGCCGGGGGAATCCCATATTTCATGGACTACAAGGCTGCAGATCTGCTGCCAGAAGTTGAGAACAGAGCCACAAGGAAATGATATGCCACTCCGTGAAGGTAAAAGCGGTATTTGGGCATCATGAAATGCTTAAAGTCCCAGCTCCGTCGAACCTTTCAGGTGCCCAAGCCTCTGCCAGTTACCCTGAACATGGCGATAGGTGCGCTGGTGCTGCCTGGCTGCTCGGGACACGGCCGAGACGCGAGAGGGATCTCAGATCAGGTGTGGGCCGACCTCTCGCTTTCCCGGGCCCAGTTCTGCACTTGTGTTTTGAGAATATCTACCAGACTGGGTATCAAGCCAAAGACAGGTGAGAAAATCCAGTTTAGGATGTGGGGAGGACTGACTGGATCTCTCTCTCCACCTGTTACAGGATTGCGTATCTGTACCCGATTCCTGCATGGTTTTAAGTCCCATTTAATCTGCCGTTTGTAAATGTCTTCCCTGATTGTAGAAGTCTTTCATAACAAAGAGCACAGCTATTCTAAAATAACTGGATCTCTTGCACGGTGTATTGGAGTATTATTTCATAGTGTAAGGTGGATTTTGCATGAGGCTTAAACTGGAAGTTCAATGGTGCATTGGTTGTGGTTGTGCAGGTTAATGTGCTCTTTCTCAAGTGATAAAGTGCAAAAGACGAACTAGTTCTAATTTTCTTTCAAATGACACTTTTTCATTAATACAGATTTATTAAAATTAATAACATATTTCATTTTTACTGCTTGCTAACTTTCTCAGCTTTCAATATGACTTACTTTTAGGATCAAAGTTACTGTTTTTCCTTTTATTGTCAATTCCGGAAATAGAAGTTTGGTAGCTTTACCTTTTCTGTATTCGTTGAGTATAGGTCCCTCTAGGTCTTGATTGGCAATTCAGTTCTTGTTATTAGGAAGCAAAATGTCTTCTCCTTATTGGTCCTATTTATATTATTTTCTCATAACAAGTAGTTGTATTAATTATTGTGGTGTTTTTAATCTTGGGTATTTCAGATGAATGCTTCGTTGAACTATTCCATTACTAAAGTATTTAATTTTTAAAAGTAAAAGAACTTGTAATATAAAACCTCTGAATGCTGTCTCTGCTTAACATTCAGCTCCTGCCTGATCATTTCCTCACAGAATTTGTTATAATATTAAAAATGAGTGGGTTTCTAAGTTATTTTATTAATACAACCAAAGCAAAGTAGCAAACATCTGAAGAAAACCTTCTGATAACAGGAATTTTCTGATAAGAGGATGAGTCCTATATATGTTTTCGTGGCCGTGAAATCAATATGAATAAATTGCTAGTAAGCTTGTCTCTGGAATATATCAAAATTTTGTGTTCCACCAAACATTTATCTCATAAAATATGTAATAGAGAACATCAGTTCACCAGACAGGTTGATGCAGTATGTATTTAAACATAAAACATTGACAGATGTAATCTGAAATATATAAAATTCCAGTTTTACCCATTGCTACATTTACTGACACATCATTGATCAAGTTTTAGCTCAGTGATCTAAATGCAATAAAAATCAGAAAAGCATTTTTGAGAGTTCTGAAGGTACCTGTCAGCTTAAGTGTTTGCAGATGGCAGGAGGATATTGAAACCCTGATTCATCATTTGAGGATAGTTACATTTAAGTGCATACCATGACCATTTGTCTGGGCACTTATTAAATGATATAGATGCCTGACAGCAGTCCTCAAAGAAAACAGTGCCAATGTTGGGGTTTTTTTCAGATCACTTACTTCTTGAGAATTGCATAGCGTTCACAGGGCTTCCTTTGGTGGTTGTTTGTGGAATGGGTTAAGTTTCCTTTGTATACAAGACATATACAATTTTACTTGTTTGTTCACATGTTAATCTTGCAACCCTTTTTAAATTGTGTCCAAGAATTGCTAAGAGACCTCTGCTGGGCTATACAAGTGTGAAAAAGAAGATATTCGAACTCAAGTAAGTACATGATTTTATGGATCAGCAGCAAAAGTATCTTACAGGTCTCTCATAGAACATTCCTTGAAGTTCAAGAAGCATGGTTAAATAGAAACAGCTGCTGGAGAATGTATATACCTGAAGATGATTTAAGTAGTTACTGGCATGAATCTTCTCTAAAATTAAGAAATCTAAGAGGTAAATGTCAGGAAAAATGTCTTTACAGAAGGCGAGACAAGGAAAATAATATGCATGGTTGGCATGAGCACTGGCTAAGAAAATAAAATTACTTCTCCAGATAAGAAGAGTTACAAGGACCATAGCTGTCTGTCAGATGAGAACCTAATAGCAGCATAAACGAAAGTTCCAACAGTGAAAAGTATAGTGTTGAATTATTCAACAAAGACTTAAACCCTGTGGTAACATACAGCAAGCTGAGACTCTGCATAAAATGATACTAAATTCAGCATAACTGGGGTCTTCTGAATAGCTCTTTCCTGTATGAAATACATATGTGTTCATATGCACAGTTACCTGTACTAGGTGAATATACCACACAGTCTGTTTTATTAAAGTAATTGCTGTCAGTGTATCTAGTACAGTAATAGAAAAAGAAATTCAGAAATGCTGGTCCTGAGACCTGGAAGTACCAAAACAACTTCAGAAAGTGCTGGTATATGTTTGAAGTGTGAAGTACTGGAGAGTGGCACATTTCTCCTCTATTCAGCACTGGTGAGGCCACAGCTGGAGTACTGTGTCCAGTTCTGGGCTTCCCAGTACAAAAGAGACATAGACATACTGGAGAGGGCCACTAAGATGTTTAAGGGACTGGAGCATTTCTCCTGCAAGGGAAAGGCTGAATCTGTTCAGCCTGGAGAAAAGGCAGCTCAGGGGGATCTCATCACGACGGGAGGCTGTAAAGGAGATGGAGCCAGGCTCCTTTCGGTGAGGCCTGGTGATAAGACCGGAGGCAAACCGAAACACAGGAGGTTCCCTCTGAACACGAGGAAACACTTTTTTACCGTGAGGGTGGCCGAGCACTGGCACAGGCTGCCCAGAGCGGTTGTGGAGTCTCCAGCCTTGGAGATACCAAAACCCGTCAGGACATGGTCCTGGGCAACTGGTCCTAGACGACCAGTTGGTCCCCATCCCCTCCAGAGGTCCCTGCCAACCTCAACCAGTCTGTGGTTCTACCAGTTAAGCATAGCTATAGGTGCATATCTGTTTGTGAATTTGCATATAATTCCCCCGCAGAATATGGTAATATTACTGCTAATGCCAATTTGACTAGTTTTGCACTGCTGAAGGCACAAAGAGCATTCAAAGGAAGACTTTGCAACTGGTAGTCATGAATTATGAAGCAGATGCAATGTAATTTAGTACATACACTGGGAGTGTTTTGAAGGACGTTTATATGTGATTACAGGAGAGAACAAGTAAGAGGAGACATGTCTGATTTTTTTTAACTCTCTAAACAAGCAAACCAAGAAATTATATTAGAAGATAAAATCATTGCATTAGAAGACATCCATCTGAAAAAACAATATTCTTCATACAGTCAACTGTCTCACTGATTTGTCATCTAACCTTTAAATAACTAGGTTATGGTATATTCTGCAGTAGGCTTCTGAAGTCCATAAGGCCCTTGGAAACCATGGTAGTTTTCCTGAACTGTGAAAGAGACACACCTACCTGTCTTCAGTATTAATAGGCATTTGCATGTCTAATCTGTCCTGCATTGTGCTGAGATTTCACTCCAGTAGAGTGGCAAAGTGTAAAAACTAACTGTATTTTGGAAGAAAGATTCTAAGGTTGGTCTGGCAACTCAACTAAATTCTTTCAGCTTCTGAGTAACAGGCTCAGCCTGATCCCAAAGGCTGCATTTCAATCTTTTGATTAGCAGAGCTTGAGAGCACTTCTTGCCTGGCAAATTAAGCCACCATGGAGCAAACTTTGCATTCTGACTCATAAAGGCTTTTTGCAAATATCATTAACAGGCTTTGGAATAAATCCTGCCTTCATTTTTTTGTTGCATTTTTTTAACCCCAAAAAGGATTTAACATAGCAAGACATTTTGTACACGTTATCAGTTGTTTGATGTGGATAATTTCTTATGGGACATAACTACCATGTTATATCTGGTCAGCTCTTTTGAATAAATTTCTAAATTTAGAAAAATTGTGTGCACTAGAGAGGTTAGTTTTCAATGCATTTTTTTCATTTATGGTACAGGACAATTGCAAATCTGCTGACCTGAGTACTGCAGGGAGACCTGAACACTCCACAGGAGACCTGTGCCACGGGCAACACTATTTACGGCACATACTAAGTTTAGAAACCTAACAGTGGCAAACACAATCAAACTATATAATGAACACAATTAAAGGTGAATGCCGTAGGACTGAGAGATTGGTAGACTTAATTAAATACATGCAGATTCCTGCCTGCTTCATTATGTTCTATGCAACTGTTAAGTCTTATGGAAAAATACAATTGTGTTTAAAAGCACTCCTTTTCATGGCAAATCCAAGGATAACTTTGCAAATTCCAGGTAATAGAGAATGATGCACTTGTATAGATAAACACCATATTTATTTAATGGAGAGAGAGTGAAGTAGTAAATAAAAAAATAAAGCTCTAGTTTTGGGAGTTATGAATGTCATTAATTTCCTGTCCAGATTTTATTTTTGTAGTAGTCAAGTCATTTTTACTCATGAGTGGGTGGCTCTTAAGATGAACAGTTGAAACAATTTAACTGAGAACCGTGAGCTGGAAATTTCAAGTGTAAACTGTAAAAGAGGTTGATAGGGAGCAAGAGTTCACCAGAAGTGCTGCTTTGACGCACAACCCCTTTGAATTCCGGGTAGTCAAGTTTTTTATCTGTGGTGAGTGGCTTGTTTTGTTTCTAAAGGAAAAATTAGGGAAAAAAAAAATCACATGGAGATGGCAGTTAAGTATAGGTTAGGCCTTTAGCTGCTTTTGACACTGTAATTGTTCATGCAAATTGTCTTTGCTAACCTTTGCGGTCAGGAAGACAGGGTTATGGTCTGTCGTGAGTAGTACTGTGAACCGTCATGTTACGCACTCGGGCTGGGTGACTGCAGTAAGAAAATGGCAGTCCTGATCAGTAGCCGAAGGAAAACAGAAAATAAAACACACGGGCAAAAAAGAATGACACATATTTCCACTTACAACAGTTTAATCTTCCTTTCCTGTTTGCAAGGTTGGAATGGCCTTTTAATAGTAGTATTGTTAGGTGGGCAGACGCAAATAATAAGACCCTAGACCACCCCAGTCATACTGGACATACTGGTCTGATGCCAAACTAAATAGAGCAGGAAAGCAGTCTTGTTTTCTAGTCTTTCAGGAGAAAGACAGAGGCGTTTCCTATAACTTGCTCAGGGGTTCTGTCTTCCTTTCCCATCTTGCTTGTATTCAACATCACTTTTTGTGCGTTTCTGCTTCCAAATCACAATATTTAAAAAAATCTAGCTGACTATTTAAAAATCCTTGTCATGGAAAAAATCCAGATAACATTATTTTGTTTACTTTTTATTTTTTCTTGAAATTCAGCATCTGTAGTGTGTTTCTTGCCTCTTCTTTATCAGAGTATCACTTATGTTTTTGTTTTACATTGTCTCAAACCTGCTTATTATTCACTGCAATAGTAATCAAGGTCTGACTGCATTTGTATTCATATGGAACAGGTAAGAAAGAGAGAATTTGGTATACCTGCTCATTGCACTAAATGCCGTTACCTTGTCTGTCCGTAGAAAACGCTGTTTCCTTACAGCCTTTCTCCCTGCCCTTCACATCCCTGCCGCGTGGGAGAGCAGAGGCTTCTGTTTCTCTACTCGAAATGCGTTCTGGTGATGCTCAGACACAGCAAGGGCCTTGGTGTCCGCTCAGCCCCCGCGTCACTGCACACCTTGCACAGATTACCGTGCCGCGCTCTCCCGTACGTGTCTGGTTCTTATCCCGCCCCAAGAACGCCAGCGGAAAAGCTGAGTAAGCGTTTTCTTGGTCAGTACTATGCTACTCGTAACAACTTTCTAAGAGCTGCTTTCACAGATACTATATTGACGTTTCTTGGTTTGCAAATCTGGTGAGAAAGACCCTCTGAGGACAGGCTAGTATGATGCCCAAAGTAGGCACAGTTGGCCTTTTGCAACGGGCAATGTTCCATCCATATGCCATGCCCAGACTAGAATTCAATCCCGTAAAAGTGTGACAGTGAATATTTCATCTCAGTGCAGGTTTGGTTCCGAGGTAAAGAAGGCGTATACATCGCTCCCTATTCTACGGTAGCTGTTTTGGGTTTGGTCCTCCACCAGTATAAATGTAACAACACTGGATTACAGTGTTTACTCAATGAATACAGATATTCCTGCTGTAATGGATGTGATCACTAAAATAATACTGGCTAAATCATCTGGAACTGCTGCAGACATGTCACACCCAAGATCTTAGGTTACAAGACTCAAAACAGAACTCAGTAATACGGAAGAGCCAGAAAATAGAAAGAATTACAGGTTTCTAAGAGGTGATAAACAATGGGTGTGATTTCTGCCTTAATGCAAACAGAGGAAATCTCTGGCACAAAATTCTTATAGAAGTCCAAACTAAGATCTAAAAACAGAGAGAAGAAATGCATAATTTGAAAAATCTCTGCTTCCACTCAAGGAATACATCAAATCTGTGCTTACCGGACACTTCTGCAACAGAATGCATGAAATTGTTTGAAAGATTGATAGGTTGACATACAGATGACTTTGCACTGATACAGAACTTTAAATTATTTCCTTATTTGCAGTCATAGGAATAAAGTAAAAGCCATTATATGTGGTTCTCAGAAGAAGTGAAAAGTAAGATAGAAAGCATTTTCTGATAGTAATTTGGGCGGGTTTGAACTGACAGAACTAGTACTAGTAACTGAACTAAAAACAAAGTTGTAATTGCTGTCCTTGAAAATGGCCCAAACCAGTCAGATATTTGAAGCACAAGAGGAAAATACATTGTCACTACCTGAGGCAAACTCTGGCATATAACACACCTTCATGCCCTTTCACCTTTGTGAGTGAAGATTTTTCTAATTAGAAATGAAGTCATGAAAGTTACTGCAGTGGAAGAAGAAATTTCATGCAAAATTTCCTGCGTTTATACAGTTTTATAGCCTCATACTGAATTTATGATCTGTTCTGTTCCATCATTGGGAACTGCCAGACCCAGAAGTAAGGAAGCACTACCTCTGAAGAAAGCAACTTTTAATATTTCAGGGATCCGTGTAAGATGATTATTCTTTTGGAGCTTTTCACTCTGAAACAATGTTCAGAAATCCTAGAAATGAACTAAACTGATGTATTCAGGTCATTTAAGGGAGTTATGGGGGCGACAGAAGCACCCAGCTGCTGATCTGGAGCTGAAGAAACCTGCCCGTATCTCGGCAGGTTTGTCTCGACGAATGGGTGAGTAAGGGTCTGGTGTGAGGTACTGAGCTGCCTAGCACTCGGCGGCAGCAGCGCAACTTCTCCCGCTAATACGTTAACAGGGAATATTACTTTTTGCTCATCGTGAATGTACTTCCTATCTAGGCTGACCTCATAACTGTAGTCTGAATCGAAAAAATTCCCTGACCAGTTGGAGAAAGGTGAGCTTTGCTGCCCTGAATAGGCACTGCTTAGAATGCTTCTCTTCCATGTGCGGGCTGAGGAACAGGCACAATGGAGCTTGATGAGAGTCTTTCCATGAGTGTGCTCTGCGAGCTGGGAAAAAAGTATGTAATGGAAATTCTAGGAAGTAGTATGCACTTTGCCCAGTGGCCTCCTTGAACCTTCCTTTTCATCTTTGCATCACCTACACACTTCCATTTTCCTTTCTTGTTTCAAAGAGAGAACAGAAGGGTCTTGATTGAGTTATAAAATCTTGCAGCTTTACATCTGTGTGGCAGGGCTTGAGTGCTTTAAAAGACGACTTAATGTTAGTTCTTGGTGCTTGAAGTGGAAATACCAATCGTTAGGGAGAAATGGTTTTATTTTTTTTTAATTTCAAAACAAATGAATGTCATTTAGCCGATCCCCTTTCAACACTCCTTATATCATTACTACATCATATTGCCTTCTGTGAAAGTACTGGGATTCTTTTTTATGTGTATTGTAGTGTTTGAAATTCTTTCAGGGAGTGAATGAAAATGCAGTACTTCTTTGTTTGTTTTGCAGAAACTTGATTCCTGATAGTCTTCTAGTACAATGCCAGAAATTACCTAAAGGTTTATCTTAGCACTGCAAAAATATTTAAGATTCAGGTCTTTGAGTATTGGTAAGATAAACTGGCTGAATATAGAAACAGCAGAATGAAGTAACTCAACTTACTGTGTTTTTGATTGAAAGATACTATCCCGTGCTTGAATTTTATTATCAAATGTACCCAGTCTGTATGAGTCTGTCACTTTTGCATAAATCCCACAGAACAGTGATAACAGCAAATAGATCAGACTGCCATTTCAGCCTACGCCCCATGTCAGCCACCAAAATCCTTTTGTGGGTCTGTGCTACTGCTCCTATCTAAACGTTCTCTTTCATTCACTCTGTATTTGATACCTATAGGCTCAAATTGAGCTAAAGCTGTTCATGGAAAGCCTCCACAATAAAACACGAATAGGTTTTGAGGGAGAAAAATCTATGTTACAATTCCATTTTCTCTTTTTCCAGCTGAGAACATCTATAAGCAGTACTCTTGTTGGTGCTATTACTGATATGTAGGTTCAAAACAACCTACCTTGCTTGTCCTGCTTTTCTCCCTTATGCTTTTGATTTTAATAACTTGAATTCCTGCATGGACAATAGTGATGCTGAGGTTACAAAACGTCTTTTGCTTTAAAACCTGATTTCAAATAATGATTTTGTGACTCACTACTCCTTGGGTTGTAATTTTCTATTTCTGTTTTCCAAGCAAAGAAGAATCCAGTCAGTCTGCACTGAACCAACTCGATTATTTTTGAGTAAAAACCATGTATAGAAAAATACTGTCCCAAAATAGAAAAATCCTTCTAGTCTTCAACAGGTGCTACCTGAGGAGACCACTGTACTATCACAATGTGAATATGATAACTGTATGAGGCTCTGCTGAAAACACAGAAATGAGCTTTCTTTTGGGGTTCCTTTTTTTCAATTCTTTAACAAAACTGGAGACGTCCACCTAAAGTGTTATGGTTGAGAGGTGTGTGAAGCAAGGTGAACAGTGAAATACCTGGTCCTCAGGCCAGCTATAATTTGATCAAGCCGCTCTACAGAGCTGGATGGAAGGGTTCCGTGTGCTCTTACCGTTGCTCGCCGCAGAAAGAGCTCTCGGATCAGGCGCAGTGGGCAGCCCTCTTACTGCCAAATCTTTCGTTGTAGCCGTGGAGCTAACGGTGATGTGTTGGTGTGTGGGTGGGCAGAACTGAGACGAAGTATCAAAACAACTGGCTTTGCAAGAGCCTGTGAAAAACAGATATATCACAGGACTTTTTCCATCCTGGAAAAATTGTTCTTATGAAAGGGTGAGAATGAAATGGATCCTTAACAAGATAGGTGTTTTCTTTCATTTTCAACACTTATTACCTACCTTTATACTCTGAGAGTGTACATAGAGCATCTAAGTAACCTACTTACCCGATCCATTCATTCTCTTCTATATTTCTAACAATTATCTTTATTTTCTTTCTCTTTGAATTATACAATTCACATCTTTTTTAGTATTACATCATATGGCACTCTGCACTCATTTCTAATATCTTTTGATGCTGCTGATATTGCAGGTGAAGGTGTATGTTTCAATTTATATAACGCCATCTCATTCTTAGTATTTTCTTCAATATTTTCTATGTATTTTTATACATGCTAGTACAATACATGCTGACCTTGTTTCCTGATTCTACTAAATATATGTTGAGATCTAAGTTGCAGGACCCTTGCCACTAGACTCGAGTAACAAAAAAAAGAAGAAAAAAAGCTACTCCATTCCTTATTTCACCTTGCAATTGATTAAAGAATCACACATGCTATTTTTCCGTTTTCTGTTTGTGTAAGTTTTCTGACATCTTTTTTCAAACGGCAGAAGTTCAATGGCTAGAACACAAATCTACACCCGATAAGAACAAACTTTGAGCCTGTTTCTGTAATGCTTATGCTCTCAGCAGTACTACAGAATTTGCTTCACAAACCCCCATTTCCTCTGTTTGATCTAAAGATCACCCTTGTATTTTGCAAAATTGCTGAAATGTCATTTTTTATGAATGTATTTATTGTAGTACCTGACAATCTCTAAGTGCTAAACTAAACAGAGAACCGATATTCTGAACTTTAAAGACAAGAATAACATTTGCAATTCTATTACCAGGACAACTGATTATTTTTACCTGGATGTCTAGCCATTCTTAGACCTCTGAAAGGACAGAAACTTAACAGAGCTCAAGATGTTAAGAGAGCAAGTGAATTCTTTCCTAGACCAGCTGAATACTTATTTTGATTTCTTTTTTTGTCACTACAAAGCAAAAAGAAAAAATGCGCACATTTCTAAATCCTTCACCCTACCACAGTAAAAACACTGGGCAAAAGTGATAAATAAGAAAGTGGATTTTCTGATTTTTCTCTACGGGCAGGGAAGACCATCCCATGTACATGTTTGATGAGATAAAAGCCTTGTGGATAAAGGTCTTTCCTAGGAGATGTTTCCGGAGGTCTGTTGTGCTTACTCACCTAGGTGAACGAACGAGAGCATTATGAACGGGAGGCCACGGCAGCTTCTGAAAAGTTGGCTTGGGTGCTCACATGGAGTATTATTCTGATAAAACTGGGGAAGTGGTCTGAAATCAACGGCGCAAAACTGAGTGTCCTTCGTTATACTGGGAGCCTCGCAGAAGACATTGTGTTTGAGGAGTTAGTGACCTTGAGCAGCCCATGCCTGCTCCGCTGCTGGAGCAGCCCGTACGTCAGCATGGCAGCTGCTGTAAGGGAATCTGCTGGAGTGCCCCATTCCAGCCTGTGCTGCGTACTGGTGGACGCTACGACGGAGATAACAGTCCAGCCTGTCAGGAGAAGATGCCTGGTTTTGCTTGTTACACAAAATTAAAGGCACTGCAGCACGGGAGGGAGAAGGAACTTATCCACGGACAGGATCTGCACAGCGTGCTGGGGAAAATCCATCTGCGGTCTGCCTGATGCTGTGTGAAAGGGGGCTTCCCAGCATCTGACGGGATGCAAGATTTACTCATGTCTATACTCCTCTTTTTATTCTATCTTATTGAAACAGCTATGGTACTATGCCATTGTTTGTTGGGCATTTTAAACTGAGACCCCCCCCCAAACCCCTTCGCCATCTCTCTCTCTCTCTGCCCTCCCCACCCCTGGTGCAGAACAGATTTGTGAAGTATGAATTCCCTAAAATGAAATCCTGCTTTCAAACAGGGAATGGAAAGTAATTGACTAAGTACAGTACAAAAGAATCAGACTATGAATTACTGTATGATATTGATGCAAAGAAGAAGGGGAAAAAGACATGGATGATAACCATGCTTGATCCAAGGAAGTAGTCCTCACCTCCTCATCTGGAATGCTATAACTACTTTGGACACGTAGACAAACTGAAGAGAGTTCAAAACAGGGCAACAAGAATAAAACGTTTATAAAACATGAAGGCAGGCTGAAAGGGTTGTACTTCTTCAGTCTTGAAACCACAAGCCTGCGAGAGGACTTAAGAGCTGTCTTCAAACACGTGGAGAGTTGTTCCGACGAAGATAGCGGTCATACACTCTGTGTGTCTGCTAGCAGGGCGGACAAGAATGAGCTCAGCTTGCCATAAAGGAGCTGTAAGCAGGGTGGGAGGGAAAGCTCACTAGCTGTGGAGGAGAGGAGGGGAGCAGAGCGGGAAATCCTGGAGGCAGTGGTGGTGGACGTTCCGCAGAGCCGGCTAACAAGCCGCGTCTCAGGTTGAGGCGCACTCGGTGGCCTTGGCGGTGGAGGGACGGGTTGAGGCATCCTGAGGTCGCGGTTGCCATCACATGTCCATGCTCAAGATTTCCCTCCCCGAAGGCTCTGGATTACAGTGTTGTGTGTAGCAGGGAGCAAAAGGGGCAAGCTGGCATACCAGAATATGTAAGCTGCAGCAAGAGTCCTGTTATCCTGAATATTATACCCACCCCTCCCAGGAGGGAAACTGAGACACTTTGAGCAATTCTTGTCTTTACTGTCCTACCCTAATGCTCAGGAAACGCCTGTGCTGGGAAGGAAAAAATATATATTTTACATTAAAATACAGATATTTAAAAAATTCTAGTTCAGCAAATTAAATAAACAGAGTGAAGATGAACATTAAACCAGGTTAGTTTTGAATGAAGAAAAATATGTTTGAATTGTCTGAGTCCCCGTACTTGCATTCTTAACAGAGGGATTCAGTCATTATACATGCACTTCTGGGCTTTGTGTTTCTATCTTAGATTTTTCCATAGCAAGACCATCCAATGTTTTGTCAAAAACCCTCAACGAAACCAAACCAAAATACCC
>JAVJGG010000062.1:7263055-7281221 GCA_035590195.1 Aviceda cuculoides
GCAACGGAATTGGTACAAAACTTGAAAATGAGACTAACAAAAATCAAGAGGATCAATTTTCGTTGATGAGTGTTAGGCATCACAAGTGAATCAGAAGGCATGAGCCTCTGCATCTCTATTCCAGAAAGATTTTTAGAAAATATTGTTTGAATCTGACAAATATTTCTGCTATGCTGTACTCGTAAAATAAGGCAGAGAGCATAAATAATTTGAAAATTACAAACGCAATTAGGACATCTTGCTATTTTTCTGATGTCCATAAATAAAATTTTTCAGGCACTCATCTCTGTAAAAAGAACATGGAGAGAGTGCAGCATGGAAGTTTATAATTAGGACAAATAAGTCACCAGCAAAACATACTACACAAGAATTAGAAAAAAAACCAGGAAGAAAACAAATATGAATTTATCTAATACCACTGAATAGAAATGAAGTACAGTATTATGAAGGCAGTTTACTTTGACTTTCTTTCTTTAATGATTTTATAAAATATTCTCAAACAATTTCTATATTACTTTTCTTTTAAGACTTTCTGGATAATGGACTATATTTTAGAAATAAGCCAAGGCTATTTTATTATTTTGATTTGTTATCCTCTGATGCTGTATCAAAAAAAATGTGCTGCATTAAATTACAAATGCAATAATTTTTTAAAAAGTGATTATATTGTTAGTTTTAGACAAAAAGAAGTAAATTTTTAAGGCTTGAGTTTTGATAATTCTGTGAATAAGTAGCAATATCAAAGCAGCAGGCCACTCCATCCTTAGAAATGCTTCAAGAATTTAAAATGAGAAAAACAAGTTTTTATTCTTTTTAAATGCAAATAAATGAAAATCTAATTAAAGATGCATGGCTTGTTGACACTTCTTATTTCAAAGTTAGGGTTTATGCTATTTTTAAATGAAAATCTTAAATAATGCCTGGTCTTTGAGATAACTTCATTTTTTTCATAAGGAGAATGCTGATTATACTTGTATTGATTTGGTATACATAACACTAGTATAAAGTACGTGACAGTTTTCTATTTAAAATAGGAAAGGAAAAGTGCATTTTTTATATAATTAAAATGTTGTAAACTAATTTCGCTAGCAGTTTGTATATGCCAATCTTTTTAAAGGATCTACAGCTGTACAGCATTCACTTTTAGAAGGAGCTACTCCAAGTCCCTTCCCGAATCCTGATTACCCTAAATAGCGAGGACTGAAGGGCTTCAGCCAGCAAGGATCTAGCAGTGTTTCTACTCCTCCGTCCACCATGCATGCACCCTATGCTTGCGCTGAACCAAATCTAATACATTTATTTCACCGACCTGAAAACAGAATCTATGGATCATGACTGGTGTAGGATGGTCCTGTACTTCTGCAGGCAAGACTCTCGTTGATGCGAATGGGCAAGACCAAAACCGCAGGTGACCCACCTGTGTGTCTGACATACATCTGCAAGTAGATCAAATGCAGCTCCCGTAACCGGCACTATGGCAACTGGGAAGCTGCTGAATACTCTGAACCCCCAGGTGAGCATCCAGTGGCTGATACTGGTTGCCCTAAGACCCTACCGCTCAGTTCTGTCCCAGCCCTTACTGGAGCAATGAGCTCTGTGGTCCTCACTCACTCATGTGCAACTCTGAGTTTTCTCTCCTCAGATCTCCAACATGTGAAGTGTGTGTTTCATGATTAATCGACCATACATTTTTTGGTTTGTGGTTCAGAAAGGTTCACACATTCATTAGCAGTGCTCATATCAAAATTGCCATGGGAATCCATCACTTTTAATTGAGACACTGCAATGCGTTGCTGTGAAATGATGCGGGATGCTCAAAGAAAAAAAAACAATAGGAGACTAGTTTGGTGGGAAAGGCACAATAACATCTCATTTTCACACCGGCAGAACTCCACAAAGCAGTATCCTCTATACTGATAGTGCTTTGGCCACGCAAGTGAGCGAGCTGGAACGCATTAATGGTTTTGACCATTAGTAACGAGTGGTAGAAAGTGGAGCTCTCTTGGCTAGCGCAGCGTATTGCTGGGGAAGTGAGGCAGTGCCTTGTAAAGTGCTCAGCTTTTACGTTGGGTCTGAGAGATGAGACGAAAGATTACGACCTCCGATTCCCTGTGTTACGGAGAAGTGTGAACTTTCTGCAGCTGTGGGCTCCACAGAAGTCCTGTGTTTACTCACTACTAGGATTCACCTTACATTAGAATGTCGCCTCCAAAGTAGAAAAAGAGGTTACTTTTTGTAGACGGGCAGGCTTTGCATTTCTTATATTTGGATTAAATGAAATCTTGGAGATATTAGCCAAAAGCAAGCTTGATTACATAAATATTCTCCTGGCCGCATCACTTCATCAGGGCTTTTTTTAGGAATAATAAATGTTTCAAAGATAGCCTATAAAAATGTCACGTAGAAAAAACCAGCATCAGATGATTTAATGTGAGTGTAACACTTGCCATGATTGGCTATAAAGCTATCTTAATATAACATTCAATTTTGCAGTTAAGCATTTCCCTCACAAACAGGAATCAAACTGCATCAGCTTAGATACTAAAATCATAGATTGTAACAAAGTTGTTAGTTGTTTCTACAAAGAATTTTTTGAAGTTTATATTTCTATTTGGATGTGTGTTTAAGAAAAAAGATCTGTTTCTGATTGTTCTAATTTTCATTGTCATTGACAGATTTTTGTGGTAAAGCTGAAGGGTGACTAAATTTCTTCTCCTTTCTTTTCTCTTAGGAAGGGGAGTCAGATGAGCTGCCTTTGATTGCCTCTTGTTCATGTCTGCACAAGATTCACCAAGTTTCTCCCCTGTATCAGTCCAACTCAATATATTCAATTATCTGTGCTCTTAATTACTGATTTCTTGAGCTTTAGCTGCCTGATTTGTCAGAAAAACTTCTGTTTCTCGCTTCTTTGCCACTTTCTTTTGTTCTTCCATCAGAACTAGGAGGGATCAACATATCTCATTTCTTGCATCATTATCAACACCAGGGCAGCTATCAAATGCTCTGTTACTGAAAAGAGCACTGGTTGATACAAAACCAGCTTACTGTCAGTAAGCAAGAGGGAAGTGGACAATAAATTAAAATCACAGGAAGAAACTGCCTTTTGTTGTCAGTCTGCTTTTAAAGAACTGCACTGAAATAAGACTTTTACTTACTAGTGGTGTAATTCATGTTGACCAAATAATCAAAACCGCACACTCTAAAATTAACAGCTGTTTATTCTTTTGTTTCTCAACCAGAGAAGTCTTTCTTAAGCAACCAGTACCTTCAGGGCAGTGTGCCTTCCCACGCTGCGCATTTGAGCAGTGACAGCCCCAGTTGGCCAGTGGTGCGCTCAGCCGTGGTTCGGGGCCTTGGGCAGCGCTTCTGCTGTTAGAGAGAGGAGGTAGGCTGATACCACAGAACATTTAAAGACCTTCTTCTAACATTTTATGCAAAGCCACAGTCTGAAGTTCAAAACTGCTGTAACATGTTCAGAAGGAAATTCAGCATATGGCGTATTCTGTGACAGTTTCTGGAATTTCACATGACAGACCAGACCTTGGGCGCGCAAATGGGATTCCCTTCAGATGATGATAAAGCAGAAGATATGCTCCAAGGTGCACTTAATGCATTTCAGCTGTTAATAGCAATTTAATGCTTGGGACCAGATTAAAGGGAATCCAAAGTAAGATTTCTTTAAAAAAGTGTATTTTAGCCATTAAGGTTCTCAGCAGCAACTTTTTCTTTCTATATATCCATTCCCATTACTACTGTAATAATGCATTACTGTTTGGGATATTTATATGTATAGCTCTGCACACATCTTATGGCTGGTTGCCTCTATAATTAAACCACTTGTGATTATAGGTTATGTCTATAATTTATCATGTGACTTATAAATATCTGCTAAAACTTCCTGTTTCCCAGGTGAGAAATAGAAAAGAATTTTGTAGTGAAGCTTCATGTAGAAGTTTTCCTGGGCTGTGCAAGGAGAAGGCTGTGTTCTTGGGACACTTGCCATATTCTGACCATTTTTCACTTCCTGATATTTAATACAGCTGGTTCTGAGGAAAGCAACGGATCTGCCATCTAGCTTGTAGTTGAATATTCTTGAGGTAGATTTTTGTTGATTGCATTAAAGGTATGCAAGAGCAAAACACAGTTAATATGACAGCTGAAGAGTGATTTGTCATTACAGTTATCCCCAAGTCTGGATGCAATGTTGTGAGTGGTGTGGAAGCAGGGGGAAAATTGTGTATCAGAAAGCACTACTGATATAAAACCAGCACGAAGATAGAAAGCAAAGCAGCCAGATGTGTCTTAATTTTTAGCATGAACTTATTCAAATAGTCTTGATGTCAGTGGCCCACGGTGACTCGGGGAAGTGGCAAAGACCCTCAGGCTGTTGAAACCTGTAGATAGAGGGCACAGCGGTCACCACGCTGCTGCACAAAAGCGGTGGTTAGTAACTCGGATATTACCAATTGATCTGAAAATGCTTTCAAGGCAGATAACTGCCAAGACTGCATTTTATAGAGGAAGAGGCTCAAGCACAGAGTTTAAACGACTTGCTAGCAGCTCAGCGGTAAACATTGGTCTCTTGAGTCCCATCAATTGTCTGTTCGTTATACTACTGATATTGCCATGTCTCTTCTGGAGTTCTCCAAAGGCTTACCGCAGTGTAGGAATCCATGACAAAGTTATTAGATATAAGTCCGGTAATAAAAAAACCTTTTCAGGAGTGCATCTCACACAGTTCTTTTCATAACCACTTCCAACAAAGTAAGGGGCCCTGGGGCTAAAAATCTTTGTATTCCCCCACACAACGCAGGAACGCCTTCAAAAGCCATTCATCTGGGTTTGGATGAGGGGGAAGTAGCAGAAATTCAAAAGCACGGTAGACACATGACACTCCTCTGTGGATGGCTATTAGCTTGGTAGCAGCCTTGTGAGAATAATTCAGTTTGTGGATTCTGTGGCCCTGGATTCATTTTGTGTGGCCATATACAGCAATCCTGCAGTGGCAATAGACGGAAATAGCAGCCCCGCTGCCAGCTTTCTTCCACAACTAAAAAAACGGCATTCTGTTCTGAAAGCATCTTTTCACCAAGATCTTCACTTTTTTGGGGAGACTGTGAATGGATCGCTGTACAAATGCTGTACAAATCCAGCCTGTAAATTACCCAGCAAATGGGGGGGTGGATAGGATCCTCCACGCTGTGCTTTTTTGTTGCTAAGCTTTGGCTGTGGTGCCTCTGCTATACTTTTATCTACAGAGCAAGATGAGCTCTTCCAGATCTGCTTAAAAGGGGAGGTGACATATTGTATGACACATATGTCATTACTTAAACTGATTTTCTTCATGTTCACTTACATGAGTTATTTTTGTTGGATCAATATAAGGATGATGTAGAATAAAGGCCTTTCTCTCCTGCCTCTAGATGCATAAATATACAAACTCTTACTATTGCTCAGAAAAGATGTGGTGAAAGTAGCACGCTAGATCCCATATCAGACTCAAGTGATAGCTAAAACTTCTGTTTTTTTCTTCCAGCTTTTCATGACATTGTTTCTTCAGATGTGCAACGCCTTGCCCCTGCTGCGCGAGGGGGATAGAAGTGTTTGGTGACGCAGGACAAGGGGCAGGGCAGCCCCAGTCTCGGGCTGTTTTACCGACGGATTAGAGAATGGGACAAAGACCTTGTGAAAATAAGAAGAGGTAGGCAATTAAATCAACAGGTGGTGGATAAGAATATTGTATAGGTGAATTCATTCTGTTCATTTTTGTTCATCTGCAGAATTGTGGGTCAAAAAAAACCAGGAGAAACTGCAGTGAATTTAAGAGGAGCTGAAGATCCAGCATGCACTGTGAAGCTTTTTGCTTAGCCGTCAGTGGAGATAAACTTTACATTTCAAAGACAGCAGGATGAGAGGCCAGATTAACAGCAGAGGAAGTGAAAAAAAATTTTTTTGAGCCTTCAATAATGCAGGATCAGAAGAGTTTGTCACGATAGCATATTTAACATACTTTAGAAGCCAATTGCAGGATACTTTGTGGCACTACTGAGATCAGAAAAGACTTCAGGAACCCTAGAGGAGAGCAGAAATAGAAAAAACTTCAAGAAATGTCAAAATCCTTGTAGGTGAGTGAGAGAAGGAATTCAATATGAAATGTAGGCCACTGGTGTGAATATGTACATTTTAGTTTTGTGGCAAATTGGACACTCTGATTTTGCATTTTTTAGCCAAAAAAAGTTATTGAGCTCTGTGAAAACAAATTAGATAAAATGTTGTGAAGACTAATTATAAATTTAGCACTGGGAGAAACAATGAACGTCTTTTACCAAAATAAGTAGCTAAGTGAAATCTGTGTTTTCCTGAATAAAAACAATTGAAGCAAACAAATTAAAGGATTATGTGTCTAATTCAAACATGAGTATGGCAATATTGGATTTCATTGTGACAATTGTCCATTGTCCATAGGAGTCACCATGCCAAAACAGTTGAATTTTCTGAAAATCGAAACGTGAAGTAGAAGAGCCTGCTAACATGTGGAGCTGTTTCATGTAAAAGGTTCAGGGTAGGGGCAACCATCTCAGTTTTAAGGTGTGCTTTGTTGAAATGCTTAGCTACAGTGTGGTTCATTTTGAAAGACATCAGGTAAGGAGATACTGTACAATCAGGAATAAAGGTATCCTATTAAAAATGAGGTACATCATGGGACAACTGTCTATTATCATAGGCTTGGATTATATGCTTTAGCTAGAGGTTTACATTAGTATTCAGGCACTTATTTTATATTTTTCCTGTTTTTACAGTGCTATCCCCTTGAAACTCATTAAACCTTTTCCCGCAGTAGCCTAGCCACTCAGGCATGAATAATCTAAGGGGTAAACAGAATATTGTTATAAATACACAAGTGTCCATTACAAGAAGTAGTAAATTTAAAGATGATTAAAAAGCAACAACAAAGCACAAATACCCTCTCAAGCACACACAGCTATTACATAACCAGGATGTGTTTTTCTTGTAAAGGATTCATTACAACATAAGCCTTAGAATTGAGTGAAGTAAATAACTCAGCCTGATTAATGAGCTACCATTAATCATCTCTAGATCACAAGTTCAAAAACAAAAAAGAGGATTTATTTGTTACTGTTTTGTGCTTATTTAATTATGAGACCCATGCAAAACAGGTGTAAAAATGCTGGTACTGTCTATAAATGAGGATACATTCTAACATGACTGTGTCGTACGTCTTTTACAAGGCTGTTGAGAGTTCCAGTTCAACGAACCATCTAAACATACATCCCTCTGTTTAAAAGTCCTCAGGTTCAATTGACTGAAGTGCAACTACATAAGGACCATATGGGTTTAAAAATTTTTTTAAAAGTTTGAGATGTCTAAATCAATGTTTAGGTAGATGAGGCAATTAACTCCAAACCTGCAGTCTGAACTTCTCTGTTTAATGGCTGGGGGAACACTGCAGGTGGTGTAATTTGCAAAGTGAACCAAGTACCTCCAGCACTGTGTCTCACACGCATGAGTGTGTCTTTTGTGGGCAAGGCAGTAGGTGAGGAATGGCTTTGTCCCTTTTCCCTTTTGTGGATTTTATAGAAAATGCATAGAATAAAACCAGAAATCTCCTTCTCCAAGCTCAAGAGAGTTCTATCCCAAAGAATATGAAGGCACACAAAAATGCCAGGAGGCCTGTGTGGATGAACAAGGAACTCCTGGTCAAACTCAAAACACAAAAAGGAAGCATATAGAGGGTGGAAGGAAGGATGGATAACATGGGAGGAATACAGAAACGTTGTCCGAGACTCCAGTGATGACGTTTGGAAAGCTAAGGCCCAAATGTAATTGAATCTGGCCAGGGATGTCAAAATGGGCTTCTATAAGTACATAAGGGACAAAAGGAAGACTAGGGAAAATGTGGGCCCATTGCTCAATGAGACAGGGGACCTGGTTACACAGGGCATGGAAAGGCCTGAGGTACTAAATGCCTTCTTTGTCTCAGTCTTTACTAGCAAGATCATCCTTCAGGAATCCCAGGTCCCAGACACAATGGAAAAAGTCTGGAACATGGAAGAGGTACCCTTAGTAGAAGAGGATCGGGTCAGGTAATACTTAAGCAAACCGGACATACATAAGTCCATGGGCCCTGATGGGATGCACCCACAAGTGCTGAGGGAGCTGCCTGCTGCCATTGTGAGGCTACTCTTGATAATCTTTGATCAGACATGGCAACTGGGAGAAGTGCGCGAAGACTGGAGGAAAGCAATTGTCACTCATATCTTCAAGAAGGGCAAAAAGGAGGACCCAGGGAACTACAGGCTGGTCAGTCTCACCTCTATCCCTGTGATGAATGGTGATGAAACCATTTCCAGGGTCATCAAGGACAAGAAAATTCTGAGGAGTAATCAAGAATGATCACCAATGGGAAGACATGCTTGACCAAGTTGATAAACTTCTATGATGAAATGACTGGCCTGGTAGATGAGGGGCTAGCAGTGGATATTGTCTACCTGCACTTCAGTAAGGCATTTGACATCGTCTCCCATAAGATCCTCAAAGAGAAACTGTTGATGGCTGAATGGGCTGAATAAGCAGACAGTGAGGTGGACTGAAAACTGGATGAATGGCAGAGCCCAGAGGGTAGTGATCAGCGATGTGAAGCCTAGTTGGAGGCCAGTAACTAGCAGTGTACCCCAGGGGTCAGTCCATCTTCATTAGTGGCAGGGATGATGGGGCAGGATGTACCCTCAGCAAGTTCGCGGATGACATCAAACCAGGACAAATGGCTGATATGCCAGGGTGTCGTACTGCCATCTGGATGGACCTCAACAGGCTGGAAAAATGGGCTGACAGGAACCTCATGAAATTCAACAAGGTAAAGTTCTGCACCTGGAGAAGAACAACCTCATGCACCACTATATTCTGGGGACCACCAAGCCGGAAAGCAGCTTGGCAGAAAAGGACCTGGGGGTCCTGATGGATACCAAGTTGAACATGAGCCAGAAATGTGCTTTTGTGGCCAAGAAGCTGAATGGTGTCCTGGGCTGCTAGCAGGAGAGGAGAGAGTCCAATGAAGGGCCACTAAGATGATTAAGGGGCTGGAAAACCTCTCCTCTGAAGAAAGGCTGGGAGAGCTGGGGCTGCTGAGCCTGAAGAAGAGAAGGCTCAGGGGGGATCTCATCGATGTATATAAATACCTGAAGGAAGAGCGTATAGAGGATGGAGCCAGGTTCTTTTCAGTGGTGCCCAGTGACAGGACAAGAGGCAATGGGCACAAACTGAAACACAGGAGGTTCCCTCAGAACATCAGGAAACACTTTTTTAATGTGAAGGTGACTAAGTACTGGCACATCCTTGGAGATATTCAAAAGCCATCTGGACATGGTCCTGGTCTACTGGCTCCACATGGCCCTGCTTAAGAAGAAGTGTTGGACCAGTTTCCCTCCAAAGGTCCCTTCCAACCTCAACCAGCCTGTGATTCTGTGAGGTAATCTTGAGAGCTAAGCCTGGAACGCAAACCCAGCTCCAACCTCCAAGTCACTGTCCCTTGGACAACAAATTGAGGCTTCTTCTTCCTCCCATCCCAGCTCCCCTTTGCATTGCACAGGTTATCTACGGCAATTAGGAGAGAGGAGGTGTGGGTTGGAGCCGCTTCAGATTGACAAAGGACTGCTTTAGTTATTTTTTGATTTACAGAAAGTCAGGCTTCTTTAAGTGACAAAGATTTTCCCTTGTACTTATACCTTTATTTTCTTCAGACAACCACCACAACAAAACAGGTTCCTACAGAGTACCAGAAGGAAATAATGAGTAGAAATCTATGTCTGAGTTCCCTTTCCCTCCCTGCTCCTGGAATTTAGACATCCAGGTCAAGGTTGCTTGATGTTGCCATTGTTTTTTCAACCCTTCAATCTTGTCTTGAAAAATCAATGTGTGCAAAAGTTCCTTCAAGTAACTGAAGAGGCCTCACTGTTTGCTGTTAATGGTGGAAGAGGAGGAGGTGGTACTACTGTCCGCAGCCTGGGTTGCATCTGATTAGCCTGCTCATAAAGCAGGAGATAAAGTTAGGGAGCAATTCAGATGCCCAACTTAGGTGACCTAGTGCCTTTGAGAAGGATCTAGGTATCCCCTATGTTCGGTGTCACCAGTAACCATACTGGGCAACGTGGTAGAATAGTTTATGGTGCCTCAGGGCTTTCTTTGATTGCTCTCTTGAATTTAGATGCAGAGATTCTGCCTAGATATTTATTTGGATACATAACTAAATGCTTTCTTAGACATAAGCCTTCCTGTTTAATTTTGGCTGAGGAGCAGCGCCTGACTTGTTTTAGTTTGTGATGGCTGTAAATTGGGAAAAAAATCGTTATGGCTAGTGGAGCTATATTCATATAACACTGGAGTATTTAATGTTTTACTTTACCCTAGTGTAAATGTGGTTCTAACGCATACTAACTCACAGGGTTACTGAGAAGATAAATTCATTAAAGTTTATAGGATGGTTATGGTCCTCAAATGAAGGCTTTCAAATGCAAAGTTATTATCCAAGAGAATCTTGACATTTAAAATTCAGCTGGCAATATTTTGACATGTCAAATAGGCAGTTAATTTTGAATATATAGAAAATGTTCAGAGGCATATTCAAGCCTTTGTGTTTTTTTCCACACTGCAATGATGACCATGTGCAATACATCAAAAGTCAGAGCTCCAGAAGTGAAATTGGTTCACGAAAACCAAAAAAGAAGAAAACAGTTTGGACTTGACCATGAAATGCTCTAAAGAATAGTGTATATACTAGTTCAATGAAAATGAGATGGTCTTTAAACCCTCAGAGGACAAAAAAATAATGCCAGAACTGAACTCTGTCAGAAGAGAAGACCCAAAAGGTTAGGGTAGCTGGGAAAAAATAGGAGATTAAGTGAGATTCTGTGTAACTGAATGGGTGAAATAGGATCATAAACAAATCTGTCATAGGGAGCTTTCTATCTGTAGCTTCAAAGGTGTAAGGAATACAGAAAGTGGAATTGGCATCTCTTTGCTTTGTTGCTAAGTTTGCGACAGAGAATGAAATTTCGAGTTTGGATAGCTTGTTAAATTGAAGTTACACTAGAATCTGCTTTTTATTTTTGTATTCTTACATGATGCCACCTAATCCTTTTGATATAGAAGTACAGAAAGAAACCAAAATTTGATGGCCAATATCCGTGAAGACATGTTATAATGGAGTTATTCTTCCTTTGGCTAAGATACAAACAAGTTATTAAGAAAACTAATGCTTCTGGTTTTGCCACTTGTTTGTATTCTATATACTGCAATGCCTTTTTTTCCTCAATTAAACCTGCCTTTGCAAAATGTTCATAGATCTAGAGGTATATGTATGCAAAAACTATTCAGCATATGAAGAAGAAGGATTTTTTTTTTCCAAAATATCATCATTGAAACTACAATGGAATTATCATGACCCTTTTTACCGAGGAATAAGGCTGAGGATAATGATTGTTTTTTAGCTGTTTAGTTTAGGCAAGCCTGTTGCTTGGATTGGCACTTACAGGTATTGAGACAGAAATCAGAGGGGATTGATCCTTACCCTAACACATCCTTCATCTGGCGGCTGGAAATAAATCTATTGGTTGATATCGAGACTGTGATTTTGTTCTTATGCTTGGAGCTGCTAGGAAAATAAGACTGTTACTGCCACAAACTAGTAGACAAAGTTCATGAAGAAGTATTTGTTTCTCTGATTAATTTATTTTAAATGAATTTAGTTCTTTAAATTCATCCATGTATTTTACTATCCTTTGTGTTTAGTCAGGCTGTTTTGTTACTAAAATGTAAAGAAATGTGTATGATTGGAATGTTTTCCTGCACACGGGCGTTCTAGGATCTGCAGATTTTTAAGACTGGTAAAATCCCATAACAAACTAGGTAGTGTTGCACAGACCTTCAAAATTAATGGGAAATTTAGCCTCTGCTATTAAATTATACAGTAAAATATCATTTGTTATATAATTCCAAGTACAGACACTGGATAACTGAGCAAGAACCAGCTGAATGTCCTTTAGATTTATAAGTAACCCAGCTATTACAGTGAGCAGAAATATTGAGTATAAGCCCCCTAAAGCTACTACTGAAAAATAAATCTTGAAGATCCAATATTGTGCATTATCTAAAACATATACCTAGAAGTCATTCACTGCTTTTCCTTAACAGGAGTGAGCAAATATTTGAACATGCAGTGTGCATGCTGAAATTCCTTCCCTTGACCCTGAAAAAGCAGAACTGTATAGGTACTTCAAGTAAACTTCAGGGTGCTTGGAGAAGGAAAAATAGGACAACAGTGATCAGGTTTCAATGTGGGATGTCTGCCTCATTGAATCCCACTTCTATGGTACTAATTTGACAAAGGAATTGGTTTCCCTGCCTTTTTTTCAGTTCCAGAGAGCTTACTTAAATAGGTTGTCTGATGGCAGAAGATTCTTCACTGCCTTTTACCTTGAATTTCTCCTTGATGTGTGAAAGTAGGGTAAGTGTGCATGAATCTGCTATACCCATTTTACACTAGTATAAATACCTACAGAGACTGTAAATTAATAAAAAATAGTACCTTCTGTAGCCTCTGCTCTGCTATAATCAATGACTTTTGGCTTCTAGATTTAGTGAGTCTAAAATTTTACCTTGCAATCTAAAATCCCCGTAGGCATGAAATTTAATACTGAAATCTTAATTCTGAGAGTGCAAACATAAATGACTGGCAGCCTAGTTCAGCACCGTAAGAGAGTGAGGCCACGAGAAATTGTGGACTTGAATGTACAACTGAATGTATTTGGACGTACGTTTTTGCTGCTGGCTTACCAGTAAGAGTTTTTCTGCTTCACATAATGATTCTTGGGCCTGAATTCATGCCTATTTTTTATTTATTTTGATTCTTCCAGAATCCTGTGACATGCTAATTTGCAAGATGAGCTATAGAAAAAGCTATTTCCAGAGATTATTACTGATGTTATTTGGGGCAAACTGAGTGACAGCTACTATTTCTTCCCTAAGCTGCTGTGAAATTTCATCCATTCTTCACCAGTCTGAGCTGCTCAAAACTGGGATCATTCAAGAAATTCACAGATTTATTTGTTGTATGGCTCTGGATGAACTCGCATTCTTAAAAATATAGCACACATTAATAAATGACAGTTGTAATGGATTATGCTATTGACTTTGCACTTAGTCAATTTAGGTGTTAATTTCTTGTTTGCTTGCAAGATAATTCTGCAGATGAACTACACCAGCACATTGCCACAGTGTTTGTACATCAGCTTTTCTTGGCATGCAGTGAGTGAATATAAGGAATAAGGATTCCTAAGTGGCATAAGGATAATGAAATATGTCACAAGGAAAAAATCCAGCAACTATTGAGAGTGGGATTGCAAGAATGAAACTTTGGGAGATAACGAGAAATGGAGCAGACTAAGCCAATGTCAGTTATACAAAAAGAGGCCCTTCAGTATATGTTAATACGCTGAGCCGTAATTTGCCATGGGCCAGGCTCCTAGGCAAGTTTGCTGCCCTTGCAATACGACTGATAGCTTCTTGCAGAAGGATGTGACGGGTGACGAGATAAATACTAAAGCTGTGCCAACTAACTCCGTGCTCCTAGGAGCATCCCAGGAGTCTTTAGCCCAGCCAATAATGCAAGTTCTGCACTCCTCGTGCACCCAGAGCTCTCGTGTGAAACACAGGGCTTTGAGTGCGAAAGCAGCTCGGTATTAGATTTTATGTATTCTGAAAATCTCAAGTATATGTCTTTTTTTTTCCCATCTTTAGCTACATACAAGCCATATCCCCCTCACCCTCCCCAACCCCTTGAAGACAGGAGACAGAATCTCTGTACTTTAGACCCAGGGAAGTCTGGATATTCTGGGAAAAATCAGCCTTCGTGTTTTATCTTAGCCAAGGAAGGTTGAAAATACAACTTAGAGTCACTGCAATTTTTAAGCACAGAGTTCCTCTAGGAGTGGCTAACTTCTTCATAATTCTTGGCCTGCATTCTCAATTTGCGAAAGTGTTGCTGATAAGAAATATTGATATAACAGATAAGTTAAAAATTATTTCTATGCCAATAGTGACATTAACACTTAGACTGAGGGCTAACGGACTCTTTCGTAGTTCTGTGAAAAAGACAACTTTCTGGGTAAAAAAAGGGTTGCAAAATCCATGGTTATTTTTGTTATCAAGTTCAAAAGGAACATCAATAAGAATACAGGTGCCTGAAGTCCTTTTGTCCCCTTCAAAGAATATATATTGAATGTTGAAGGGTTTGTAATAACAGTGCTTGTGCCTGTGATGGTTCTGATGCAGTGATCTGGAAAACAGCGGTAGAGGCACACCAAAGAAATGGGAATAGGTTTGGATAAAACAGCAGATTTTACTCTTGCAGAGACAAACAATCAATAATCTGCAATTTCAGGAAGCTGGGCAGCCCAGGGACATGGATTACCTAAAAATCAAAGGTCAATGACAGTCTTTATAAAGTTACATCATCAAGTTTGTAAGTTAAGTCCACAACAGCAGAAATGCAAAGCAGAAGCTAAAATTCTGCTTGTCCTCCATGGAATTTATCATGGCCTCTTTTCCTCAAGCATGCTTAAATACTGAAGAACATATCATTTTGCTTATGCATGAAAATATTTTGCTTTCATGTGCTTGATTTGTTATGTGGTGTGTTGGTTTTTTTAGTGTTTTTTTAAAAATTAAGAAATCTCCATTATCTATCTGGTTTTGCTCCTCACGTTTTCAAAGTCTTCTTATAACTTAAAAGTATGGAAGTTCATTGCCCAGCAGAGTTTTATCAAAGCTGTCTGAACATTTGACTCGAATTTATCAGGGTCTCATGTGAGTAAGACTACTTGCATGAATAAAGCTCAGTATACGCCTGAGAAGCTTTCTGAAATAGAACTTAGATCTGGAAAAATATGGATGAAATACAGGTTGTCCTGAACTGTAAGACCTCCTCAGGGAGGAATCAAATGATAACATCAGTAATAATTGATACCAGAATCACATTTTCATCCCAGAGGATCTCTAACTCATTGTCACCTGGATTGAGTCAGACTTTCGTTTCAGCACTTTCCAGAAGTCTGTAAAAAGTGGCTTCTGCCTGCAGAGACAGATATTTTAGCATTTTTATAAGTTCTCATCGTTTGTCTCCCAGCACACTACACACTCATTTCCAGAAGACAGAAATAAACGGAAGGTCATGAATTTCCAGCACTTCTGTGGGCAGGTGGGTGATCCACCATGGGCACATCAATTTCACTACTTTGCACTGCATCACTATTCTAAGTGCTATAAAAACTAAGTATACCTAAGACCTCTGACATGAAGGCATCTTTAGGCTGGAAGGCAGCAGTCAAAGAAGAGCAGCGAGTACAGATATTTCTGTGGGGTTTTTGTTTTGTTTTTTTGTTTGCTTGTTTTGGTTTATTTTGGTTTTCCCTATGCCTAGATCTTACTATTGCAGAACAAACCATGCCATCTTTTATATTCACTTAAAATAGTCAAAATACCTACTTGAAAAGTTCTATCTCAAAATATGTATTTTTTTCCAGTAATAATTTAATAATTTTGAATTCTGTACAAGATTTTTAGTGGATTTCAAGTAAAGCTGTGATACGTTTAATATTCTAAAACTGGATATTAAACTGGAAGAATAACTATATCTACTTATATATCTTAGAAGGTGCTGGTTACTACTACTACTTCCATCACCTTTCAGGAAAGTGGAGTTTATTTTGACTTGAACTTAACTCTGCACACTACTGCATATTGTAGAAAACTATGCCTGCCTCTATTTTTTAGACATCAATGATATACAAGACTGTGAAACTTCCTTGTACAAGACTGGCAGTTCTTCAGTGTTTTAAAAAATGTACTAATTCTTAAACTATAGTTTTACTTTGTGCTTACAAAAGGACTCTAACTGAAATTTGAATTACCAAAGTTTGGAAGTCTTGTACAGTAGGACAGTCAGAGCATTTCATATACAGGAAGGGATATTTGTAATACTTTTCTGCTAATCTTTTTTCAACATACATGTATCTTCAAACATGCATGCCTTACGCTAAAGGATACAGTTGCAGCAAAAATGTTTTTTTAAATGAAAGAAAGGCTTCAGATAAATGATTTTGCAATTGCAGAAGTACCCAGGCCATGTTTCACTGTTTGTTCTTTGCTAATCTATGCCTAGAAACATACATGTATTTTTCAATGAAGTCTACAGGTACAAGGGTAATTGCTACAAACATCACTTGACACTTGACATCACTTCTCTTACTTCAAAATTCTTTGTTCAGCATGAATTTCAGGAGCATCAGGTTTTGCAAAAAAGAAAAAAATCCTTAGAGGGAAAATTCATCAGTTCAGAAATCTGCTATAATGGCACATGTAGGTGAACCTTAAATTGCTAGTAAGCAATTGGGAGAAGTAGCAATCCCTTCTTTACCCTTTTAGCTATCAGTACGGGCTGTGATGAGTTTAATTAACGAAGTTCGTTCCACAGATACTCATTAGAAACACTCCTTCAGGAAACCAATATTAGGATGTTAGCTAAAATAGGAATTTAATGCACTTCATGTTCCAATTAAGTTCATTTGTATCCCCTACACCTCTGGTGTATTATTTCTAGTAGGATGTATACTCAAAATGAATACCAGAATGTTCACTATTGCAAGGCAAATTCCTTTGCCAAATGCTTATACCTTCACATTAAACACACACTATGGACAGAGTGGAAAAATGGTTAGCATTGCTCTGGTTAGCATTGCTCTTCAACACGGCAAGAAATATTAGGCATCAGCAGACACAACCCATTAGGTGTTTAATCTCAGGACACTTCAGTGTTAGTGCCTACAACCAACATGTTACAGAATACACATACTTACATATTTTAGCTAGCCTGGCCTCCACAGTTTTCTCCCAGTAGAGAAAATGGGAGATGTTCCAGCTCAGAAACAGATTGCTATCACCACCCAGAGGCTGGCTGCATCCCACTGCTATAGGTCCCTCCCTAACTAGATGAGCATCAAAGTGTTGATGATCCAAAGAACATAGCTTATAAGGCAATTAATCTGAAGGGTTACTCCTCGGGAGTGGACATAATGTACCTCTAACAATTTGATTTGCGGGAGCGGGCTTCACAAATTGGGCTGAGGCAACTGATACCTCTCGTTAAGTCCACCAGTTGCACGCCTCAGGCAGACACTCATCGCACTGGATTCAGCCACATAGTGGGCTTGTGAACACCCTCAAGTCTAAGGAGGCGTGTGCTGAATTCTGAGCAGCCACCAAAAAAATTAATCAAGTTTCCATAACAATTTTCAGTCAGAATGGTTCTTTCAAGAAAATTAGTCTAGCCATCATAAAGGTAGGAAATAAAAGAGATAATTCTGGGAATACTTTTAAAATGCCAAGATAAACTACATGTGACCTGACCGGGTACTTGTGTTCTTCAGGCACATTTGTACAATGTATGCAATACTACCAGGCATCCATCAATGGCATCTGATTTCAGGGCTGTCATGGTGTCACAGTGTTTACAGTCTCTGCAAGCTTCCCTCTTTTATTTTATTTATTTTTTAAATCTTGGCTCGTGGACTCTACTGACAGCAATTGTCCTGTCTCAGTAGTGGAAGTGTATAAGAAAGCACTGTTCTCAAATGTAATCATAAAATTATTACATTTGAGAATGTGTATTTTTCATATTTTTTTTTTTTTAAGAAACATATCTTCTATTTTCTTGCTTTTGATTCAAAGAAACTAACTCAATAGTTTGATTAACTATTACGTAGGTATTCTTTGTTGGCAGCGCTGGATGCACGGGGAATCGCTCCACCTATCGTGCACACCATTGGGTCTAGTTGTGCAGGTTAAGTACATGTGCTACATACATATTCACTAGATTTCTGAGAAATGTTATAAATATTCATTAGTTTTACAGGACACTATTAGCATATGCAAATGTCCTTTACGCAGGCATATTGAAGGTCTCTGGTGGTCTTCAGGAGTCCTCTGCTGGTCTTCCATAGTCTTCCTCACTTGTCCATTACTTGACCCTCCTCAGGTGATTCTGTGCAGTATGGTCCTTTACATGTTTTGATACATCAACGCTTGTTAGTGCTCT
>JAVJGG010000062.1:7283026-7298211 GCA_035590195.1 Aviceda cuculoides
TACGAGGAAGTTTTCAGGTCCTCCGTGAGGGAGCCCGAGAAGGTGTGGGGAGCTGCCGCCCAGCAGATCCAGTGGGACAAGCCCTGGGCCCGGGCCCTGGAGAGGGGCCGCCCGGGCAGCGCCTCCTGGTGAGTCTGCCCGTGTCCTCCCCGGTGCGGGGCCGGGGCCGGGGGCTCTGCCGTGGCGGGGAGGGCCGCCTGCCGAGGGGGCTGCGGGGGTCGCGGGGTGAAGACAAAACTCCCCCAGCACGTATTTGGGGCGGGCAGCGTGCCGCAGCTGACGGAGGAGCTGGCTGCAGAGCAACGGGGGAGTTTAATGATTACCCGTGGTCCCGCTGAACGATTAAAAGCAGCGGGGAGGAGGGTGTCGGGGTGAGAGGGCGGTTGGCGAGTGCCCACTGGGAGCCCACGCGTGCCTGGGCGAGGGGCTGAGCGTGCCCCGTCCTCTCCCGTCCGTCCCCTTTGGGGCCTGGATGGGGAGCAGGCAGGTGCCGGCGGAGGCAGGTGCCGGCGGAGGCAGGTGTGTGAAAACACGGAGATGGCGGCTTTCGGAGTCGGTCGAACTATCCAAGTAGGTCGTAATTTAGAGGATGTGGTTAAGGTAGCGTTTGGCAGAAGCATTGGCGTTGCTATGTACGTAGCCATGTGGTGAATGGCAAAGAGCCCTGACGCAGAACGTGATATCCTTCTTATAAATTGCCAGATAGGGTTTTCAGTGCTTCCTCAAAGGCTATTGCCCTGTTAAAATTTTGCATTGACCACCGCCTCCTCTTTTTCAGCAAGTTTACATCGTGCTCTTTGATCTTTTCTCAAGGAGAAGCCGATATAGAATAAAAAAGGCAAAGCAGGATGAGGGTCTTCTTTGGTACTTTGACATTCTTTGCCATTTTTGTATTTTTCTGGTTTGATTTTAACTTAAAAATACTAATCATTCTAAAAATACAATTAAAAATATTAATCGTTCTCAAATCTCCCCGCATGAAGAGATACAGAACCAGTAGAGTGGAGCTTGCTTTCTTATTGGTGTCTGACATTACTGCTTGGCACCTCTGGTAGTGAAAATTGTTTGTATGTCTTAAGCTGAATGTTAAACAGCACCCAGCCAGGATAAGTCTCTTTAAGTCTGCAGGGCTGTATAACGGTCAGAAGGCCTAAAATGGATGGATAGGGTCCACTGACCTTGATTTTTAGGTCATGTCACTATGCAAAGAGGGCAGGTAGGATTGCCTGCATAAATAGGGTCTAGAGAAGGGTCTAGAGCACAAGTCTTGTGAGGAGCAGCTGAGGGAACTGGGGTTGTGTAACCTGGGGAAAAGGAGGCCGAGAGGAGACCTTATCTCTCTCTACAACTACCTGAAAGGGGCTGTAGTGAGGTGGGTGCTGGTCTCCTCTCCCAAGTAATAAGCGATAGAACAAGGGGAAATGGCCTCAAATTGTGCCAGGGGAGGTTTAAGTTGGATATTAGGAAAAATTCCTTCACCAAAAGGGTTGTCAAGCATTGGAACAGGCTGCCCAGGGAAGTGGCTGAGTCACCATCCCTGGAGGTGTTTAAAAGACGTATAGATGTGACCCTTAGGGACATGGTTTAGTGGTGACCTTGGCAGTGTTGGGTTAACAGTTGGACTCAAGGATCTTAAGGGTCTTTTCCAGTGTAAATGGTTCCGTGATTAAAGACCGGTAAAGCTCACTGTCTCTGGCATTCCTGAACAGAATAATGAAGAAGTCAATACAATGGTTACTTTTTAAGAACTAAGGAATGAGAATTAATACATGCTAGTGAGCATGCTTTTGCTATCAGATTGTGTCAAACAAACGGTTTGATTTGCTGAGCATGATAAGCTTGCTAGCTGAAAGTAACGAGGTTAGGTCTTTATAAAGCATTATGACTTCTCAGATGGAAGTTATTTGGCCTTACGGCAGGGATAACTGGATAAAGTTTCATGGACTGAATTCAGACTTATCTTCCAAGGGTCTTTTGTGGTCTCACTTCTCACTTGCATCCTTGTCCCTCTGTGGATGCAGATTGCCACAGACTGAAATTATCTCGCTAATGTGGGCAAATACCTGAAGGGAGGGTGTACAGAAGACGGAGCCAGGCTCTTTTCAGTGGTGCCCAGTGACAGGACCAGAGGCAACAGGCACAAACTGAAACACAGGGGATTCCCTCCAAACATCAGGAAACACTTTTAATGTGAGAGTGACTGAGCACTGGCACAGAGTTGGTTGTGAGGTCTCCATGCTTAGAGATATTCAAAAGCCATCGGGACATGGTCCTGGTCTGCTGGCTCCAGATGGACCTGCTTGAGCAGGGGGTTGGACCAGCTTCCCTCGAGAGGTCCCTTCCAACCTCAACCAGACCGTGATTCCGTGGGATTATGCAAAGATGGAAGTTTCTGAAGACTCAACATCAGTCCATAATTATTGTTTGTATGTCAGGTATCTGCTGATCTGTTGTGGATAATAAAACATTAAGCAATTCAGATTTTTGTAATCCTCTTTAATGTCTTAATGTGCAACTTTTTTTATTGAAGTTCACCTTAAGTGATAACAGGCTGTATGTGATACTACTGTAGTACTGTAATGCCTCTGAAGTCCCACGTGGTTACCAGCATTCAGTGTGCTCAACAGGACGACAGATAGATAAGTTCTTTGACGAAAAGACTGAATATAAGAGAGAGAGGATACTAGAGGCTCTTTCAGAGGATGTGTTGAAGAGAAAACGAAGAGGACAGAACATAACTGAGGAAGAGGCCAGGCTTCCAAGAAAAACATAGCTTGCTGGTCTAACAGGGTGAAGATGTAGCTCTGGTTCTGAGGTTTACCTAGGAAGCAGTTTATGGAGACCTTAAAAATAGTATTAAGAAGTTCATGTATGTGCTTCTTGACTTAGAATTTATCTATTCATAAAATATTATTAGGTCAATAAATACCCTTTTTTTTTTCAGTATCTTTGTTTTCGGTTGCCAAACCTGATACTTATGGAAACATAGTTTTCATATATTTTCCAGTCTCATTTACTTCAGTCAAAGAAGTTGAAGGAGGTGGTTAGAATATGTAAAATGTAGCTATAAGGGAAATGCCAATTCATCCTCTCTAAATACTGTGAGAGCATGAAAGAAACATGCAGCATGCCCTAGTGTGTTTTCTTTAGTCTCTCCCATTGGAAATACCAGTATTTTGTCAGTAGGATGCAAAATGATTTCCGAAAGCTATGTGACCAATGTCCCCATCCCCTGGCTGTTTTGTTGAGGCAGTAATCCCAGGTACCATTGACTGTTCTGAACTGCATCAGTGGCTGGTATGGCACAAAACATCATCTGTTTTTGCCCACATCAAAAATAATGAGAAGAGCAAAAAAGCATGATTGGTCAAGAAAAGGAGGGAGGAATTGAAATTGGTGTAGAAGCCAAAAAGGAGACCTAAGTTTTAAAACATGTAGAATTTGGCTTCAAAGTTGAAGGAAAAACTGTTGGCTTTGAAGAGGTCAAAACTAGAAGTCTTAAATTGCAACAAGGGAGATGTAGATTTTAGGTGTTAGAAAGAAAATTCTTCTTAATGCTAAAGAAAGTGAAACATTTCAACAGATTATTTTGGGATCTTGTGGAATCCCAGTTAGAAAGGTTAAAGCAAGTATTTTTTTAGAAACATGGAAACAGTTTTTCCTAACGCGTGCAGGCAGAGGGCAATTTTGCAGGTTATGTTTTTTCCCTGATTCTAAGACGTAACTGCAATATAAAATCCCCTTTCAACTTTAGGAATGTTGCACAGATTGCAATTCAAATGTTGCTTACACTTTTAAAAAATGTGACTGGATCAATTAACATAGTATTATCTCAAAATATCTAATATCGTGGTGGTTTTGTTTAATGTTTTATTCAGTTTCTGTTCTTGCTTCGTCTAGAAAAATTAAAAAAACATCCAGCTGATTCCTGGGAAGCAGGCTTGGAGAAGTGTATGTACCCAGCATGGCAAAAAAGGATTTTAGCAATATGCTTTTTTTACATTTGTGGTGCAAAATAATTTTAATATAGTTTTTTTCTTTTGCATATATGCCAGCTTTATTCAGAGCATTTACTTTCTTTTTTTTTTAATTCTTAATTATCTTTGCTTCTGAACCATTGAATGAAGACTAAAAATTGTCCCAGAATACAAGTACTTTCATTCTTCAGATAGCAGATAGTGTTGGAAATAAAAGCATAACTTTTGAATATTTGAGTGAAGTGAATTAAGGCTTAATTATGTGTTGCCTTCTTCACTACTATACTTATTTAATTACTAGCAAGTAGGATATTGTCACATCCCAAAAAATGCTGAATGCAGTAAAAAAATTTCCAGGCCATGGATGGTGGATGTTAAGCCTATGTACCAGGAGTCCTGCTATGGAAGACCTAACTGACTGACTTGCCAAGAATAAAAAATGAACAGGAGATCAGTGCTTCCGTGACCTCTTCTACTCCTACCTCTAAAAGGTCAACAGAGTAGTCATTTTAAAGTATGGTTGAAGAGGTAAGTGCATGTGCTTGAGATTCCTGTTTGTGAAACAACAGAAACTGTGCGAGACCTCAGGGCCGGGATGAGACAGGAGGTCACGAAGAGGCAGTAAGTCCTAGGTGGCTGCTGTAGGCAGCTTTGAAGAGGCTTAAGGGAGTCCTAATGTGGGTAACCACACTCCAATTATTAAAAAGGTGCCTTATTAGATCTTAGTTATGCGTAATGTAGATTGTCAAAGGCAGCTGCTTTCATGGTTGTAGGGGGAAAAAAGACTTATCAAAAGGATAGATAGTTATTGTCAGAATATTGGTTTAAAATGTTGCTGTAAAGCAAGCCGGTTTTGATGTTATAACCAGTTTTAAATTCTGCTATGATTTTTGACAGGAAGAACCTTGTCATATTTTTCCACCATAGCACCAGTTAATGGTAGATGAGCTCTTCAAAGAGGCTGCTAGTGAACTTAATGCAGTTTCTTTTATGTATTAGAGTTGTTACTGTTTACTCTTTTTAGTTGTTTTACTCTTCCTCTGCTCCATTTGTTGAATGCTATTAATTTCTTAGCATTAGGAACATGGCCTAAAATAAGGTTCTTCAAACTTGGCTTCATTCGGTAAGCCTCATTGAGATGATTGGTTAGCAACAGATTAGCATTTTACAGTCCTGTCTATTATGGCAAGATTTACTGGCAGTTCTTACAAACATCCTGCAGTTCCACCTCTGATCTTTCCGCAGTCTATTGGAATATTTTCTTTTTGATTCTAGACCTCTGTTTTAAATAGGAGCATCTCACTGACGTCCTTATTCCAAGACTGGGTCCTGGTTTCATGCTGCTGTTTCTTTCCAACTTAAGCTTATTCAAGCAAATCAGAGTTCCTCACAGGTATTTGTCTCCTTGGGAACTGCTGTATCAACAGAAGTTTGCAGCAGCACAGGGCAGCTTTTCAAAGCCAAGCAGCTTTTATTTGTCAGCCAGAATGAGGTATTTGAGCATGTCCTTGGGTGACAGTAGGGACGTGAAAGCCTTGCAGTTATGGTCATGGTAGGTGCATCTCTCTTTCTCTCATCCCTTAAGAGCCTCCCTCCTTCTGAACAGAGTAGCAAAACTCTCATTACACTGTCCAGATTGTCTTGGGTTTTGTTTCAACTTTGTCACATCTTTTGATTGTCATGATTGTCACATCTTTTTCACATACTTGTTCGCAAACAACTGTTAAAAATTTATGTGACAGCGTTGATGTTGCCATGTATCTTTAGAAGAATCTAAGCTCCAGTGCTTGCTCATGTTTTGGCTGTTCTTAAGTGGTTACACATAGTAGCCCAGGTGCTGTGCTCCCTTGTTCCCTTGTTCATATCATCCTGCAGTAATTTGATATAAAATCAATGGATGACCTGAATCCTACACAACTTTTTATGACAGTAATACAGAGTTTCTCTATATTACATGAAACAACCTCCAATCCTTTATTGTTCATACAGTTCTTCTTTTATGGAAAGGGGTTTGTAGTACAGAAAGTTTTTGTTACTTTCCTGGTCCCCCACTTTCTCCTTATTAATGGCATTGTAAAGGTGTCATAATAAAAGATTGCTGCATCCTAAACATCCTAATTGATTTTGGTTTGCCGTTCTTTGACTTCTGTGCATATGGATAGACAAATAATAAATAAAATATCCTAATTTAGAGCAGTCCTTTACTAGACAGGAAAGGCGAAAAGGGAAATACTTTTTCAACTAGTAGTGGATTACTTTAGGCCATCTGTTTTTGTTTCTAGTTACATTATAACAATACATTGTCACTGTAGAGCATCCCCATAGAACTTTTTGGAAACTCTCAACTGTGTTTTTTCTGCATGTTGCTCTTCTTATTGCTGTAGAGAGATATGTGCAGATAGAAAAATAAACACAGAGAGCATTATTTAGCGTGAACTTTAATTTTTAGATTCTGTGTCATCTTTCAGTTAGTAGTTCATCTTTGTATCTGATGCCTTCTGTATTTTCTTACTCGAGGATTATGCTGCACTTGAATTTCCTTTTTCTGTGTAAAATGACAATAAAAATGGAACCTGAGTTTGTGAAATGTTTTTCTTTAATTAGAAGATGACAATTTTCTGTAAATGTCTGGCTGTTGAAGAGGCTATGACTCACATCGCTTTACAGGGGATTTTGAGTCACTGGTGTAAAACATGGTAATGTCAAATGCATTATGAATGTCAGACAAATTTATAAGATCTTATAACTGTTGGGGTCAGTTTCATTTAGATACAGATCCTTGTATTCCTAACTGTTATTGCCAAGAGATGAATAAGAATATTTTGAGTCCTGAACCTGTTTTTCTTAAAAAGGGTATGTGCGCATGCCTATACAGAGTAGTGTAATAACATATTTCCATAATGTCTGATTATTTTATGTGAATGTGTGCTTTTTCTGTGAAATCTTAGCTATAAAAATCAGAATGATTGATGAAAAGTAAGTTAAATTGGGACCGAGTTTAGCAGATTCTCAGTTAAGTCAATTACGGTGCAGTACTTTACTTTCACTGCTTTCATTAATAGGCTTATTTAGCTTTTTGAGTAAATGGTGAGGTTATAGAATAAAAATGTGTATATATATAAAATATATAATATATAAATATATATATAAACATGTAATATATAAATAAAATATATAAAAGAGTATAATGTTTTATGAGCTATATTTTAATTGCATGCTCTCATTCCTTAAAAAAACCCATAAAATGCAAAAAAATAGTCTCATTAGTTTGGAAGGATGGCTGTTAATACTTCCAACTTCTTTTTTAGGTTTGTAGGTGGAGAGCTGAATATCTGTTACAATGCTGTAGATCGTCATGTTGAGAATGGACGAGGAGACCAAATTGCCATTATTTATGACAGTCCTGTAACAAATACCAAAGAGAAAATAACATATAAGGAACTTCTTGAACAGGTATGTTTGAGAATCACCTTGTTACTGAAAATGGGCAGTAAATATTGCACAGCAGGTAGATACGAGAGAGGTAGAAGTGGTCTACCTTGCCAGTTTATTCCTTTTGCTGTGCTCAGTATTGATTTATAAGCTTCACTACCTGTACCCAATTATACTGCATCTAAGAGGTTTTTATCTTCCTCTAGTTCTTCTTTGTCTTCTGCAGTTTAATAATTTTTTTCCTAGTTGGTTAAATTTTGAACTTTTTGCTATTGGATTTCTCCCCCCCCGCCAAAGAGTTCTTATTTCATATTTCAAAGGTAAAGCAAAGTATTAGTCAAGTCACTTGACAGTTGCTACAATGGACAAAAATTCAGTTCTGTAGAAATGGAGGTTTGTACCTTGGCTACCGCTGCACATAACTGAGCGTAAAACCAAATGAAATTTAACAGGGAGGAGCTCTGAAGAACGCTGCATCACCTGCCCCATTGCAGGCTGTAGTGGGGGTGCTGGTGGCCCTGCACTAGCTTTCTGTCTGGAAAGTCTGTGGATTTTGACTTCCCTATCGGCCGAGGTAGCTTACCCCCAGCTGGGGTCCTGCGTACCCCGTTCTGCATCACCCCATTCAGATTTACTCGATGCCAGACTGCGGGCTGGTGCCACCATGGGCGTTTGCAGTCCGCCCCATTCAAGGTCCTCTGCTCTCACAGCTGTCAGCTGGCGCTTTGCCCTCCGCCGCTCCGCTGTTTAGCTGGCTTTTTTCTTCTGGTTATATGTCGCGGTTGCACTTAACACTGAGTGCAAAGAAGTGTTGGAGTCAGTCAGACTCATGTTCTTCCTTAGTGTATTTCAATGCGCTAGAGGCATTACAGCAAATGGAACGCACTCCCTCTACCTCAGATACGCTTGTACTGTCTGGAGTAAGGTGAACCTATGGTTTGAAATGTAAAATAAGGTTCACAATACAGTAATTCAGTATGTGAGGGTTTTATTCCACTGTTGCAAGAAAAGAGAAGTCGTACAGCTACAAAAAAGAAAAGTCATACAGCTACAAAAAATTATAAACCCGTACTGCACTCAACTTTTTAAGGAAAATATAGAAAACATTTACTCCTCACCAGTTTTCTCTTGGTTTACCAAGTCCAAAAAAGAAGTTGGAAGTTACCATACAGTATTGTGGAGCTAGAACAACTAGCTTTGGTGTTTTAAGAAATCAGAAGACTTTAAAAGGGCCCAGCTCCTTATCTAATTTTATTTATTATTTTATATGTGTGTATATATATTATATATAGAATATATATAAAGTTATAATTTTATATATACAATTTTACATGTCATATGCCATATATAAATATATACATAATATATACACATATGTATTAAATCAATTTATACATACATATACATATAAAAATGCATTCTTGTTTTATTTTAATGAAGTAATACAACATTTTAATGTACATTATCTTAAGGGACTCTCTCTGTAGAAATTTCCTCTGAAAAGCACTTGAAAAGTAGCCTTTGTTTTGCTTTTTAAGCTTGATGTTGGTATTAAGTCTCCTAAGTTTGTGTCTCTTTTCTCTATAAGTGTATTAGATGTTTTAGGATATGGCAGGTTTGTGCAGAATGGGAAAATTTTGCTAGTTGACGTACACATCCTTTCCTCCACATTTGCTCTTACAGCAGCATTACCAAACCGAATGGAAGAACTGTTTTAAGTTTTCCGGGGGTATGTAGCAGAACTCATTCAGGCATTCATTATAATCTTGCTGGTAGTTGACTCCTATCTAAATACTGTTTTTGAATTCTCTACAGTTTGCTATTCTTCTTAATCAAAAGGGAATATAAGTGAAAGGCAGGATTTGAGATTAATATCTTGTCTGTCAAAGCTTTCTAGTCCACCCTTGTGGACTAAATTTAACTTGGCTTACCTGGTAACTACTGGACACCTGGTAACAAAGGTATTCACAAAGAGATCTGCTGAAAATGGGAGACACGTGGGCTGCTGTATTTTGTGTCATGGATCTTGTAGGTGCTAGGAGAGACTTAGAAAAGGCCTACCAAAACCCGTGTGGAGCGTGGGTGATGACGTTTGGCTCACAGCCCTCAGTCACTGCTTGTCACTGTGTTCTCAGTCTGCTCAGCGTAAGCTAAAAGTACTGTGTCTTGTCATTTTGAAATAGACTTTCAGTGCTCTGAATGTTTCATTGTAGATCAGTATGAGTGCAGATCAGACACATGATCAAAGTTGATGAACCTCTTGGCGGGCAAAGAAGCCTTTTGCCTTCTTTCTTGAGTTCCTTTCTCAATTTAAAATAGCCTGACAGTGTGTTCAGACTGTTGTTTGGACTGTCCACATCCAATGAATATGCGTTAGTCTGTCTGGCCAGTAAGTCGTTAGTGTAATGACAATGTCTTTTCAGAGAGGCTGCCTGTTCAAAATGTCTCTACAAGAGATCAGCACTTGAAGTGGTGGAACTCGTAATAAAAGTGGAGTTTATAGATGGATTCACCAGAAGTTATTGTAGGATAACTGCGTGTCACAGGATGGGAATAGACAGAGTTTTGTAGCAGGTTGGATCATTTGTTCCAGGATCAAAATCATGGTAAGGATGAAAAAAGTTACATAGGTGCATGGCTGGAGATAATAAGGCTTCTTAGGGAGGGTGGGATAGCTTGAGCTATGTACTCAGGAAGCCTGCTGTTTTCAAATTATCCCTACCCTTTTTACTTGTTTCACTGCTGTTCAGACCTATGAGCTACAGTGATGTTGCAATTCTGAAGTTAAGCACCACTAAACTATAAATAATTGAGAGAAATGTTGGAAGCTTGTGGATGTTTAGTGCCCAACCTGTGGGAAACTTTTTTTTTTAGCAGACCTGGAACAGAAGGATTGCAGGACAATTTCAGCAATTCTTTATTGATATAAATAATGGCAAGATCAGTTTGTGTTCATATCCTGTACAACTACACTGTCTTCACACTTGGAAAGTCTTGAGAATTACAGTCAGTTAAAAGTGAAGTTGTACGTAGCGCATACAGTTGCATTTTAAGTGTGTTAATTATATGTTGTTACAGATGACATCTTCCAAATGTAGAGTGGAAGAGTGGAGAAATTTGGCAAATTTAAGACATAACAGTCTTCCAGAATGTACCAATTGGATGTTTTTCTTTACCAATGGCTGTTACAGGCCTTTAAATGGTGATTACAATGTTGGGCTGAAGCCAGTGAAATGGGGATGTAGGTGAAAGTTTTGAGTATGCCTTGGGAGATTCTCTAATTCCAATAGTGAGATGGCAGAAAAGATAAGTGAGAAACAAATTCTGTTAGAAATATTACTGAGCCTGTGTAGTATTAGGGAAATATAAAGACACCCAGAAGAAATAAAGAGCAATGGCTTCTCTTCATTTAAAAACAAATTTTCTGATTGTTTTGGAAAGTGCTACCATTTTCAAGTTAAGGCAAAGGTTGTTAGATGAAAAACCCTTCTGTTTACATAATTGGGTGTATTCTCTAGAATACCTCACTTGCTAAAATGAAATCTCAATAATTTGAGAGTCATATTATTTGCAGTTGTTGACGCTTGACAGATCATGTGCACAAAAGCAGTATGATTTCTCTCTCTGATTCAATAACAATGCACAGTTAACATGTTGAATTCAGTGTCATAATAAGCAATTTCTGAGTGCATAATGTGATGGGATCAGTAAAACCAACACCCCCCCAAGCCTCTGACAGCATTGAATGTTACAAAAACATGGATGAGAAAGAAGGGCTTCAGGTTATCAACAACGGACGTAAGGATGTAATTTCTTATGTAGGAAGGTTTTTTCCATAATTACCCACCTTAAAAGCATCTTCTTCCAAAATAGCTGTATTAGCCATTGTCGGTTTGGATTTATATGTGTATCTGTCTTGCTCTGCTTGTATCTCCTGTACATGACTGAGGAATCACCCAGATTGTTCTGTTTCTAGCAGTCTTTCTCATTCTTCATGCTTTACTCCATCTTCTTTCTTTGCCTTCTGCCTTGAAAAATGACCAGTTTCTTCTTAGCTAGAAATAGTGACGTTCATTTGTAGATATTTTTTCTCAGAGCTGATTTAGAATCAAAACTAGAATACGGACAGAAAATCCTACTGCGACTGACAACCCAACTTTTTATCCTCTTTGTCTGGTAAAGCAACATTGTCTTCATAAAACTATGTATTAGCCTTCTTTAATGCTGGTTTTCCTTATCTTATTTAAATCTCAAATGGCATTCTTTAGTGCATGTCCTAGAAAGATTTAACTGTGATGTAGCTGGGGCAGCTCTTCAAAAATATCAATATTAGTATTCTTTAAAGGATGAGACTAATCAGGAATTTACAGAGTGGCGTCTAGGGTTTTTCACATTCCACACAAAAGACTTCCAAGTGCACTGTAAAAGTCTGAAGAAGCAGCTGGAACTTGATCTCCCCTGACTGAAGGTAGTTGTACTGCAGCATGTCAATGTCAGCAATGCCGACAGTAATGTATAATTTGGTGCAGCTTGGGCAGATGAGTGAAGCAAAGCCATGGTAAGTTAACTGCTGAGGCTCCTGACATTTCCACTATATGCGGTTTGTGAGTTTTACTTTGGACTAGGTTTAGTTTCATGCTCTGGACCGAATGTCCCATAGCTCACTTCAAACCTGTCTGAACATAGCTATCCCAGAAATCTTTGCTTCCTTGACTTGTGGATTCCTTTAGGAAGTCCCATGCTCACCCCTCATCTCTCACTGCTGCTCGATTTCTCTCCCCACCCCGAGTGGATATTGCCCTTTTAGGGGAACATAGATGCCGTATGAGTTGTGCAGAACGCTTTGGGCCATCCTTCACAAGTACCAGAAATCCCTTCTGAGGCACATGGTTGTCTGGAACCCATCTCTTCTGTGGAGTGAATGCCATGGCATCACTTCTGATCAAACATTAAATCCATGCCAAGCTGGTAAGTATTACAGGATCCCCATCTCATCCCAGTCCCTCCTTGGAGACACAGAGTCCGCAGCCGACGTCCCAAACCAGGAAGGAAAATGGCCCTTCCCCAAAATCCCCAGCTTCCTTTCAGTCCAAATAAATTCTTGGTACCTGAAAGAAGGAAGGAGAAATTACTGCAACTAGCTGCAATCCCAGCAGCTGTCTGGCTGTATGAGGGAGAAATAATCCTGATTATATTTTTTCTTATTACTTGTGGAAGAGGGTAGCAGCACGACTACCACCACAAGGCAGGTCCTTTATACACTGCATTTGAGACAGTGTGGCTGGATCTTTGTGCAAAAGCCTAGGAGAGCTGTTATCAAGGCATGCCACTTCCATGACTTACGCAGTTGCCAGGACCGTGCCTGGCACACAGGCAGAGCTGGGATGGGGCAGGTGGTCTCTGATGGAGCTCGTTGCTCCACAGAACTTCCCTCACAGCTCATGGCCTCTGGGGAGTCGTCTCTCGAGGCACAGCAGCTCTCACAGAGACTCACACTGCCTTTCCGCAGCTCTGCGACCGGTGCCCTAGTTCTATCAGAAACCTCCTAAACACAGTCCCACGCTCAGCACATGTATAGGAAAGGAGTATGCACGCTTACTCATGCAGGCATGCGGACCCCTGAATTTGCATTTCCTATTGCCTGCCGTGGCAGAGAAGGGATGTTCCTGAATGTTGTCTTGCGGGGGTCCTCTGGGGGTTGCGGGCAAGTAGACATGTGCAGCACCATTGCCATGCTGTTCCGTTGACCGTGTCCCAGGACTACTGATCCTGGTACCAAGGGCATGGATGTCCGTGGATGTCCTTGGATGTCTGTGGATAAGCAGTGGTCTTGGTGGAGTGCTTTCCCCTCCCCTGGCGATCTGTTCAAGATCTGCGTGGTAGGGGCACAGGCACCGTGCCACCTCTGAAGGATGGTCTTCACGTACTTGAGTGCAGCACCGCTTGTCGGTCCGCTGCCACTCTGCAGCAGGCTTGCTGTTAGCAGCAGGGTGGCGCGTCTGCTGGAGAAGCTTTTGCAGCAGTAGTAAAGGAGGAAACAGTAATTAAGAGTAATAGAAGAGCGAAGGGGCTGACCAAGGGGTGGGGGAGTAGGAAGGAGTACTTCATTTAGTAGTCTTGGAAGAACAATGCAGTGGAGAAGCTGAAGAGCACGAGGCGACTTGCTTCCTTTGGTTTAGAGGAGTGCGTATGTGACGTGGCTCTTTTTACGCCATGAGATGCACTTCAGGATGTTTCAGGAGCTCTTGGTATTTGAAGAATCCTTTTGTGTTTAGCTTGCATTGAAGGACTCAACACTGGTGAGACCCAGTCATTGTTCAACCCAGGAAGGTTTGGAATCCCTCTTTTGAGCATTTTGAGTGGAATTCCTGTTTTAGTATCTTCTAAGAAGAATTCTTTTGGCATGGACCAAAACTGCTTTTTGTACTAGGGACAGCCAGGTGGTTTACTTCAGAACTGCAGTACTTCTCCAAACCTACACTGCTAACACAGATGTAGTATTTTTTTGGTGGCTGGATAAAAATAAAGCCATGCTCACTGGGGGCTTGCATTTGATAAAATGTAATTTAAGCCCAGATCTTCAAAGCTGAAAGCCTACTTGAATTTCTTATTATATCACTTGGTCTGAAGTGATTTTATTACTGAAGTGTCAAATACATTAAAGTGATAAAGCGATCTTAAACTTGTAGAAAAGCAGAGAAATAGCATGCTGGTAGGAAAATAGCAACTGTAAAATCTTGAGTGATAAAGTACATTGTCTTATTGTAAACCATAAATGACAACACACTGTAACAAAGTGGAAGGTTTCATGGCTTTTAACAGTTTAATGAAATGTTACTACTCACTCTTCCCTCTGGGCCCCCCCCCCCCCCCTTTATTTTTTTTTTTAGAAAGAGTGATTGCTTGGATGTTTCAGGGTTTCCACATCAGTCTTAAGGTCAATGTAAACCTGCTTTATGATGTTGCCTAGTCTTCCAAATAGTTGCAGATAGAGACAGTGTTTTGTTATGTAGCCCAAATGTTCCCCAGCTGTCGGAAGGATGAGGGAAAGGGCACAAGGAAAATCACAGATACCTACATATTTTATTGGTTTATTGTCTTCAGTGGCATTAAACTCTCCAGGGTGGGGATGTTAAGTGCAGACAGGTGATTACTGGGTTTGCATGGAAGACATGTGGTTCCTGCCTACAGCATGCTACATCTATTCTGATTTAAGTACGATTTACCTATGATAGGTTTCAATAAAAATGACTTAAGTACATGCAGATCTCTTCACTGTCTCCCTCCTACAACCAAGTACCAGTTATATAGCTTGTACACAGGTACTGGGAATCTTCTATTACAAAATTACTAATTATGATCTTTAAATGATGCTTTTTTCCTTTAGCAGGCAAACATTACCTTTTTCATCATGATTAATAATTATAAAATAATAACAATAATACTCATCCATTGTGTATAACTCCTTATTGCCTACTATCCATACTTACATTGACTATAAAATTACTCATTAAATATTGTTTTCATTGCCTCTGGCCTTTTTGTCAACACGCTGCTTGAGAGTCTCATAAGGAGCAAAGATAAGGATTAGTTTTCTCAGTTCTTTGAGATAGGTGATATTAGCTCTGTGTTACAATAAGTTTGCAGATTTTAATGTATTCACAGTAGGAAGTATAGAAAAGTAATTTGCCTTTGGAAGCAGAGTTGTTATCCTTACTTATAATTACATTCACCAGTCCTATCTAGAAATGACTGTAAATGCCTGTAGTATGGCAA
>JAVJGG010000062.1:7298429-7313535 GCA_035590195.1 Aviceda cuculoides
AAACATATTCACTCTTGTGTTTGAAAATAACAGCAGGGATTTATGAAATGTTTATAAAAAATGGAAGCTATAGTGTTATCTTCTGATGCAAGCAATGGGTGCTTGGGCCTTCTATGTTTCCATTTTCTTAAATCCTCAGGCAGAAGTGTGGAAATACGCAGTTTATTGTGGATGAGCTCTGTATTTAATGCAAACACAGGACAGATACATCTGGAGCTTCTGGATCTTACTGTCTCAGGTTGCTGAAAATCTGAACATGTGTTCCCACTGAAGAGAGAAGCAGTGAGTAATGCTCTATTATCGTCTTCAGTACATGTATCAGATAGGCTTCTAGGATTGGATGTAATTGCCCCAGTTTCTTGAATATGACCATAAAAGAAAGAGCCTAATGCCTACAAATCTCAGAAAGTAATAGTGGTACTGGAATTTGAATTATTAAACAGGAAAAAAGTAACTCTTTAAATAGAGAAAACTCAAATTTGATGAATTATATAAATGAAAGCAAAAGATTTCAAATAAAATCTACCGTCCTGACTAGCTCATCCTTGAAAAAGAGGGTCCTTCCCTCCTGTCCTGGTTGTACAATGTGTATTATTGGCCTAGGCTGCTCCCATTGCTTGCATTATTTGCTGAGTCACTGAAACATCTCTTACTGCTTCAGGAGCTTGGGTATTTTCTGTTCTACAGGCAACATCCCCCAGCTGCTCTCAGGAGTTTGTCTCCCCTTTCTTTTCTCTTCAGTCTGATAGTACCTGAAGAAGAGTCTTTCACGAAACTAAGTTTTACTTGAAACATTATCTATGTGATAAATGAATAAATAAGGAATAATGCAGTACAGGTAAGATGTGAGGAATTCATATATGAGAGATTCATGTTACACTGATAACGAAAGAAATTAGAATGTTTAAACTTCTTATGTTTATTGTAGTATTTTCTCGTGAATGGCAACCTCTTAAAGAAAAGTTTTACTGCTGTAGGTAAGAAGAGTTCCCCTGTAAGACAGAGCAACTCCTTTGTTCTCAACTTAGATTTATGTCTTCAGATATCCCAAGCACTTCCTAGAGAATTTAACTTTTTAGTCTTACCACTAATGTAAAACTATTGCAAGCAAAACTCCTGTTCTGGTTACATCTGACTGGCATGTAAACAACCATGCTTATGCAGTATTCCAGCTCACGACTTCCTGGGATGTTTCTACTTCCATCCTGTTCCCTAGCTTATTACTCTACTTTGTTTCTTCTTAGTCTACAGTTTTTCTTGTTAATCCATTAACATATGTTTTGCGCACAGTTATGTGCAGTTTTACCTCTATGACTTACACAGCTCTCTACACACTGATGTCTAATTGAAAAATTTAAAGGTAGTGAGCAGGTTTAGATACTGAGCGTTACACAGCTGTCAGCCTCTGGAACTTGAGAAACCTCTGACAGCTGAGTTCATTCAGTCGCTTTTGGGGAATTAGTAATTTGCTTTTCCTTCAGAAGATGCCACATTTCCATGCCGCAACAAGCAGGTTGGGACAAGTGCACAATGCTTGTCACAGGCTCCCACGCTCACTCTAACAGAACTTACTATGTGGTAAATTGTCCGTCCTGGTGTACTAATGAAATATTCAATACTAGTTTTGTGACAGAATACTATACACTGTCGAGGTAATAAATATTTTCTCATGGTGATACAGATGGCTGACATTGCTGCTCATCTATCACATTTCTTGAGTTCCAGTCCTTTGCTGCCATGCATAGTCTGTCTTCAGGGTTCCACATATGAAAAATGAAAATCTGAAAAGGAGAGGAAAAGTGACTTCTTAAATCTAAACATGTTTCTCTGAATTCATATTTACATTTGGTTCAAGGTGTAAGATTTCTTATCTCAGATTCTGCAAAGTTTACAACACTGTAGTAGAGAAAATATTACTACATATTGATTTGTGTTTCAAACTTAGCTAGTTAGGACAGAATTTACATTATGAAATGCCCTGTTTACATCCATTCTTAAAAGCCAAAATTGAGAAATATAAGCAGTTATCTGGATAAAAGAATGAGCGTTTAGAGTGTCATTTAAAAATTTGCAAAACATTGCTATTGATTTTGTTTGCTCTAATGTGTAAAATAATTAGTTTCAATCCATTCCCAATTTACAAAATAAAAATGTATTACAGTGGTTTTTTCACATTGTCCTAAATTTATTGAACCTGGATTGCATCGTTCATCAACTTTCCATATCATACTGGCTCGTCATCTTAATGTCCTGCGTCTATTGATTGTGTGAAAGTTATTTTTCATGGGGCAACAGCAGATCTGGAGATACTTTTAATATGTTGGGAATGTTTTGTCAGTACAGGTCTCCAAGTTAGCTGATGTCATGGTCAGACATGGTGTGAAGAAAGGAGATCGTGTGGTCATCTACATGCCCATGATTCCACAGACAGTGTACTGTATGCTGGCTTGTGCAAGAATAGGAGCCATCCATAGCCTGATTTTTGGTGGATTCGCGTCTAAAGAGCTTTCTGTTCGCATTGATCATGCAAAGGTAATATGTATTTGGAACAACAAACACCATTGCATTAGTTACTTGTATAAGTGAATGCCAAAAACCCTGCTTTTTTTTCCAGAGAGGGTAGCAACGTTTGTGTTTGTGTGGCATGCAGTCTCAATTTGTTTATAATACCTAACATTGCAATGTGAACAAAGTACTACATCTGTGCTGAGGTTGATATTTTTATAACAGACATTGAGATACAAATTTGACCTCTTTTGAAAAAGCATGAGTTTAACATGCTGCTGTCTGTTTAGAGCATACTTTCTTCTCCCATTTGTCAATCTTTTTCTACAAAGCATCCCCTTAAAATTGGCTTTTCGCCCAGCATTTTCCTCAAGCCTATGAGGAAAATGCTGCCTACCCTAAATGACTTCATTGTTTTACTTGATGTTTAGACATATTAAGTAGTACATTTTTTTAGCTATAAATCTACTTTGTCTAATTTCTACATGAATCAAGGCAGCCAGGGAACCAGTTGCCTTAAGTAAGTGACTCTGTAGAGAACATAATTAATAGAGGTGAATGCTTTAAAGGCTTCCAAGTTTGGCACAAGTTCAGCTTGTTTATGAAGCATTGTGTAAGTCTTTGTAAGTGAAAATGCAAATAGTACTTTAATAATCTATTTAGTAGCTTACTTGTGCATATTAGTAGCTTGCACGTGCATTAGTTTCAAACCAGCTAACAGTGTTTGTACTGGAATTTTCTGTTCTTGTTTTCTACCAGTGAACAAGACAAGTCTTTGTCATCTTGATCGGTCACCTCATCCATGGTGGCCATCTGTCACTGAATCCTGTTGGTTAGATATATAAGCCAAAACATTATGCAGGGTACAGTCCACAGGATTTGTGGAACTTTTATTTAGATTTTTTTTGTATGGAAGTGCTTTTCAGATCACCAAGGCTTGAATTTTATGAATATCTGTAAATAGAAAGTTGAATGCATTCCCCCCCTCCTTGTCTTGATGTTTTAACAAAGAAGTTAATAAAATGGCTGAAATGGTTTGTTGGAATTGTGAAAAAAACCTGGGGGAGGGCTAACAACAGCTCCATAGTTTTCTCTGTCTTTCTTCCCACTCCCCCACTTTTTTAACAAGCTGTAAAAATTAATTTTAACTCACAGAATTAGGGAAAAATACTGTAGAAGAAAAAATGATAAGCTTTTAAAATGAAGGTTGCTAAAATACAAATCATCTAGCCCATTTACTTTTAGAGTATCTTGCAAATATTAACTAATTAATCCCAATGGATTTTCTCTAAGGAACAAAGGGAGACAGCACAGTAATCATAATCCTTGCTTCATGCATTAAAAAGAAAACAGAGGATGTTTAAGTGATTTACCCAAGGTCACATTGCAAGTCTTTCAAAGGGTTAGCTATAGAATTACTAGCTGCAGGCCGTGGATTAAATCCTAATTTATATTGCCTTTTTGTTTCTTTAAAAGGCACATCTAAATATTGTGGATGATTTTTGTTCCATCTGATATGTAATGAAAGTGTAAGTGGAGAGGCACATCCTCAATCTAAATTTCAAAACATGCCCCAATTTTGCAACATGGTAAAGCTTTCTTGATAAGTGAATTGCACACTACTGAGATTATCTTTAAGATATGTATATACGTAGCTGTGATAGATGATATTCTGCTGAACTCAGAAGTTAATTGAAGCAGTCTCAAAAAACCCTAACCTTTCTTTTAGGCTTGTATGTGAATTGGTTTAGATGCTGCAGTACAGGACGTAATGTTGCTGAGATTAATTAGAAAGAGTTAAAGATGTGCAATGGAAAGCTGGCTGTGAGATGCTCTTGTGTAAGAAAGGTTGAACTTCATATTTTATTGGAATATTTAAGCAAAAGAAATAACAAGCACTTTCTAGTGACTATGAAATGGTACATATACTTTACCAGCTTACCTTAATTTATCTTGAATTTTAAGTAGGTCTGGAAAAGCTGCGAAGTCCTGCAGCTGATAATTTCTACTCGTCATAACAGTTATAGACATTCTGCCGTGTATTGTGATGAAGTGATACAGAGCGTGAGAACAGGCATTTCTTGTCATCTTTCCTTTCAGCTGAATCTGGGAATATATAGTTTGCAATATTGAAATAGTAGATACTTTCATAGAATAGCTTGTGTTGGAAGGGACCTTTAAAGGTCATCTAGTCCAACCCCCTGCAACGAGCAGGGACATCTTCCACTGGATCAGGTTGCTCAGAGCCCCGTCCAACCTGACCTGGAATGTTCCCAGGGATGGGGCATCTGCTACCTCTCTGGGCAACCTCTGCCAGTGTTTCACCACCCTCATTGTAAAAAATTCCTTCCTTATATCTAGTCTGAATCTGCCCTCTTTTAGTTTAAAACCATTGCCCTCTGTCCTGTCGCAACAGGACAAAATGTACGAGACACCAAAGTTAACTCAAACCTGTTACTATCTTTCATTGAGGTCAGAAATACTGTATTCCTTACTTATTTACAGTTAACACGTGGAAATTTTAGTAAGACCTCCTTGATAAAAATGACCTAATCTTTTGTAATAGTTTATTCTGAATGAGACAATTCGTGTGAGCAGGTATGGGTACGAATGGTTACCCCTACTCACCATAAGACAATCAAACCTTTTGAGTGATTAGGCTGCAAGCTCAGCTGCTGATACTTAAGATACCCAATTGCCTTACAATAGTTGCAGTCTGGTCTTTTCCTGTCTTGCACTGTTTGTTTTTGGAATATGTATTGTAGATTAGAAGGCGCTATCTTGTGTTTTATTTTTAACCACTTGTATGGTATGATTCAGGTCTCTTTCTTCAGAGCACTGTATAATATGGGCAGAATTTAATGTGCATGGCAGTCTGACACGGATCATCTCACCACAAAGCCAGTGCAGTACCAGCAGGTGCAGCAGAGCTATATAATGACTGCATAAGCACTGGATTTCATTAAAATGTGTGTCACTCTTTTTAAGGAGGAGTGAGGCACAACAAAAGTGCAGTAAGTTTGAGCATAGGCTTGTGATCAGGTGTGCGGCTGGGGCATGAGGAGGAAAGAGCATTGTGTGTTGAATAATGAGGGCCCAAGTGCTGGATCTGGCAGTAAACATCTTCATGACGCTCCTGACATTTTGTGCCCCAAAGCTAGCTGATTTTCAGTTTGGGCTTTTTGCAGCTTTATTAGCTGGCCCCAAAGAATGTATTTGTAGCTTTTTCTAAACTTTGCCTTGAATGCTATTAGGGACTGTAGAAGAATTTGTAGGAGTTGTCTTTACAACAGAATAAAATTGTTTGTCTGGTACTATTGGGCCTTGCTTTATCTCATTTCTGCTTCATATTATTTGGTTTTTGTTTTTTTTTTTCTACAGCTCACTATTGCTGACATTCCTTCTCCAGCAAACCTTTGACCTTTCCTGGTTTTCCTTCGAGCTAGTTATATTTCTATCTAATCTTATTGTGCAGGACTACATGGAGCCACAGAAGAGGTGGGAAGTGGGTGTATAAAAGCAGTATGGGAGCAGAGGTGCAGGGGAAGTAGTGTCAGTGGGCAGAGAGGTAAAACACTAGAAAACAGCAGTTAAAGCCAGTAATGGACCTTTGATTTGCACAGAGTGATCTGTGAATGCTTCCAAGTAGCAACCCTCACTTGGGAAATACATCACCTTAGCCAATTTAGTATTGGTTATTTTTAGACATCGTTACTGCATACAGAACAGTTGATGAGCAGAGGTGGCACCATTTACAAATGACTGTAAACTTGGTGTTGACAACAGTCTTTCATCTTAACAATTGAGTAGAACTCTGTTAATATCTTACATTAATTACCGTCTAATTTCAGGGTAACCTGCAGATGAATTTTCAGTTTAACTGCATTGTATTGCATCATCTTTTATTAAAATCAGTGCATCCCAAAAGAGAAAGAAGACAAATACTTGAAATGTTAAAGCTCATCTGAAATCTTTATTTTGAATACACACTAATTAGCAAACTTCCCTGAATGACAGATTTGGACAGGAAACTTTTTATTATTGCACAAGAAAACAATTTAATCTGTGCTTTCTGTTCTGAGTTTAATGCAGCCTTAACTGTGGCATTGTGGTTTGTACCTACTTAATGAGATTTATGCTAATGCATACAATTAGTAAACTAGCTTGATCAAACTGAAGGGCATAAGATAAATATAATTCTAAAACCCCAAAAGCAAGATTGAAGACTCATTCTTCTCCAATTAAAATGTGTTCTAACACATAGTTTCTTTGGTGCTACCTTTTATTTCCTGAAATACAAGAAATAAAAATACTGATCTTAGGACCTAAGTCAGAATAGTTTGTATGCAGATTTCTTGACTTAGGAAATCTTACATAAAACCTGAGGTTAATTTAATGACAAAGTTGCTGAATCCACATTTGGAAATAGAAATTATTCTAAAAAAACCCTGAACTATGGAAAACTGTTTTTTAGTGGTTTTGCATCCTGAATCCCGCAACCATCACTTGAAAGACTTTAGCTTTACTTCCCTCATGTGCCTTATGACTTTAGCTTATTCTCTTCCTGTGTTTGTAGTTTCCTGTCATCTTGTTTGCCGCCTTTTTTCCTTTCTCCTGTTTTCCCTCCCATACCATTTAATTGCAGGCTGGAAAAGAGCCAGCAAAGTGCTACAGCTAGTTTTGAAATATGCCACTGGGTGCAGGCAGGTAATTAGAAAGAAGGCTAAACAGGATAGATAATTGTTGACATCCCTGTACCGCTTTTCCTTAATGGAGGGGCTAAGATGGAGATGGTTTTTTGTCTCTGTTCATTAATTTTTGTGCAACTTACAAGAACTTAATACTGTTGATTTCTTACTCAAATTTGGTTGAAAATGGTGAAGAGTGTCAGAATTTATTAGTGTGCTCCTGAACAAAAAACAGATGCATGGACAGCAAGATCACACAAGCTTGATTTCCTTAGAAAAGTGATCTAACCCCCTGTTTCTAATTATGTGAAGATAGATTTTATACATTGAACATCATTAATCAAAGAATTTCCTGGAAAACATGTTATTAGGTTACATATATGAAATATATTGCAAATGTATATATTAACAATCCAACTTCTTTATTTTAGCCCAAACTTATTGTAACAGCAAGTTTTGGAGTAGAACCAAAAAGGAAAGTGGAATACATATCCCTCCTCGATGGAGCACTGGCAAGGGCACAGAGTAAACCTGATAAAGTTCTCATTTACAAGCGACCTAATTTGGTGGGTGTACAGTTGTGCCTTTATGTTAACTTTCAGATGTGTATGTAGTGCACGTGCCTTTTCTCTTGTACAAGTAAAATTTTTAGTGTATCTGTTGTAGTTTGTTTTTGAATTTTATGGGAGAAGTTTGTAGTTGTAAGATTTAAATAGTAAATAGAACTAATGCAGCAGAGAGATTATTGTTCAGAAAGTTGAATAGTATTGTACAAAAAAATTGAATAGTACATATTTTTTGACCCAATTCCATTCATTCTATCTGTTTTTCTTTTGACAATATTCTGTTTTTCGATGGGCAGGGCCATGTTCCTCTTGCCCCAGGTCGTGATCTTGACTGGGAAGAAGAGCTTGGAAAAGCACAGTGTTATAAATGTGTCTCTGTTCCCTCAGACCATCCACTTTATATTCTGTATACATCTGGAACAACAGGCTTGCCCAAGGTAAAGGACTATCTGTAGTCTAAGTGTCTGTGACCAACCTATTTGCAGTTCCACTTGAGAAAATATTTAATTAACAAGGTTGAAGTTGTTTGCCAGAGCTCATTGCTATAAATGATAAACATTGCTAGAAATGGTTTAATCTCATTTATTCACATTTCACTACTTTACAGTCAGTGTCTATGAATAAATCATGTTTGTTTATTTAAGTAGTAATAATATAAAGATAAACTGCATTTACTTAAAAATGTTTGTACAGTATAAACTTTCGAGGACAGCAGAATGTCTTTTATCCATTAATATCTTCTGTGTTTTAACCGTTTCAGATAAGTATAGTATAGTCACTTAATGGCAGGATTACTTAATATATCACTTGCGTGATAGCATTTATTGCTGAATAGTCTTTGCTTATTCATTATTTACATAGTAGCTTATCTTCCTGTGGATAAGATGTAGTGAATGACATTACAGATTAAATGGAATTAAGCGTGCTCTGAAGGCTTGTGTTACTGAACAGTTCTGAGAACATAATTCCCATGAAAATGAAAGTTTAGATTGAGTAAGTGAAAACTAACATAGGGCATTCTTTGAAAATGTTTGTTTTCAAATGTCAATTAGTCTTAATGATGTATTTTTAAAGGATCTTAATTTAAAAGCAAACTCTTGGGTGTTTGCTTGGTACTTACAATTCTCTTTTCAAGCGTAGAAGACAAGCTGAATAGAATTTTCTGGCAGTGGTCTTACCACCACAAATTCAGAGACAGTATCACACATCCCTGGATATGGCAGTGTTTAGACTACTACTAGAAAATTATTTAATGATGTTGCCTATAAAGTTCAGAATCTGTGGGGAGGTAAGGGAAAACGAACAGCAGTTTTGCTGAGAAAAATGTCTTCTGATTTTGCCTTGACCGTGGGCGCTTTAAAGCAACATATATATCTTGAATTATTTCATTATAAAGTTCCAAGATAAGATCCTTTGTTACAACAGGTATTTTCCTTGACTGTTAGTTTAAAAATACAGTATATCAGAGATCAAAGTTCTCAGAAGTTTACTTTACCGTGTTGGCTCTCCAGAGAAGAATAGACACCTTGAATGAATCACCCTTATAAGAGGGAGATTGTCAACTAGCACTAAGCTGCAGTGAGTAACAATAACTTTTTTATTCATTTAAGGAACTTGCTTTTAAATGTTCATGCAAGTAAAATTATTCAGCTATGACCTTCATAACAAAAGTTTTGTTGATCTAAGAGCAGGGACTAAGAAGCTGAGACTAACAAAGGCAATCTGCTTTCTGAAATTCGTGGATTGTTAGTTAACCATTCTCTGCTGTGGCAACCTCCATTTTAATGAGTTAATATATTGTCTCCACAGTCCCTCCTTTCTTGGGCAAGGTCTGGAAGTGCCTATTTCATTCTATTAACTACATAAACAGAATGTACTGTGCCTAGCACAGAGAGAGAGCTGCATTGTAATGTCTGCACTGTAGATACCTGTTTGGTCTGATCATTCTCATCTGAATTTTAGTTCAGGACATAGTTTACTTAATTCTGTCTTCTAGAAACAGTGTACTAGAAGATGATGGAGTGTATATTAAGCACAGAAATATTACAAAATATTTCTAAATTTTTCCCTTTAACAGTTCCAGAGCTGATTTTTGGCTTACCAAGGTGCATGATACTATTGATACTCTCTCATTCTAATTTTCAAATCCCTCTTTTAAACTAAGTCTGGGATGTTCTTTGTTTTGCATTTGTATGTATACTTTGGGCTAGATAATAAACCTTTCAAAAATAGACAGCTGTTTTAAGTCAATTTTCTGACATCTTTAAAAAGGGTCAGTGCAGAAAGAGGGGTACATTTCAGGGAGTAATTCACCCTGGTTATTTTAAGGATTGTCTGCTCCACCTCTTTTCCAGCGATGATACAGAGAGACTAGGCAATGAATTTAAAACATGCCTAGCATTTAGATGGGTACAGTTTAAGTGAGGTAAATACTCAATCTCTTATTTTTTGTCAGCATGTGTTGACTAAATATTTCTATATCCAGTTTTAATGAGAGAATTCTAGTTTTTTTAGTTATCTTCTGAAAACTGTTGTCATCTAGGCCTTGGCTTGGGTTTGTTTATTTGTTTTAATGTATGTTTGATTATTTGTTTGTTTGTGTTCCAAAACTACTTCTTCAGTGGGAATGCTAGCACAAGCATGTACTTGTTGGAATGGATCCTTTTCTTAAGTGAGGAGCATTGGAATTAGGCAAGTTTAATTCAATTGCTGCTAAACCCCCAAAATTTCTTTGAAGGCAGGAATATCATTGCATCCTTCAAATGATCTTAAATATTCAAATTTTCTTATTTAGGGTGTTGTCAGACCAACAGGTGGCTATGCAGTTATGCTGAACTGGACAATGTCAGCTGTATATGGACTCAAACCTGGTGAGGTAATTCTGTTTAAATGTCATGTAAATGTTTTTGAACTCCTCTTAATAAATCCTCATGATATTTATGTTTTTGTTTCATTTTAGGTGTGGTGGGCAGCTTCTGATTTAGGCTGGGTTGTTGGTCATTCCTACATTTGCTACGGGCCTCTCCTTCATGGGAATACTACAGTTTTGTATGAGGTACGATGCATTCTGAAAAGGCAGCATCTCCCCTGGTTGATGATCCTCATGATCCTGTTTATGCCTGTCTATTCTTCATGCCACATATGTTTAAATTGTGTGTATATCTTCAGTGTTTTTACTTTCCTGTCTATTGTAGTAATTCTTAAGAAAAACTTAACTTCACTATCCTTCAAACATGTCTGCTTCATCTGTGTGACTGGTGATGGTTGGTGGGGCAAGGAACTCCAAAACAACAGACCTAGAAATGGCAGATGATGGAGTGTTCTTGTGTTGCTGAGGCTTCAGCCACAGGCCATTAGACTGTCTTTATTATGTGTCTAGGTGAGGATGTTGTGTTTTGCATGTCTGGAGATGACAGATTCTTACTGGATCTGAGTTGGAGGCGATTGGCAGCTCTATGGTTGGAGCCAGAACTTTTAAGGAGACTTGTGTCTTCTTTCCTCCCTCTACCACTCAAGGTACCTGAAATCAAGACTCAAATGACATTCAGGTCTTGGTCCTTCTCCTTGAGGGATGAAACTCAGTGGGGTGGAGAGGAGACTAGTCCAATTAGAGTGTCCTGCTGCTTCCTAACTTTGGTGCTCAAAAAAGCAATCACGCTGCCTTACATTGTTATTTTTTCAGAAGTTATTGTTGATTCTCTAATCGCCAGGGAATAAAATACAGTGTTGCTTGAACCATCCTCTTTATTATTCAGGGAGCGAATCCAGCATCCATCAGTGATAGTGAAAGACATTTTATGTAGAAGCACCCACGTTGTTAGCTCTTCAGCATGCTGAGACTTGGTTGTCTGCGTTCACCTGACATTAGGAATTCTAGGTATATCCCAACTTCTCCTACACTGTGCAGCATGACGCCCACCTAGTAATTGTTCTGTCTTGTTCAACTGTCCTAGAGGCAGGAGTTGTTTTAGCTCTGCCATTGTGGCATGCTGATCACCTCTGTTGATTTGTAGTGGTAGTTAGAAATACGTGAACCATTAAGAGAAATCCAGTGGTAACTTAGAGCATACAAGAACTGCAGAAGTATAGTAAATGTACTGGATATTGAGGGCATGAAAAAGCACATGAAACAATCGTGAATGTAGCAATTGTTAGAGTACCACATGTACCCAGTGCTTCTGGAGCAGGGGAGACAGCATGACATGGTGGAAACATACTGTTTTACAGACCATCATAGGTGCAGAAGTTCCGCATAAGAAAATGGATATTACAATTAAACTTTCTCCATCTTCCTGCTATTACACCATACAACTGAAGATGACCATACTAGAACAGAAATGGATTGTTACTGTTTTCAGGAACAAACATTATCAAAACAATCCTTTGGTGTTTGCACAACCAGTTAAGTTGGTACTGGTTGAGATGTGCTTCACAGTTACCAACATTGCTGTTAGTGGGTAGCTGGTGCTGGGATTGTGCCTGAGTTTTGAGTAAATATGTTTCTGAATCCTGGGGATACTGAAGAAGCATGGACAGTTGTAGTAAGATGAGGTTGCATCCAAAATTGTTTGGATGCCGCTGCATCAGACGCTAAAGAACTGACTATGGCTTGCTGCATCCTGTTTTGGAAGTTAGAAGTATACTTTACTGCTGGAAGTTCACTCTCTTTATAAACTTATAAGCAGATTCTCAAGCAGAAGATGTCTCTTGAAGTGGGTCAAGAATCCTCAAGTCCAGAAAAGCAGTAGTCATTAGGGGTGTGTCTACATGATATTTCAAATCGCAGCAGTAGTGCAGTTCTGAAATAGGTCCTGTGATTGTCCTTGCTTATTGATTTGATTCACAGAGTGGCTTTAGACAAATGAATGACATCTTTACAGAGAAAGCTAAGACAGAAGCTTTGCCACTTGGGATAAAAGGGTAGGATCCAATGAGTGTGATTGCATTGCTGTGAAGTTTTCTAGAACAAATGAAAAGTACGTGTGCCAACAGAAAGCTTTAAAACTGTCAAGAGCTCTCACCTTATTCTGAAATACTTGTGCTATGCAAAAGGGCCAAATGCTATGTGCAATTTCATATTTCCTAATGACTGCCAGATGTCTACTTGTTCTGACTTTCAGCTGCTCCTTTATTTCTCCCAAGGTTTTACTTCTGTCATCTTCACCAGCCCTATTTCTTTTGCTGTTCCTCCTTTATGAACATCTTTCTTACAACCTTATTAAAATTATTCCTCCTGACTGCTGTATTTTGCAATAGTGAAAACCGTTGCATTGACCTTCCAGAATATTGAGCAAGGGGCAACCTGGAGCTTGACAGCATGTTCTATGAAAGACCTAGAAGTTTCTCCATCAGAAGAACCACCCTGTTGCTAATGTCAAGCCTGCTGCAGAGTGGGAGAGGACTGACAAGCAGTGCTGCATTCATTTCAAGTAGATGAAGACCATGTTCTTGATGAGTGGGAAAACCATGCTTCAGAGGTGGCACGGTGCGTGTGCCCCTACCACGGAGATCTTGAACAGATTGTCGGGGGGCGGGAGAGCACTCCACCAAGACCACTGCTCATGAAGCCATCTGCACCCTTAGTCCCAGGACCAATAGTCCAGGAGAAAAGTCCAGGGAAAAGTGTGCCTACAGTGCTGCACACATCTATGTGCCTGCAACCCCCAGAGGACCCCCGAGAGAAAACATTCAGGAACATCCCTTCTCTGCCACGGCAGGCAATGGGAACTGCAAATTCAGGGGTCCGCATGCCTGCATGAGTAAGCGTGCATACTCCTTTCCTATACATGTGCTGAGCGTGGGACTGTGTTTAGGAGGTTTCTGGTAGAATTAGGGCACTGGTCACAGAGCTGCGGAAAGGTAGTGGAGTCTCTGGATTGACTGTGAGAGCTGCTGTGCCTTGAGAGACGACTCCCCAGAGGCCATGAGCTGTGAGGGAAGTTCTGTGGAGCAATGAGCTCCATCAGAGACCACCTGCCCCATCCCAGCTCTGCCTGTGTGCCAGGCACGGTCCTGGCAACTGTGTAAGTCATGGAAGTGGCATGCCTTGATAACAGCTCTCCTAGGCTTTTGCACAAAACTCCAGCCACACTGTCTCTTTCTCTCCTCAAATGCAGTGTATAAAGGACCTGCCTTGTGGTGGTAGTTGTGTTGGTACTTCTGGCCACATGTCAGATCCTGTCCCTGTCCTGTAGTCAGTTGCTTGTACAACAAATACCATTCAGGATACCATTTATTTGAAATGCAGTGGTTAAGGTTGTTGTTGTCAATATATTATCTCTTCCTCTGCCCCAAGTCACACTCAGGAAAGGTCATAAAGGGACAGGCACTGCAGGCTGGGGTAAGGCATAGCTGAATTAGCCAGGTTTACCCAAAATGAATGGATCGAATGCAGCAAGGGAGTGTGTGAAGCACACAAATGTGGAGGAGGGCAAAACTGAGGACAAAGAGGACTATTTGGAATCAGTTCCTTTTTTAATCATTGCATAACATTTGCCAGATTGAAAGACATTGATGTCCAGTAGTGTTCCTCCCATCCCACTCCACACCTGAATGTTCAGTGGGTTGATGACTGTATTCAGTGAAGGAGCAAAGTCCTGACACAAGTGCATTGCTGGATGCCCCACCTATGGCAAAGAGAGCAGAGAACTCTGCATACAGGTACTGCAGAAGTTGTGCTCAGTGTTTCAGTCCGAAAGAGGGTCTCAAAGATGTCCTCACAGATGGTTCAGACTAAAAGCGATACTCTGAATTTGGAAGGTATTAGAAACATTTGCACAGTGTCTGTCCCACATAGTCTAGTGTCTTTCAGATGACCAAATATAGACTGCGGTTCCATTATACATTCAGTAAAAGCACAATTATATTAGGCCTGTGCTGCACCATTGTCAGAGTGTATCTTATGGTGTGGGGCACAAGGGTACGCAGCATCTCTCATGATGCTCATTGGCGCTGAGCACATCGTGAATGAGCCTGTTCCTTTTTGGCAAGAAGGCACTGGCATATGTTTTAGTTCTGTGACCAGAGATATGGAATACGGGTATATAGAAACTTTATGGTGGAGTCTACTGGCAATGTGTGAACTGACAAGCTACTGTCATCTGTATGAAAGAGGTGAAAGGGACAGCATGATGCTTCCTAGAAGAGAAGTCCATTCAGTCAAGGGAGCAAAGGTCTGTAGGTTAGCTTTCTGTCAGAAAACTTTGAACTGCATTTTTGGTCCAATAAACAAGGTTAAGTCTAGTCTAAAATAACCCTCAAATAACATCTAATGTGTCCTGGTTTCAGCTGGGATAGAGTTAATTGTCTTCCTAGTAGCTGGTAGGGTGCTGTGTTTTGAGTTCAGTA